>JAPMOQ010009105.1:594-12525 GCA_026543055.1 Argiope trifasciata | reverse complement strand
GAACGAAAAATTTTAGGATATATTCAAATTCGAAAAGGACCAAATAAGGTTGGATTTATTGGAATTTTACAACCTTTTGCAGATGCAATTAAATTATTTAATAAATCTCTTTCTTCTACCGATGCCTCTAATTTTTCTATTTCTTTTTTAACTCCTAGAATTAGATTATTTTTAGCCCTAATTTTAATCCCATTAATCCCTTTTAATAATTTCCAAATTTTAGATAATAAACATAATATCCTAACTTTTTTTATTATTTCAAGGCTTAGAGTATATTCTGTTTTAATAATTGGATGATCTTCAAATTCTAAATATAGACATATTGGAGCTATTCGAAGAGTAGCTCAAATAATTTCTTATGAAGTTTCATTCTTTCTTATTATTCTATTTATCTCTATTTTAAGAAATTCTTTTAATTTTAAACAAATTATAGATTCCCAAAGATTATTATGATTTTTCTTCGGAAATATTATTTTATTTTATATATGATTCACAAGATGTTTAGCAGAAGTAAACCGAAGTCCCTTCGATTTTGCAGAAGGAGAATCAGAACTTGTATCAGGTTTTAATGTAGAATACATAGGAGGCTGATTTGCTTTAATTTTTTTAGCTGAATATTCTAATATAATTATTTTATCCATTCTTTCAACCATTTTGTTTTTTTCATCTATTAAATCATTTTTTATTATTCTTATTATTTTAACTATTTTAATATTATGAGTACGTGGATCATACCCACGATTTCGATATGATTTATTAATGACTTTAAATTGAAAAATTTTTCTTCCTTTAATTCTCTTATTTACCCCATTCGCTTTAATTTCATCATCATGATGCCTTTAGAATCTAAAACTTACAAAGTTTTTATTTTACTTAAACTAATTAACCTGACTCTAAAGAAATACTTCTTTTAAAATGCTTTCAAAACACTTTTTAAATAGAATCTAAATTACTTTAATTTAATTTAATTTAATAAATCTTGTATTTCTCCTAATACTCAAAATATAAAATATATAAAAAAATATAAAAATCTAAAAACCATCCCCAATTGCATATAAGGATAATCAACTTCACAAGCCCCAATTCATGTTAATAATATTCAATTTACTACAAAATATCAAAATAAAATTTTCATTATAGGATAAAATATAGTTCTACGAAAATTGTGCTTTAAAAATAAAGGTAAAAAATATAAAATTACTACAGATATTACTAAAGCAATTACTCCTCCAATCTTACTTGAAATAGAACGCAAAATAGTATAAGCAAAAAGAAAATATCATTCAGGTTGAATATGAACAGGAGTAACTATAGGATTAGAAGGAATAAAATTTTCAACATCTATAAAAATACAAGGAGTTTCTAAACAAACAAATATAAAAATAACAAAAACCATAGCTGCGCCATAAATATCCTTGATTCTAAAATAAGGATGGAAACCAACCTTATCATAGTTTCTATTTAATCCTATTGGATTACCAGATCCCGTTTCATGTAAAAATAATAAATGAAGAATTACTATAAATAAAATAATAAAAGGTAAAATAAAATGAAAAGCAAAAAATCGTGTTAAAGTTGGATTACCAACTGAAAATCCCCCTCAAACTCACTCTACTAGCATAACCCCAACATAAGGAATAGCAGATAATAAATTAGTAATAACAGTAGCAGCTCAAAATGACATTTGTCCCCAAGGAAGAACATATCCTAAAAAAGCTGTTGCTATAGATAATAATAAAATAGTTACTCCTCTTAATCAAGTTTTATTAAATCGATAAGAACCATAATACAATCCTCGACCTATATGAATATATATAAATAAAAAAAAGAATCTAGCTCCATTAGCATGAGCAACACGCATTAATCAACCATAATTTACATCTCGAATTATATGAATTACTCTATCAAACGATAACACTACTCTACCTGAAAACTGTATTGCTAAAAATAATCCTGTAATAATTTGAAAAAATAAAAAAATTCCTAATAAAGATCCAAAATTTCAAAAATAAGTTAATCTAGAAGGCGAAGGAAGATCTACTAATGATCCATTTACAATCTTTAAAATATTATCTTGCTTTCGTAATGAAATAAGAATATTTTCATTATCTAACCTATCAAGTTAGCCCTTTTACTCAGGCACTATATTTAAGAAATCCGAATAGCCCCCTTTTCTATTATTCTTAATCATACAATTGTTACTATCATAGCCAATAAATAAATTACTAGAAAAATTCTTCTTACTAAAGTAATTCCTTCTCAAATTCCCATTCTTCTAATTCTAACATCTTGTATAAAATCCTCAAATCCTCTATATTTATATAATAAAATAATTCCCAATACTAACATTACTAATCTAGAAATTTCAAATCTTTCATTAGGAAGAACTCTTATTATATAAGTAAATACTACTAATACACCTCTTATCAAAACTAAAATAACTATATATCTAAATCAAAATCTTCTTAAATTTCAATATAAATATATAGCATATAATAAAACAGTTAAAATTAATCTTCTAATTACTATCATAGGTTGAATTCTTAAAACAAATAATACTCCTAATATAACTATCATTTTCAAAAATTCTTTTTAGTTTATAAAAACACCTACTTTGGATGTAGGAAATACTTTTATTAATGTAATTAAAACTATAATTTTAATTAGAATTACCAGACTTTGATGATGACGAAAAAATGTTATTATTCTTCTTCTTAGGTTAGAACTAATATTAATATCAATTTTTACTTTAATTTCTTCTAAATTATTTCTATTATCTTCGATATCTCTTTTAGTTATATTAACTATTATAGTAGCAGGTTCATCACTAGGATTAATTTTATTAGTATCACTATGTCGATTTTTTAAATCCCCTAATTCATTACCTATCTGGATTTTAATTTAATTTTTGATAAAATTAGTTATTCCAATTATAACTATAAGATTTTTATTTTTTAATTATTCTAACTACTTAATTATTTTAAGATTTTCTATTCTATATATTTTTTTAAAATTTCCCACTTTACACATATCTATTTTTAGAAAGTTTATATTTAACGATTCAATTTCATTTATTATAATTTTGTTATCAATTGTAAGAGTAATAATAATTGTTATATCTTCATATACTCTAAAACATTCTTTTATTTTAATTACTTCTATTTTATTAATCCTAATTCTAACATTTTCTTCTCTTAATATATTTGCATTTTACATATTATTTGAAATTGTTCTTATTCCTACATTATTTTTAGTAACTAAAATTGGTTATCAGCCTGAACGACTCCAAGCAGGAATTTATTTAATAATTTATACTATTATTGCTTCACTTCCACTTTTGTTAGGAATTTTATATTTTAAATATTCTCCTAATTTTATTTTCTTATCCTCTAATTGTGAACAAATTAAAATTGCTTTAATTTTTATCCTTGCTTTTCTAGTGAAAATACCTATATTTCTATTTCATTTATGATTACCAAAAGCTCACGTTGAAGCCCCTGTCGAAGGGTCTATAATTCTTGCCGCAGTCCTCTTAAAATTAGGAGGCTATGGTTTAATTCGATTTAGGCCCCTCCTATATGCTAAGTTAATTCCATTAAATTTTTGAATTTCAAGAATTAGCCTTATTGGAGCAATTATAACAAGAATAAATTGTATCCGACAAAAAGATTTAAAATCCTTAATTGCCTATTCCTCAGTAGCACATATAGGTTTAGTCCTAGCAAGAATTATAACATTAAACTTTATTGGATTTTATGGAGCAATTTTAATAATAGTAGCACATGGATTATCCTCATCAGCATTATTTTTAATAGTTAATATAATTTATACTAAACATCATACACGAAATATTATTTCATTTAAGGGATTATGAAACTCATTTCCTAATATTACTTTTTGATGATTTATTTTCATCGCAGCAAATATTTCCGCTCCCCCTTCAATTAATTTGGCAGGAGAAATTTTTATTTTAATAAGATTAATTAATTTAAATACCTTAATTTTAATTCCTTTTATTTTTATTTCATTAATAACTTCAATTTTTTCTATTTCTTTATTTTTAAATACAGTTCATAATCAACCTAATTCTAATTTGACTTTAACATCTTCTAATAAACTTTACTTATGCTTATTCCTTCATCTATTTCCACTAATTATAGTAATTTCAAAACTAGATATTTCTTTATTTTATAATCTTAGTTTATAAAAACAATGGCTTGTGGTGCCATAAATCTAAAAAATTTTTTTTCAAGGAATTTTAATATTAATATTTTCAACCCCAGCTTTAATTTCATCTCTTTATATACTTTATTACTCAATTTTTATTTCAATTGAAATCCCATTAATTTCTATTTTTTCATTTAATATCCCAATTAGATTCCTTTTTGATTGAACTTCATTATTATTTCTATTTACAGTAATATTCATTTCAGGAATAATTTTATTATTTAGAATAGAATATATTCCTCCATTAGAACATAAACAATTTTCATTAATACTTTTATCGTTTGTTTTATCAATATCATTCCTAATCTTATCAGATAATATTATTTTTATTTTATTAGGATGGGATGGTTTAGGGTTAACATCTTTTGTTTTAGTAGTTTATTACCAAAATTTTTCTTCTTCAGCATCAGGTTCTATTACAATTTTTTCTAACCGAATCGGAGATATTTTAATTCTTCTTTCTATTGCTTTTATAACTTCGTTATGTAATTGAAACTTTTTTATAAATGAGAACTTTCCTAAAATAATTATATTATTTTTGGTACTTGCTGCATGTTCAAAAAGTGCTCAATTTCCATTTTCAGCTTGATTACCGGCTGCTATAGCAGCCCCCACTCCTATTTCTGCTCTAGTTCATTCTTCTACTTTAGTCACTGCCGGAGTTTATCTTTTAATTCGAATTATAAATTATCCACATCCTTCAGCTATAATATTAATTTTATTAATTTCGAGAGCAACTGCAATCTATGCAAGAATATCAGCTAATTGAGAAATAGATATAAAAAAAATTATTGCTCTATCTACTCTTAGACAAATTGCTATAATAATATTTGCTATTGCTTTAGGATCCACAATTTTAGCTTTTTTCCACTTAATTATTCACGCTCTTTTTAAATCAATAATATTTCTTTGTGCAGGAATTGTTATTCATTCATCCTCTTATCAAGATATACGACATATAGGAACAACAATATCTAATTCTCCTATCGTTTCTTCTATTCTAGGAATTGCTTCTCTTTCTTTAATAGGAATTCCATTTATATCTGGTTTTTTTTCTAAGGATCCTATCATCGAAACCGCTATCTTTTCAAAAACATTTTCTTTTATAAGATTTTTAATAATTTTATCAATTGGAATAACTTCTGCATATTCTATTCGTATAATTTCTTTTTCATTAAAATTCTTTTTAAAATCAAAGCCTGATATTAATATTCATCCAGCTAACTTTATAGAAACACCTATCATCCTAATAGCACCCTTTTCAATTTTTATAGGAACTTTTATAATATGAATTTCATCTCCAGAGCAAATTATTATTATTCCTAATTACTTTAAATTTTCTATTATTATAATTTTACTAAGAGGACTAATTTTAGGAAGATCATTATCTTTTACAGCAAAAAAATATAAAAGATTCGGACAAGCTTCAAATTCTTTATGATTTAATCACTTTTTAACTGTATTACCTTTTCCTCCTTTGTCTATCTTAATAAACTTTTTTACAAAAAATGATAAAACCTGACAAGAAATTTATGGACCAAATTACTGTTTTAAATATTCATCATTTATATCTTCACAACCAGACATTATTACAAATCAACTTTTATTTATTATTTTAATAATAACAATTTACCCAATCCTTATTTTATCTTTTTAACTTTATAGCTTATATTAAGAGCACTTTACTGAAGATAAAGAGGTCTAAATATTTTCATCATGAAATAATGACGTGAATTTCACTACTTAATCCATTACTTAAGTCGAAATTAAGTCGCTATTTAAAGCTCTTTTATATAGTAGCTACCGCTAATTTAGAAGTTAGAAGCTTCAATTCACTATTCAAGTATGTTTAACATATTAATTGATTGCAAATCAATTTAAAACTTTTCAAAAAAAAAAAAATCTTCTATTCAGTAACAATGAATTGCAATGCTTCATAATCTATTGGCAGATTAGTGCACTAAGTTTAAGCCTTAGAAATGAAATTTAATCAATTCAATGATCCATAAAAATATTCATATATTAAACCAATTACTAAAATTAAAAAAAAGAAATAAATAGTTATTATTACATTTATTCTATAAACTAAATAGGGAATTGGTAACATTAAAGCAATTTCTACATCAAAAATTAAAAATAAAATAGAAATTAAAAAAAATCGAAAAGAAAAAAATACTCGAGCTACAGATATTACATTAAATCCACATTCATAAGAAGAAAAAGTTTCAGTATCTATTAACTTTTTATAAGAAACTATAAAAAATAGTATTCTTACTACAATTACTAATACTATCGATAACAACAATATAGAAAAATAAATTTTTCTTTCCCTTTGATTGGAAATCAAATGTACTAATATACTATATTATCTATTATTAAGTTCCTCATCAATAAACCACTGAAAATAAAAATAATCAAACTACATCAACAAAATGTCAATATCATGCAGCACACTCAAATCCAAAATGATGACTTCTTCTAAAATGTCTTTTTGTTAAACGGACCCATATAATAAATAAAAATAATCTTCCAACAATTACATGAAACCCATGAAACCCTGTTGCTATAAAAAATACCGAACCAAATACTGAATCAGAAATTCTAAATTCTGCTATATAATACTCAAACCCCTGTAAACTTAAAAAATAAACCCCTAATATTCAAGTTAATATTAAAGAATAATTTGCTATCTTTCAATTTTCGTTTAAAATTGCTTGATGAGCTCAAGTAACTGACACTCCTGAAGCCAATAAAATTACAGTATTTAATAAAGGTACTTGAAATGGACTAAACGCCTTAATTCCTTGAGGAGGTCATACTACTCCTAACTCTACTGTAGGATTTAATCTAGCATGAAAAAAAGCTCAAAAAAATGATAAAAAGAAAAAGACCTCTCTAACAATAAATAAAATTATTCCTAATATCAATCCTCTTAATACATTTCTTGAATGATAACCTTGAAATGTTCTTTCACGAACTACATCTCGTCATCAACCAAATGATACTAATACAGCAATTAAAAAAGATATTATAAGTAAATCAAACTTTATAAATATAAATATTTTTACTATTCCAATTACTCCTGATATTACTCCGAATCCTATTAATAAAGGTCATGGAGAAATTGTTACAATATGAAATGGATGAAATGTCTTTTCCAAAAATTAATAATACTCAAGAGCATATAATAATACTAAAATTCTAAATACAAATCCTTGAATAATTGATACACCAAACTCTAAAATTAATAAAATTCTTTGCAATAAAATTGATCTTGAAAATCCTAAAAATCTTATTAATCTAATTCTAGCTAATAATCTAATAATTAAATGACCTGCCATTATATTAGCTGCTAATCGAATTGATAATGTAAATGGACGTATTAAATGTCTAATACTCTCGATAATTACTATTAAAGGAGATAAATAAATAGGTCTTCCTTCAGGAACAAGATGAGCTGCTCTATGTTTAAAATTTTTTACTCATCCTATCAAGAAAAAAGAAAATCAAAAAACCAATCCCATTCCTATAGTAATTATAGGATGAGCAGTTCTAGTAAAAATAAAAGGAAATAAACCCAAAAAATTACTAATAATTAGATATATAAATGTTACAGTACAAACAAATACAATTGCCAATTTTCTAGAACCTGCTACTTCAGCAAATATTTTATCAATTTGAGAAGAGAAATTTATAAAAATTCCTTGAGAACCTCCACGAACATAATAATACTTTAAAGGAAATAAAGATATTACTAAACCAATAATTACTCAATTTAATGAAATTCCAAAATAAGAAGAGGGATCAAATACAGAAAATAAATTTATCAAAATCATATATCTGTTTTATTTTTAACCTCTTGATTAATATTCTTAACAAAAATAGTTTCTATTTTTTCTCTATAAATTACACATGCTCTTGCTACAATTAATCTAATTATAAAACTTGAAAATACTCAATTTAAAGGTATTAATTGAGGAATATTTCCTTTCTTTAATTTGACAAACTAATATTTTTATTAAACTAATTTCTTCATAATTAATTTAAGAGACTAACACCTTAAATCGGCCACTTACTTAAACTCATCTTTGTAAAAAGCTTAATCGAGGAATTACAGAAATTATAATAGGTATAAATCTATGATTTGCTCCACAAATTTCAGAACATTGACCAACAAAAACACCTACTCGATTAAAAACAAAAGATAATTGATTTAATCGTCCAGGAATGGCATCAACCTTAACTCCTAAAGAAGGAATTGTTCAAGAATGAATTACATCTATTCTAGATACAATTATTCGAATATCAGTATTATAAGGAACTACCAAACTATTATCAACATTTAATAAACGAAATAAATTTTCTTGTCCTGAAGACATATATCTATCAAATCTTGAAAACCCTAAATCTCTATATTCATATGATCAATATCATTGATGTCCTAAAACCTTAATAGTTATCTCAGGATACTCATATTCTTCTATTAAATATAATAATCGAATTGAAGGAAAAGCAATTAATAATAAAAATACAGCAGGTAGAACAGTTCAAATTCTTTCTATTTCCTGCCCTTCAAATAATCCTAAATTATAAAACTTATTAATACAAGACCTTATTAATACATATCCTACTAAAATTATAATCATAATTATAATTATTATAGTATGATCATGAAAAAAAATTAATTGTTCTATAACAGCTGATGAACTATTTTGAAAATATAAAGATCCTCATGTTGGCAAAAATTACTTAGTTAATATATTCAATTGACAAAAAGTATGATCCAAAGGAGGTACATTATTAATTCATTCTAAAGAAGATCTAACATAATAAATTCTCTGATTTGATATCTTCACAATTAATCCTTCTCAAATTAATATAATAAAAAATAAAACTCCTAATAATGATAAAAAAGACCCCAAAGAAGATACTATATTTCAAAATACATAAGCATCAGGATAATCTGAATATCGACGAGGTATTCCATTTAACCCTAAAAAATGCTGAGGGAAAAAAGTTATATTTACCCCAACAAATATTACATAAAATTGCAACTTAGTCTTCTTTCCATTTATTACTATACCAAAAAACAAAGGAAACCAATATGTAATTCCGGCTAAAATTGCAAATACAGCCCCTATTCTTAATACATAATGAAAATGAGCTACTACATAATAAGTATCGTGAAGAACAATATCTAAAGAAGAATTAGATAAAACTACTCCAGTAATTCCCCCTATAGTAAATAAGAAAATAAAACCAATACATCATATTAAAGGAGTATCAAACTTAAAATAAGAACCATGTAATGTTGCTATTCAACTAAACACCTTAATCCCTGTAGGAACAGCAATAATTATTGTAGCTGCAGTAAAATAAGCTCGAGTATCTACGTCCATACCAACAGAAAACATATGATGTGCTCATACAACAAATCCTATCCCTCCAATTCCTACTATAGCATAAATTATTCCTAAATTACCAAAAGGCTCCCGCTTTCCAACAGAAGATCTAATAATATGAGAAACAATTCCAAATCCAGGTAAAATTAAAATATAAACCTCAGGATGCCCAAAAAATCAAAATAAATGTTGAAATAAAATAGGATCCCCACCCCCAGAAGGATCAAAAAAAGATGTATTAAAGTTTCGATCAGTTAAAAGCATAGTAATAGCACCAGCTAATACTGGTAAAGATAATAATAAAAGAACAGCCGTAATTAAAACAGATCAAACAAATAAAGGAACCTTTTCTATAGTTATTCCATAAAACCGTATATTAATAATTGTAGAAATAAAATTAATTGCTCCTATAATAGAAGAAGCACCTGCTAAATGTAAAGAAAAAATAGCAAAATCAACTGATCTACCAGCATGTCCCTCCAAACCAGCTAAAGGAGGATACACTGTTCATCCAGCTCCAACTCCTATTTCTACTATAGAAGAAACAATTAAAAGAAATAAAGAAGGAGGTAATAATCAAAATCTTAAATTATTTATTCGAGGAAATGCTATATCAGGAGCTCCTAATATTAAAGGAACTAACCAATTACCAAATCCTCCAATTAAAATAGGTATTACTATAAAAAAAATTATTACAAATGCATGAGCTGTGACAATTACATTATATAATTGGTCATCTCCAATAAATCTCCCAGGTTGGCCTAATTCAATTCGAATCAATACTCTTATAGCTGTTCCTACTATAGCAGCCCAAGCACCAAAAATTAAATATAAAGTTCCAATATCCTTATGATTAGTTGAATATAATCATCGCAGTAACTTAGTTTATTAAAACCTTAAATTGCAAGTTTAAAATTCTTCTTAAGAAATCATTAGATGATGAGCTGTAAACTCATATTTGAAATTAGCTCATTTAGCCTTGAAAACTAACAGAATTTATATCCTAATAACCTATATTATAAATCATATTCTCACGCCTACATTTACTCCTATAACATATAATAAATCTAAACTAATAATATTTTTATTTATAACAATAGGACTTCATCCTCTTATTTCTACTCTTCCTATAATTACTCTATAAGAAATACGTAAATATACATAAAATATTAACACAGATATTAAAATTATTAAAAATAATAATCTAAAATCTATTATTATTAAATTATAAAATAATCACCACTTTAAATAAAATCCTAATATTGGAGGTATACCTCCTAACCTTAATATTCCTAAAACAAACCTCCATTTTGATCTTATCTTTCCTAATATTCCTACTTCCAAAATTTTATCATTTATAAGTGTTCAAATAATTCCTACAATTAATGCTCTATATATTAATAAATAAATTATTCATATTCTTTCTCTTAAAAAATTTCCTATTAAAATTCATCCAATATGATGAACTGACGAATATGCTATTAATCGTTTTACTCTTTTCTGATTTAAAGACCCTAAAGCTCCTATTACTAATCTTCTTATAATAATTACTCATAAAAATATTCTTACTAAAAAAGAAATTATTAACAAGGGTAAAATTTTTTGAACAGTTATTAATAATAAACATCTTCCTCATCTTAATCTATCACATACAGCAGGGAATCAAAAATAAAATGGACCCCCTCCCATCTTATATCTTAATACTCCTAAACAAATATATTCAAATATATTAAATTCAGAATAAAATATTATTATTAAAATTCCAGATCCTAAACTCTGAATAAAAAAATACTTTATACAAGTTTCAACTCTTAAAGATCTACGATCATAAATCAAAGCAATAAATCTTATTATATTAATTTCCAAACCTACTCAAATTAAAAATCAATCTCTACATCTTACAGTCAAAATGATTCTTATAATATAAAAAATTGAAAAAAATCCAACACTTTGAGCAAAAATTTTATCCATTTATGAGGTATGAACCCATTAGCTTATTTAGCTGACTTTATTTAATATTTTTATTATAAAATAAATAATAATTTTTCTCATTATAAATTCCTTTAATAATAAATAAATAGAAAATGAGAAACAACATTTCTTAAAATATAAAATATATACAAAAATTCTTTATACAAAACAAAAAACACTTTCTATAAATATAAGAAGGAGGGGCAAAAGGGGGTCTGGATTTTCCGGATCCGACCCCCATCCCCCCACATAATCATGACATAAAAAAATACCAAATATTTTTAATATATATTTAAATGATTTTCATTTAATTTTATTGCTTCTTTTTATA
>JAPMOQ010068183.1:740-14337 GCA_026543055.1 Argiope trifasciata | reverse complement strand
CCAAAACTCCAAACGAAAATTTCCGACTTGCTATCATTATTCCTTTTTTTTTCTTTTTTTTTTTCAGAATTGTCATAACATCCTACCGGCAATCCATTTCAGAAAAAATCTTAAGTTTTTAAATTCGTTTGTTGACTTATATGAGCCTCTTTTCGTAGCTATTAGTTTTACAAAAGTAAAATGCAAATGCAAAGAGAGAGAGACAGAAACACAAAGCTGAGTTATTTCTTCTCTCTTCCCAAGGTCGTCACAGCTTGAATGGATTTTTCCTCAAAATAAGTAGCTTTTTATTGTCTAAGTAATGATGGGAACGACTACAGGCACCCTTTTCGCATTATCATTTCTCTCCATATATTTCTATATATTCAACAATATTACAGTGGCAATAATAATTATAATTAAATCAACGTGAAATAAGAATCATTTAAAATCTAAGTAATCCCGAAATTTAAATGGGGAGATTTTCTTCTTTTTTTCCTTCTTTCTCTCTTTTTTATAATTTATTTATTTTGCTAAATACACAAATTTGAAGGAAAAAAAATGAAGAAGTCTCTTCATTTTGTGAACGGATATTTATAAAATTTTCAGTACATTTTCCAGAAATAAAATCCGTTTTCCCTCCCCTTTTATCACAACGAGTTTTTCAATGAGCGATATTAATTTTCAGGAAAATAATTAAAAATCGTAGTTTAAAAAAACGTTTTTTCCTTATTCAGACGCATCACTGCGTAGTGGTTACATTTTTCTGTTGGCTACAAAACTTTCTCAAGAGAGAAGGAAAAAAAACAAAAAAAAAAAAAAAAAAAATGTTAAAGAAGTGCAAGCACACCCCTTTGAGAATGAAAGAGAATCTGAAGAATAACTCTTTACGGACTAAAAAAAGGTTTTAATGGTGTTCTTATCTGTTCTTTGTCATTAAGAAAAGCGCTGGGCAGTAAACACCTTTGACCTCGTTTTGATAAGAGTCACATATTTCATGCTTGCTCCAGTTTCAGAACAGTGCAAATGCGAAAAAGAGGAAAAAAATTCAAAGGCGAGGAAAGCTGCCGGAAAAGAGAATGGGTTTAGGGGGGGGGAGAACCTTCCTCCTAACCTTCTGAAAAATAGAAAGTAAAAGTGGGAGGGGACTCTTCGGATATTATAGCTCGGAACAAGTTTTTTTTTAAAAAAAAATCCCTGATTGATCTTAACTTCCGTGGTTTATCTAACAGATTGCAACATGATCAAACCAGGTCACAGTGGTTTGTCACAATTTAACTGGTTTTTGAAGAAATTGTTATCTATATCTATACTAATAATAAAGCTGTATGTGTGTGTGTGTGTTGGCGCTCTACAGGCCAGATCGTTGGATTTACAGCTACCAAATTTGGTGCATGTATACCTTGGAGGTGCACTTCGGAGCCCTTTTTTCGAATTTTTAATTTGAATTTCAATTCATTAAAATTGAAGCGAAATTCCGACGTTTTCCGATATCATTTCCGAAAATAGGATCGCACAAACATGATTTTTACATCCATTTAAAGATAAAAAAAAATTAGCTTTCTATCGGTATCAGTGTTTTAATGTATAACTCAAGCCTCTATTTTCAACGAATTTTTAAAGAAATAGTTTAACCATGTTTTTTTTTTGCTCGTGACTGGATAAATAAAAAAAACATAAAATGTGATATTTTCTAAAAAAATAAATGCAAAGCCAAGGTTTCTATAATTTGTTGTAGTATCTAAATAATCAATTCAACAAATCTTCTTTATTTACGGTAATCCTGGTTGAATTTAGACAGGATATGCATTGAAATCCCGACTTAATGGCATATTTCTATCATCGTTTGCAATATCTGTTTTATTAATTCAATAATTTTTTTCCTTTTTTCGCTTTCTTTAAAAAATCATATTTAATATTTAGGCAACATCACCGAAAAAAACATTTTTAATATTTTGGGACCGATAATTAAAACTGTCTGATTTATAAAATAAAAGAATATTATTAGGAAAACGTGTTCTTTCAGAACTTTCCGTCCATCATCTTAAAGAAAATATTCATTTCAGGCCAATCAATGCCCGGAATGACTTCAAGGCTAATGAATATGTGATTTAATGGAAAATTTTAGAACGCATTACGCATGGCGAACCAGCTGGTCGCCAAAGGCGGCTAGTAACAAAGTAGTAGCAATAGTACATTCGAGAGCAATAATGGTGGAATAATATTGTGTTAGGAGTGTCATTTGGAGCTGAATGTAACACTGGGACTAGATCTGAAATGAATTTATAGTATGATTCCTCTTTTAAGCCAAACATTTTAATATTACTAGCTGGTACCCGGCGCGTTGCTGCAGCAGAAAAAAAAATATTAAGTGCTATCAGTCAATCATTTGGCAATGTTGTATCGAAATAGGAGGAACAGTACGACAGTAAATAAAATACGAATATTTATTTTTATGTATTAGATTTGTGTATTCTTTTAGAATCGTAATGCGTGGTGTTCTTTCAGAATGGTGATGAAAGAAACTATTGATTCTATTTCGTGATTCGTTCAATATTCGTTCAGAGTTCTCAAGTTTAATGTTAGAAAGTGTGATTAAAAATCTTTCTTTTAAAATGAATTAATCATAGAAATTATATTTATATCATAAAATCGTTAATATAGTTGAAAGGTGATTTTTGGAAAGGAAGATGGTTCAAAATTATGAACGTTAAATTAAATGAATTAAAATTATGTGGTACTGGTATATTTTTTGTGGTTACTGAGAAAAACTCTAAAATTGAATTAGAATTTAAAACTCCACGTATTGGTCTTCCCAAAACTTTCTTGCATCATCTGTTATAAAGCTGTGACCTCTGAGAATGACTTGCATGACATTTACGAGCTATAGCTGCAAAATGAGAACCTTTGACTTGGATTTAGCATTTCTACAGAATGTATTGTCTCCTTGATGATTTATTAGAGGATTAATCCTTGGTAAATAGATGCCGTTGAGATTCGATTTTTTTTAAAATTTTAGATCATTGTTCTATTATTATAACAATCCCGTAGGTATGAGCAATAAGCTCTCCAAGTTTTGGACATAAGAGACATAAGACAAACTATCACTTTTATTTATACAGATAATGTTTCGATATCAGCATCTTATCAATAAGTCACGTGATTCGTAAACGTCACGTGCAGCGGCAGACTTTCGACTAGACAGCTGTTTAGGACAGCCACAGTTAGTTCAATTATCCAATTTAGTTAGTTCAATTAGTTCAAGTGAGTTCAATTATCCAATAAGTAAAATCCAAAAAAATATACATGTCTATTATTTATAAAATGTTGGGGTCAAGGACCAGACTCGTGTCTGCTTCATTCGCTTTGCTATTACAGTACTTATAAAGGTCCGGGCATTACTTAGATAATATTATGCATAAGTGTAGATGCCTTGTTGTCAAAATAAATAAATATAAATGATTTCCCGAATCAAAAAAAAAAAAATGCATATCTTCACAAACTCACTTAAATAATTTTTTTTAAATTACTCTCAAACATATTATTAACTTGTAGATAAAATTAAAAAGAAGTAAAAGTTCAAATTAGTTACATTAAGCTAAAAAATTTATTGAAATGTGAAAATAAGTCCATCCATTTATTAAGAGAAGTCTAAAGAATGGAAATTGTTTAAATCATCATTGGTTTAATCACATAGTGCAATATTCCATTGCCTCTAGAATCAACTAAATTAGCACGCGTTTATTCCTAGGTAATATTTTTCATTAAGAAATGGTTTCCTAAAATAATTTATTTTAATTTATTTATTTATTAAGATTTAAAAATACATAGAAATTTCAGAATTTTTCTTCAAAAATTTTTTTGATGCAAAAAAAAGCAAAAGTTATTTTTAAAAGCTATCGGGGGGAAGGGGATTTTTTAAAAAAAATGTTGCATTTTTTAATTTAATTTTTTTTCTTTAATTTCAATCTATATAAATAAACATGGCCTGGTGGTGAGGTCTCGGCCAGAGGGTTTCAGGTTCGAGACCCGATTCCTCCGAAGAACCGTAGTGTGAGGGGGTCTGGTGCACGTTCTGTGAGGCCAAACGTCCTCCCGCTGATCTGGAGAGGGGGGTGCCTGCTCGGGTGTCGTCTGACCGTGGTTCAAAAGGACGAGGTCCGTCCCAAAATAGCCCTCTTGTTGCTTTGAAAAGGGACGTTAATATAACTAAACTTGGGACGTACCTCGTCATTTCGAACCACAGTCAGATGACGAGGCCGACACCTGAACTGCCACCCCCCTCTCCACACCAGCGGGAGGATGTTTTGTCCAAACAGATTGAACGTGCAAGAGACCCCCTCACACGACGGCTCTTAGGTGGAATCGAGTCTCGAACCTGAAACCCTCCTGTTCCGAAGCCGACACCTTGCTGATGGTTCAAATGGACGTGCATGTCGTTTTAAAGATTGATTTAGCAACTCGCAGTAGGCACATTAGTATCCGAAAGGCGTCGCTTCGCAAGGACGTGAAATCCAACTCCAGTGCAAAGAGAAGAAAATTAAGTTTGGTCCTAGAAAAGAACGCAATCTACGAGTTTTCTTGAAGTTGGCAGCCAACGTGTTAAGTCAGTCTCGTAACCGAAAAGTGGCGAGTTCTGTCCTCGTCTCGGCCAAAGACTACCGTGTCGGCTCATGGCAGTGGGGGGCATGTTAAATAGGTCCTCCAAGTTCCCATAGCAAATGATACCTCTGTTGTTGTTGTTGTCTAATGCCACTTGGTCATAACAAGCCCGAATAACAGAGTTATTTCGGATTAAGGCAAAGGCGGGCGCCTTTCGCTGAGAACGAGCACCATCAAGGTGAAAGGACGACTTGGCTCGAACACAACCCTTTTCTGGGGGCGGTCGAACTCATTCAGAATGGAGATCCCAATCAGAGACCGACTCCTCCCTGATTCAGTTCCCCCAGAGGTATCATTTGTGATGGGAGCTTGGAGGACCTATTGAGCCTGCCCCCACTGCCATGAGCCAACACGGCGGTCTTTGGCCGAGACGAGGACAGAACTCGCTACCTTTCGGTTGCGAGGCGGACTCTCTACTAACCAGGCGACAGCGGCCCTTAAAACCTGATACCTCTGAGGGTACTGTGTCGGTCTCTGATTTGGATCTCAATTTTGACCAGCGGATGGCTGAATGAGTTCGACCCCCTCCCCTAAAAAGGGTAGTGTTCGAGAAAAATCGTTCTTTCACCTGAACGGTGCTCGTTCACAACGAAAGGCGTACACCACTGCCTTCATTCGAAAGAACTATATCTCATTCGGCTTGACCAAGTGACACTGGTGTGGCGTGGTGTGGTAAGGGGATTTGCCAGCTCAGGTGTCGTTCTCGTCATCTGACCGTGGTTCAAAAGGACGATTTCTGTTTCAAAAAAGCCCTAGTGTTGTTTTACAACGGGACGTTAATATAACTAAGCTAAACTAAAGTTGGCCAAGTGACATTAGACAGAATAGAGTAGAGCAACGTGTTAAGGCAGGTGGCTTCATCTCATTCCGAATGTGACAACGGAGAAAAACGGGTCTTCGAACGCAGCTGGAAGTGGAAGACAAACCACGGATTACGGGAAGGCGTTTGTTTTCCGAAGATGAATCGGGTCACGACTGGCTGAGGGCAAGAAAGTGAAAAGGACGCCTCCTCAAACAAGAATAGAGGAAGTGCATTTCTTATCTGTCCGATCTGTTGTGTCATCGAAACGGAAGACTTTCCCTTTCTGGAAGCGAAACAAAAGGGTTGGATCGGCCGAAATAAGAACAGGGGCCCCGGGGCCCTTTCAGGGGACAGGAAAAAAAGGGAAGAGCCTCGCTATATAAGACAGGGCGTCTTCACCAGACCGCCAAACGATTCCATTCAGTCTCCATACAGTGGCTCGTAGTCAAGTCGGTGAAGATGAAAGCCCTGGTAAGTGCCTTCGTTGTTTCACTTCCACTAGCACCTCCTTCGATTCTCGATTTTTGTTACTATGTTCAAACGATTATTATTAAATTTCCATTCGAGAAATTGCTTAAAGCACATATTGCCAACTACAGTGCTACACAGAAATTTAAATCCATTATAATTTCTGCTTTTGGATTCGGTTACACTAACGTCCCTTTTTGAAGCAACACTAGGCCTATTTGGGGACGGAATTCGTCATTTTGAGTCGCAGTCAGATGACGAGGGTGATACTTGAGTTAGAATCCCCTCTCCAAATTTACACACCACTTTAAAGGGAGGACGCTTGTCCCCGATGGATTTAACATACACCAGAACCGCTCACACGGTGGTTCTTCGGTGGGATAGGGTCTCGAACCTGCAACCCTCCGGTTTCGAACCTGAGATTTTACCACCAGACCACCGCGGTTTCTCACTGTGTTTGAAAATGTGCTCTATAGATATTTTTTATTAATCATGTAAGATATCTAAAGATATCGAAAAAAAATCTCTTAAGATTGTTTAGAGTAAGTAAAATTAAAAAAAACTGTGCGATTTTCAACATGTATTGACTTTGTTTAAATAAATTTAAAGACCATGGAAACACTTGTATCGCCTTGAACTTATGAGACATGGTATGTGATGTTAACTGCATTTCGTACCACACAATCTCTTCTCAGTTGTATTTTTTCCCGTTAGAATTTCTGTCAGGCAATACTAGGGCTGTTTTGGGACGGACCTCGTCCTTTTGAACAGCTTTCAGATGATGAGGATGACACCTGAGCTAGCACCACCCCTCTACACCAGCTTGAGGACGTTTGGCCCGACTGATTTAACGTGCAAGAGACCCCCTCACACGACGGTTCTTCGGTGGAATCGAGTCTCAAACCTGAAACCCTTTGGTTCCGAAGCAGAGACCTTACCACCAGGCCGCCGCGGCACAATGATTCTGAGAAATACTTAGAAGTGAAACTTTATGGATCAAAGATCCATTTCTTTCGAAAGATTTGCCTCAATTTTTTTTCTGCTTGATTATTGAGAAGATAATAAAACTAAATATTAACAACTCAAAATTCTTTATTTACAACGAAAAAGTACATTTTGCACCAGTGGCGGATTTCCGCAGCACAGGTGGTCGCCTCGTCTCTCTAGGTGTGCAGGGGCCTGAAAATCTACTTGGACGTGTATCATAGTGCTAAACCGAAGGTAGATTGAACTGTTCAAGTCTACCCTTTGGTCTGATTTACGGAATTTTCGCCTCTTACTTTATCATTCAGCGATAAATGTATTGATGAAAAAGTAGAGTGTTAATGAAAATTCTTGCGGAATCAAAACGCTGCGTCTGCAAATTACTTTCTTTAAACTTTATACGTTCAGAATACTTTCTCCTCAATACTTTCTCACTCTCTCTCGCACACTATAGCATGTTGTATGGATAATCTCGATATGAAAATCGAACCATTTCCTCGAAATCAGGAAGAATGAAAATTGTCGAAGTACTCAATGGCTGCCGCTTTAAGTTATACATACATACATAACAAAATAAAAAATTCATCGGTCCAGAAACAATAAAAAAATGACTTAGTATGTGAAATCTGTCGATAAAAGGCTTAATAACTGTACAAATAAAAATAAAAGCTATTAATGCATTAGGAATTGACGGCCGCTGTCGCCTGGTTGGTAGAGCGTCCGTCTCGTAACCGAAAGGTACCAAGTTCTGTCCTCGTCTTGTCCGAAGACCGCCGTGTGGGCTCATGGCAGTGGGGGCACGTTGACTGCGAAGTCCTCCAAGTTCCCATAACCTCTGGGGGTACTGAATCAGGGATGAGTCGCTCTCTGATTGGGATCCAAATTCTGACCTGCTGATGAATGAATGAGTTCGACTACCCCGTAAAAAGGGTTGTGCCATGTGTGTTCGAGCCATGTCATCCTTTCACCTGAACGGTGCTCGTTCACAATGAAAGGCACGCCTCTGCCTTCATTCGAAAGAGCTCCGCTCATTCGTGCTTGGTAATGACCATATGGCATTAGAACCACCACCATCAACAGGAACTGCCTTTCAATACATAATGGTATCCCAAAATAAATATTAAGATAAAGTTAAAACTGAAATAAGTTGATCTCGCCTCTTTTTTGCCAAAAAATAGAGTTTGCCCTGAATGGAGTCTCAAGTATTATCAGTATTACCAAAAACCGCTACTATACTAAATAAGTCTATCTTGCTACTTTTTGTCGACAATCGCCAGTGTTTGTGATCCATTTTTATAATCATTTCCCGACTCGTTTGAAAATTTGATACATATCGTACTGATTTTAAACGGGTGGTTAGTATAAATTAAAGTTAACACTTTAAAAAGGTCAATTTTGGAAAAAATTATAATTTTCAAACAAAATATCTACTCGTCATTGAGTAATCCAAAACAGGTTTACTTCTGTCTCTACGCTCATTAGAAGCCTAAATATTAATATTTTCGTTAAAATTGTTCAAAAGCGCACATTTAAATAACCGGAAGTACAGATTTAAATGCTCCAAAACATGTTAAAAATGTGTATAAACACAAATTTAGTTTTAAATAAGGAAAATGCTTGGTACACAAAAACACAGAATGACAATGAAAGCTTTAGCAGTGCTTTTGTGGAAATGTGTACCTAAAGATGTCTTTGTTGAGCTCTGAATCTTAAGATTTGGGATATTTATGTCTGCAATACATTTTAACGAAGGTTTTATAGGATTACTGAATATCCTAAAAGTTGTTTGAGTGTATCCTAGTGCAAATTCAGTTAAAGCATTTGCTGAGCTTGAAAGAGATAGGAAAAATGAATTTAAGCAGCATTCATTGCCAAATGCAAAAATTGCCAGAAAAAAATTTAAGTGATTAAAAGAGGAAAATTATTAAAAGATGAGAAGAAAGAAGGCATAACCTATAAATATGATTAATTTTAAGTTTGTACGCCCAGAATTTATTGTAAAAACAAGTTACTGAATTCTTTGAATGCATTTTTCTCAAAACTGATTTTGACTCATTTCTTGTTCAACTCAAAATATAAATTTATAATTAAAAAAATAAATTTAGATAAAAAATTTCAACTCAAAATATAATGATCATATTGCAATGAAATTTGATGGACTTTGTCTTTATACTGTTTTCTAGGGAATGAACTAAAAGAATTTAGATCGACTGAATAGATTTTAATTTACAGCCTATTGTTTGAATAATAATATCATAACTTGCCTAAAAAATTCATGAAAAATCTTTAACTGAATGTAAAATTTTTATTTATGATTAGAACTATACGATTGTTGTTCATTCCCTAGAAAAAATTAAGCAATTTATTTTGGCATAAGTGTTGTTGGGATGAGTATTATAGTTTTCGGTGTAGCTTATTTGAAATTTTACAAGAATTTGCTTCAATTAATGCCATTTAATGCCAATTTTGAAAAAGTGTTTATTTCAAATATTGACATCCTATTATTATTTTCGAATAGTCTTAAACCAAGAAATAGGGTTTAAATATGTCTATACATTTTTTTTTCTCAAAAATTACTCCGAACATCTTCGAATACGTTAAAAACAAAAATATTTCTTGTTTGCTTTTAGACATGGTGAAATCCATTAGATCACATCAAGTAAAACAACATTTGATATCAAAATCAAATGACAGAGAATGCTTAATATTGTTTCGATATCTTCGTAATATTAGCTGGCATTTAGTATATCGAAAAATATCGTGGATATATCGTACAATATCGTATGCTATTAGGAAGGTATAAAACGAAAACAGCCTGCATCTCTTAATAATAAATGAACCAATGTTATCGCAACTAATAATAAGAGAATTTTTTTATTTCCTGATCGCCAAGTTTACATTTTCATATTTAACGCAATCGATTTGAACGAACATTTCCCGCGCATTTGCTTTTGAACGATTTTAATGCAGTTCCTGCTCGACTCCAAAAGAGAAATAGAATAATCAGCAAAAAAACATTACAATCCACGGTAAACATATATTTGAGGGTGCCCCTTTGGCGAAATGGGTGATTTTTGTAGTTTAGAAAATTATGTAGTTAATTTTGGTATACGTTTGGTTAAGATCAAAACAATAATTTTTGACCCAGCCAATTTTAAGCTTTATAAGAAGTTTGAAAGTGTATTTTAAATATTAACAACCTATTACTATTTTTGAATAGTCTTAAACTCAGAAATAGGGTTAAACTATGTCTGCCCCTTGTTTTTCTCAAAAAGTAATCCGAAAGTGTTCGGATACCTCAAAACTTCATCCATTAGCTCAGTTGATAACAATAATAATATATTATTATAAATATTTTTGCTTAGAATTTGCTTATTTATTTATTTCGAAAAGCAGCGAGTAATAGAACAACCGATTTCTAGCAAAAAATGATCCGTTTTCAAGTTTAATTTTGTTACATCAACGACCCGTTTTAAAATAACACCAGGGCTATTTTGGAAGGGACCTCGTCATTTCGAACGGTGGGCAGATGACGAGGAAGGCACCTGAGCTGCCCAATTACCCTCCCCTCCCAACTTCCACACCACACCAGCGGGATGACTATCCATTTTTAAGGAAATTTTCTTGGTGCTTTCTAGAGATTTTGCATCAGCAAAACGCAACACATTGGAATAGATAGGTTTTGTGATCAGCTGAAGAAGTGCTCGAAACACACGAAGGCTTCACCTCGCATTTTGAAAATCATTTGAAAGTTATACTTTTTCAGTAGCTCTCACGCTTTGTCTGAATTTAGGATATAAATGGAGAAGCAATATCGCCCGAGTACAGCTCTGCTTAATACATATGATTAGTAAACTAACTTAAAGAATCATTTCATTTCGTTTCACATTGCTCGGAATGTCTGGAGAATTCGCTGCTCCTCAAGTTTTGTTGTTTCTCGTAGACGTGGAGAAGGTCAGAGATTTTAAGAATTACATTTTTCTCAAAAATAATTTTCATAAATATTCTCCACCGTTCACATGATATCTCACAAACTAATAGAGGTATTGACATAAACATTTCAGCGTGTGTTTTAAATCATATTGGTAATGAATTGATGCAGAAGTTATATTCTCCGTGAAATACTTTTCCATTTATAGGTGTTTTTAGACAATTGAAGCTGTGAATTTATGGAAAATAAACGCATATATTCGTATATTTGTACCGATTACTTCTTTGCATCTCCTATTTTTCTTAGAAAGAAAAATAGGATTGTTACATTATATTTTTGTGTAGAGTGTGAACCGTTTTCATTAAATTTTCATTAAAATTTACCACACATTTTCCCATTTCTCAAAATATATTATATTTTCAAATAATCGTGTTGTATTTATAGTATTTTGTATCATAATTGACAATACATCTAAAAACTATTGTTTTAAATAGTTTAAAAAAAAATACAATTTTTCAAAAATTTTCCTTCCAACGTCGTCGGATACCTTAAGAGGACGAGCCTTTTTTTTAGTTTTCCAACCACGAGTTTATAATAACCATATGGAAGCAATGGAATAAAATACGTCACAATCCCATTTTCTAAAACTGAACTTGAGAATTCCGAACGAATAGGAAACGAATCAAGAGACACAATAAATAGTTTTTTTCATTTTTATTCTGAAAGAATACTAAGCTTTACGATTCTAAAAGGAATACACACATCTAACACATAAAAATGAATGTTAGTTCGTTCGTATTTTATATACTGTCGTACCATTCATCCTATTTCGATTGAACATTGCCAAATGATGGATGGATGGCACTTAATATTATTTTTTCGGCGGCAGTAACGCGCCGAGTACCAGATAGTATTACAAAATTTCCAAGTCGAAAGATTATCTTGCAATTCCCATCCATTAGAATTTTAACACAGGTAGCACAATCTATTGTACAATATTCCACAATATTAAGGCGACACGATACCATCTAAATTTTTTTTTTAATTTTAATATTTGAAATTAGATTTTAAGTGTATCTTATCTTAAATAGCATTCTATAACTGCCCACAAAAATTTGAATTATTTTTGAGCAATTTAAAATTTTTTTAAATGAAGTTTTTTAGAAACATTAAAGCTTTTTTAAATATTAAAATTTGTTCACAATTTTTTTTTCCATATAGTTAGTTATATATTACATAAAAGTTACAATGGATTTTATCCTCCTGATAATAATTATTTAATTATAAATATTTTTGTTGTTAAACATAGAAAAAATCTGAACCCCCCCCCCACACACACATATTTTGAGTTTGAACACTTAAAAAAATAACTATGCATCTTAGAGCAAATTCCATTGTAAGTTTTATAAAACTTGAATTTAGGAACATTCACAAAAAATTTCACATCTCTACATCCATTTAAAAAAAGCCTAAGGCTTTCGAAGGCACGTAAACAAAATGACATCAGGGAGAAAGACGAATTTAGATTTCAAATTGCAATAACTTGATATGAAATGCATAGAACAGCCTGAAACTTCTACAAAATGTATATTTATTCTTAATTGTATTATACAGACATATTTAGAAAAGTCGGTTTTATCAAATGAGACAATAAAAAAAAAATTCGGTATTTTCATGATTTTTCATCAGAATGTGTTGCCTTAAGCAATATTGCGAATGCTGGTCGATATCGTACAATATTTGTGCGGTACTAAGGACAGGTATTTTTCGGCAAATGATGAGTTAAATCGGCTTCATTAAAAAACAAGATAAGTTATATAACGTCAAACTACAACTTTATTTCAGCGATTGTGTGCACATATGGCAATACATAAAATTTCATCTTCAAAAATCGAATATGACTCAACTTAAATTTCATTTCTTCTCGCTATTCAAGATGGATTATTCTTTGATTAGTTTATAAACTACTAGCCGCCTTTGTCGACCAGCTGGTTCGCCATGAGTAATGCGTTCTAAAATTTTCAATTAGGTCACATATTCATTAGCCTTGAAGTCATTCTGGGCAAGCGCCAACACACACACACATTGAGCTTTATTATAAATATAGATAAAAAATATTGTTTTAAAATCAGTACAAAATTTAAGAAATAGTTAAAGTTAATAGATTCAGTTATTAGTATTTAAAGTGTCGGTAACTTTATTCGGAAAAACTTTTTGAATTTAATGCTCTAATAATTTATCTGTCATGCTTCCAAAATATTAAAAATGTTTTTTTCAATGATGTTGCCAAAATATTAAATATGTTTTTAAAGAAAGCGAAAAAGGGAAAAAAATTATTGAATAAATGATTTAGATATTGCAAACGATTATAGAAACCTTGGCTTTGCATTTATTTTTTTAGAAAATATCACATTTTACGTTTCTTTTATTTTATCCGGTCACGTGCTAAAAACATGGATAAAATATTTCTTTAAAAATTCGTTAATAATAGTAGCTTCAGTTATACATTAAAACACTGATACCATCAGAAAGCTAATTTTTTAATCTTTAAATGGATGTAAAAATCATGTTTGTGCTATCCTATTTTCGGAAGTGATAGCGCAAAAACGTCGAAATGTCGCTTCAATTTTAATGTATTCAAATTCTAATTAAAAATTCGAAAAAAGGGCTCCGAGGTGTACCTCCAAGGTATACATGTACCAAATTTGGTAGCTGTAGGTCCAACGATCTGGTCTGTAGAGCGCCAACACACACACACACACACACACACA
>JAPMOQ010068174.1:987353-1006932 GCA_026543055.1 Argiope trifasciata | reverse complement strand
ATATATATATATAGCATGACCATTTTTAAACACTATTGTTCTATTTTTTTTTTAAAAAAAAGGGTTTAGAACATAACATTCTTGTATACTGTCAATGATACAACAATTTTGGAAGTCTTATGGTGGTATTAATACAGAATCCTTTGTTCTTAGCTTTATAAGACTGCAACAAAAATTTTAAATTGTAATGAGTTAATGCAGGAGGAAATTTACACTTTCTATCCCAGTTATTTGTTATTTAATTTTTAAAAATCAAATAAATACAAACTGTTTTGATTATGTTAATTTCTAAATCAATGATGACACTTTTAAAAATGATGAATCCATCTAAATAAGTAATGTGCTATTTTAAAAAGATTGAAAAAGATCACCAATCTTGATTTTTAATCTTATAAAAGTTAACTTAAATTTTTGTTTTTGATAATTTCTTCATTGTTATTCTTTTTTTTATTTTTTATTTTTTATTTTAATCAAGACTAACATGGCATTTGTTTCAAATAAAAAATACTGTGCAAATATAGAAATAAATATTAAAACTTATAGAAAACACATTTAATTTTTTTTTCAATAAAAGCTATGCTTTATTATAAAACAGAAAATAACCTAGGCTATAGAAAATATGTAAATTTACATATGCGTACACTTACAAAGACACTTACTTTTTTCAGTTAAGGTGCTTAAATGTTTCTTAATCTTGGCAGACAATGCATTATATATATCCCCCTGCCCTCCCCCAAAAGTCATGGCTAATGATACAATTTTAATAATTGTTACTGGCTTTACTCAAATATAATTATTGAAGGAAGTACTTACTTGACTGTGACTATGACTTCTACACATGTAATTTAGGAGTCATACTTTTACAGATAATTCATATTTGCATAGTTTTCAGTAAATAAAAAAAAAGTATTGTAACTGTATTAAGAAAGCTCAGAAAAAGGCTAACTTGTCATTTTCCTTTCTAATTGTGCTAACATGGTATAGGGCATTTCTCCTGTAGAAAAAATTGTGTACTTAGGTACCAAAACATGTGTGAGGCAATCAAAATAGCTAATCTTTAATAAGTAACGATTTGATAGAAACAATAATGGATGAATGGGTTGATGGAAACATATATATATACACACACATTATTTAATTCAAATTAAAATGGAGCAGCATCTCTGGTGAACTACTTGGTCACCACAAGTGATTAACTGACCAGAGAAGCAAAACACTACCAAAGATGAAGCAAAAAAATTAGTCTGTTAGAAGAAAAAACTTTCATATTAGGTTTTGAAATTAAATTTGTTAAAAATAATTTATTTTATTATTATTCTTTCTGGAATGTTAGTTACCTAATTAATTATGTTTCTATTATGACTGAATATTTTTTAAACGTAGAATAAGCTTTTAAGGTGAAATTTATTCTTAATATTTTAATTTTACATTTGCCATTGTATTGTTTTACTTTTTTAGCTTAAAGAAAAAATTCGTCATGTCAGGTTTTTGAAAAAATTGAACCCTCTGCCTACCATTTCCAAAGTAAGTTATATGAATTAACATTTTTTTTACAAAAAATAATGATTTTGATATAAAGAGTTTTTACTCAAATGAAAATATTCACAATTTGGGAAATGAATGAAACAAACCACTGAAATTTTATGAATAATTTATTTCGAATCTTTTTCAGTTTGGACTGTTATATACTAAGGGAACTTTGCAGCTTACATACTCTCTCACACACACACTTATATATTCAAAAAGTTGTTTTTAAAACTTGAAGAAATGCATTAATATCTGAATTTTTTGACTAAATGCATATTTATTTCTAAGCAGTTTTATCCTTAAGATTTCAACACCATGCAAGGCAAGAATGAATTATAACAGAATAATTCAAATAATTGATGAATCATTGTTATAGGTTTTCAATACAATTTTATGCAAAGTAAAATGGCTGGAACATTATAGAATATATCATATTGAAGTAATATTTAATATTTTTATTTGATTTAATGTCAAATTTTACTTTACATTTACAATATAATATTAAATTAAAATATTTCACAAATTTCTAATTCATTAAAAAATTATTTTAAGCTTTTGTGTAAAGAAATCTGCATTAACCAGTTATACTGAATATAAATTCATTCATTTTCTTACAAAATATATTACATTTTCTTACAAAACAACAACAATAATAAATTAGTTTTGGACAAAAAAGATTTTATCTGCTATTGTTAAATTAGATAGAACTTAGAAAATGAAATATCATTTTTAATGCCTCTCCTTTGATTGAAGATTTTACATGTGGATAATTATTGCTGTGGATTTTTTTCTTTTATGTAATTCTAAAAACAGATTCAGCAAGATTGTGCAAATTATTGTCTATGCTTATAATAAAGCTCAATGTGTGTGTGTGTTGGCGCTCCATAGGCCAGACCGTTGAACCTACAGCTACCAAATTTGGTACATTATACCTTGGAGGTCGGGAATGTGCAACTCGGATCCCTTTTTTCGAATTTTTAATTAGAATTTGAATTTGAATTAATTAAAATTGCAGCGAAATTTCGACGTTTTTCCGCTATAACTTCCGAAAATGCTATCGCACAAACATGAGTTTTGCATCTAATTAAAGACTAAAAAATTAGCTTTCTAACGGTATCAGTGTTTTAATCTATAACTCAAGCTTCTATTTTTAACGAATTTTTAAAGAAATATTTTAACCATGTTTTTCTTTAATATGTGACTGGATAAAATAAAAGAAAACATTGACGGAAGTTCAAATAAAAAAACAACTATCATTGCTAATCAAATCTAAAGCAATGCAACTTTTAGCACGTGACTGGATAAAATAAAAAAATATATATAATGTGATATTTTCTAAAAAAAAATGAATACAAAGCAGAGGTTCCTATAATCATTTGCAATATCTAAATAATTAATTCACCAAATCTTCTTTATTTATGGTAAACATGATTGAAGTTAGACAGGATATGCATTGAAATCCCGATTTAATGGCATATTTCTATAATCGTTTGCAATATCTGTGTCATTAGTTCAATGATTTTTTTTCCATGATAAAATGTTATGGTTTCTAAAAAAATAAATACAAAGCCAAAGTTTCTATAATTGTTTGCAACATCTAAATCATTTATTCAATAATTTTTTCCCCCTTTTTCGCTTTCTTTAAAATACAAATTTAATATTTTGGCAACATCACTGAAAAAAACATTTTTAATATTTTTGGAAGCATAATCGATAAATTATTAGAGTATTAAACTCAAAATGTTTTTCCGAATTAAGTTACCGACTCTTTAAACAATAATATTGGGTTGTTTGGAAAGTCATTTCGTTTTTTTTTTTGTCAAAATGAAAAGAAATTTTCGTTTAATGAATAAATTATTTATTAAATTATAAAATTGCCATTCTGGTCTAATACCTTTTGCCATATTTTTGGTAGTAACATGATTACACGCTCATAAAAGTTTTGGTCTTTGCTGTAAAAAAAACTGATCGAGGTGGTTTTTGGCCTCCTCATTTGAAGGAAAAATTTTGCAAATCAGTTCTGGTACTGATGTACTGTTAACACATCTTCTCCACACATATTGGCTAATTTATTTCTGGCTTGACAGCATTTTTACCTTTTATATAGCGAAAAAGAAAAAAATGACGAAAATACTGTTTATTGCTCTCCATGTTTAAAAGGGCACCATCCAAAAACTACTGCGAAGAATCAGCTGCACTTTTTCACACTCAAGCCTTGCTATATCAGCTCTTAAAACATAAAATGATTTTGCGGTTTAAGTATGAAATTGGGTGCGAAAAATGCAATTAAATCCTCTGTCGGGAAAAAAACGAAATTACTTTCCGAACAACCTAATAACTAAATTTTTTAACTTTAAATATTTCTTAAATTTTGGCTAATGAATTTGTGATTTAATTGAAAGTTTTAGAATGCATTACTCATGGCGAACCAGCTGGTCGCCTAAGATGGCTAGTTATTAAATAATCAAGCTCATTTTGATTCAAAGCTCAGTTGGTAATTTTAATAATATGTTCTAAAAATTTAGACTTTCAACAAAAATATATAATTAGGCTTAGCATCATTAACAAATAATTAAACTGCAGTGGAACTGAAAATAAATAGTAATATAAATAAATAAATGAAACTACTTTCATCGATTTTTCTGCAGCTGCTTATGGACATTTTTTCCCACATTTCCCCATCTCTACAAATTTTTTTCCCTTTTTTATGACATTCTACTCTATTATAGAAAACTAATAATCAACTTTAAGTTTAATAGGTACAATTATTAATTTTAAAAATTAGTAAATTCATTGGATATTATATTTTCTTAATTTATTATACAGTAAAAGCTCTTTATTCGCGGAGTATATGTTCCATAAATATGCCGCGAATACAGAAACCGTGAATACGGAATGGTCATTTATAGGGGATACGTTCCTAGGTGGCTAAATGAAACAAAAAACAAATATATAAAAAAATCCATTTAATTGAAGCTTTTGCACATTTTGATTCATTATCTTAAGGCTTAGGCAATGGTTTGAAGAATTTTGTCATTTTCCCTTGCTTGGCAGTTTTCAAAAGCTCCTTCCATTCAGACTGATACGCAGCAGTCGCATTAGCCTCTTAAAAATAAAACTTCGTTCCATAGACGGATCAATGTTCATAAAGAGATTGCAAAGCTCATTTGCCATTCTTAAACTTTCACTCAGATGTTTCAAATTAAATGTCAAGCTTCCAGTGCTTGTGGAAGCCTCTTCTTCAATGGGCTGTGGATGGAACATTTCCTCCAAATCGGTTTCAGTCAGATCTTCCTCTTGCGATTCAAGTCATTCCTGAATGTCACTCGATTCTATCTGTTCGAACCCATCTCGTCCAATTCCATTCGCGATTTCGGCTATGTTTGCAGTTTGCATTAAACAACATACTTTAGACAAAGTTGTAATAAGATCTATTCTACTTTTTTTATTAGTCCATTTGGCGGTATTAATAAAAGATATTGGGCTGGATATCTATTGGGATCCTTTTATTATTTTGTATGTACTTATTAGATCCTCGAATAAAGAAATGTTTAGCTGCGATTATAGGAATTGGGTCACGTTTTTTTAATCCACGAATAGTGAAAACGCGATTGAAGGAACCGCGAATAAGGAGCTGTTACTGTACTGTATTAATTTTATCATAATGGAAAAATATTTTGCAGTGAAATTTCATTCTTAGTTTTAAATTCATTCAATTATTTTCTGCAGTTCGCTTCATTTTAAATGCAGTTTATGAGTTAATGTTTTTTTTTATTTAGGAAAAAGTGGTCGCTTGCATTCATATTGGAGAAATTGTGACATCCATCGAGACATTTAAATTTTCAAATAACTTATTTGAAACTGTGCTATATGCAACGATCTCGGGAGCTGTTGGAATACTATCAAAACTTAAATTGCAAAAGGTATGTGTATTTTCTTTTTTTATTTCAGCATAATTTTATCTTTCATTTATTTGTAGTAGTAGTAATAGTTTAAATTTTTGCAAGCATTTATCGATTTTAGAGCTATATTGTTAATTTTTAAACCGGCAGAAGGCGCGCACTGAATAGTGACAAAAGAGATCGCGCGGGGTACTGAGTCATCTCAATCCGTTTTATCTAAAATTTTCCATAAATTAGAAGAATAAACGCATTTGAATTATAAATAATAATAAGTGCATTAATTCCTTAAGAAAATAAACTTCATAAGTTCAGAAAACTGTTTTTAATATTTAAGAAAATTTTGCATTAAAAATTACATTCTTCCTTTAGGAGTTTTAATCCTGCATACACTTATGGCAAACATACGAAGGATGATTTTTACATGTAAAATTATCACATTTTATGCAAGAAATTATAGTTTTATTATCTTTAGATCTTGGGCATATAACACATCGTCCTTTGTCTTGTTTCAGTTTTTTGTTGGGGTCTCCTGTGATCCATTAGAAGTGGCGGCATCCGTACTTTCACGAAGCGTTTGAGGTAGCATTTTCATAACTCGCCTTATGTGTATGTGTGGCTGAAAAGTGATAATGACAATTTCTTCAGAGATTTTCTCCTATTTGCATATTCCAAGGGAGGTGTCTTAGTTGCCATTAGAGCTACTCGGGCATTTATGGCGGCGACGTTCAACGCGGAATAAAAAATAACCATTGGCCACTTCTTTGTTTTTCGAGCTGTTGAATATGATGACGACATTTCATCAACAATGTGACGACATTTCGTCAACAGCAATATAAATGCAAAGAAAGAGCTACAGAACGCAAAATTAGGCTGCTTAGAATGAAAAATTTTGAAGCAATAAGAATCGCGTGGGGAGAGTGAGTCACCCCATACCCACTTGAATTCCAAGAAATGATTCCTTCAAGCTGAAAAAGAAAAGAAAAGTAAAAATAACACTTTATCTACCTAGGAGGCTGTCAGATAGGCAGGTAATGAATGGGTGATTGATTACAGATAAATATTTACCCTGCGACAGGTGTTCGGATAAGAATGGGTTGATTGTGTGCCCCACGCGATCTCTCTCGGGTTAAGAAAAAGTTGAAGCATCATTTTCATAATATTTTATCGAGTTTATATCTTTTACATAATCTTTATTCATCAAAAAAATGATTTTGATAGAAACAATGACAGAATTCAGACAAGAGTAGCTGATGAAGATCGTAGAGCTGAAGGCAGGTTGTTTAAAAAAAAAAATAGGTTTGATACTTAGTTGCCAAACATATAAATTTATGAGAAACAGAAATTTCACCAATTACAAAATAGCTGGAAAGTATTGACTAAAGTTGGTCAGGTTGCTATTTGTTTCTTTGTTAGTTCTCATTTTTGTTACTATAGTTTGCCAATGGATTCTGAAAACTTCCGTTGTTTTGCATATGCATGAAAGATTTAATTTGTCAAAATAGGAGGAAAGATGAAAGGAAGAGATGCTAGCAATTAAAGTAAAGGCTTACTCATAGACTTGTGAGACATGAACACTGCACGTAATTCAGAATACAACTTGTTTACTTGGAGGGGCATAAACATTAAAGTATGATGAATAAATGGAAGATTTCGTCATAATGTTAAAATTTGGTAACTGTTATATGAAATGGAAAGCGGAATTAGAAATAGCACTTGAATTTGTTGTATAAACAATTAATACTCAGTTTTGAATTAAAATAAGATTATTTGGTCAATAACAATATACGTATGAAAGAAATTGAATGGAAAAGTATCTTGTAAGGAGGAAATCAAGTTCAAAGAATGACATAGAATTAGTTAAATGTGCTCATACTTCTGTGTCTTACCCTTTTGTGTGACAGAATCGTCGAAAATTAGTAGTCTTAGAATACTGAAATGAACAGTACGAACTTAGCCATTACAGTATTTACAAACACCAGACTTGAATTATGGTGCATGGGACCCAGCTATGAATTCTGATGAATCATAACATAAACACACTTTTATGAAGTTAGTAAATAGAAAAATTAACCTAAAGTAAATTTCAATTGTTAATAATAATAATAATAATAAAGGGTTTGTGTTGGTGCTGTAATGACCAGTCTATTTGTCTTGCTGCTATTAAATTTATCATGTATATACCATGAGGGAGTGAACACTTTAGAGTAGAATTCTTTAAAAATTAAATTAGAATTTTAATATATACCACAGAGTTATTTTTTTTTTAATTAATGAATTTTAGTGTTTTTCTGCAGTAACTCTCAAAAATATTGCACAGAAATTCATTTCAGTTGGAAAGAGTTTTAAATTATTCTTTTTAATTGTACCGATTTAAGTTTAATCCAGGTAGCTCTTAAATTTTGGCAGTGTTTTACAAATTATTTCTTGAATGATTGCCAACAATATATTGCATTGTCGCCAAGAAACTCAAACCCCTGTATTATTTTATCATATGATTTTCTTTCAATGCTCAGATCTTTCAAAGATTGATTCTTCTAATATTTGTATAATTTTCAAGGGGAGGGGGAAAGTACCATATTACAAAAGTCTTGTTTTTTTCTTTTTAAAAAAATCCACATTTTATAAAATGATAGAAAAGGCTTTGACATTGTGGCAGCACATAAACTGTTAGTGAAAGTGCATTGAATATGCATAATAACATAGATAGTTTCTATAAAGTTAAGATCCATTACTAATCTTAAAAATTCTTTGCTGCAGTATGTACAGTCAATTTAATCTTGGTGGTTATTCAGTAGATATCTTAAATTAAAAGTTCAATTAGCTTATTTATAAAAATGAAGCTAGAATTTTTCAAGTAATTTCTTTTAATACCTGAAATAAAAAAAGATGCTAGCAGATAATGAGTGAAATGGAAACTTCATTTGCATTGATAGATTTCAGGATTGTTAAAAAAAAAATTGTGTGTTGGAAAAAAGTTTCCCCTATTCCTATTAACTGAAATTCTGTTGTTTTCCATAAATGCTAGATTAAAATACTATAAACATTCTGATTTTTAGAATCATCAATGCATAAAACTATGAATATTGTTACGGATCCGTCGGGTTCTTTTTACTCGTGTTTAGTGGGTGTGTATGGTGTTAGAGTGAAGTGATGCAGACAAAACGATCAGTCTTTTAGTAGACGACACAACACTGACGTTTATTTACAGGACAGCACAAAGACGACAAATATTTACTCACAACTATGTACAGTTGAGACGAACACACAGCAGATAGTAGTCCATAGGCAGAAATTCTGTAGTGACAATGTCCACAGCTCTCAGAGCGGCTAGACAGGATTCAGCAAGAGAGGGAATCTTTAAAGGATTCTTTTCTATGCTCAAGTAGGTCTCTCCAGAACAGGCTGAAACTATTTCTCTGTCTCTTGCCTTTGCTGCTGACTCACTACTTCGCACAACGGGACAGCTCCATTCTCGACGACGACAAAACGACGCAGCCTTCGTCAGAATACTCCATACAACAGTCCTCCGTTCAAGACCTCTATATCTCTAGGTCTTCTCGATTAATTCCACAGCGCTTCTTATCTTCTTCGTTGAACTCCAGGCCGTTCTGCTTCGGCTTGATTCCTCTGGATTCTTTTTCAGGTCTTCAGATGGCTGGCTCTTATATAGTGGTGGAGGGTGGGGCTAACATCTTCTGGACAAATCAGGAGCATTCTAGATGTGTAATGGCTCCTAGTGGACGGATCGGGAAAATTCTCGATGTCTCGGTAACTTTCCATTTTGTCGCCAAGTCTAGGGACCTCTGACGTCACACCCATTCACTATTCAATACACATTACTGTAAATCTCTCTTCCTTACGGTGACAGTATCAGAGCGGGAAAGCAAAACCACTGGTTCATAACAATATGCTTTATATTTTAATTGCCATACAAATGAACTTAAGTTTTTTTACATCAGTCATTGTATCTGGAAATAGCATACTGCAGCAATGTGTTATCACATAGAATTTCTGAAAAATGAAACTTAAAACAATTGTGTAGTAGTCCTTGTATATGAATTTTCATAGAATTAGTAAATGTCAACATAATTAACCTTCCTGATGCTTGTAAAAAATAATAATTAATGTTTATTAATTTTTTTGTAAATAATAAAGCAATACAGTAAAAGCTCCTTATTCGCGCTTTCACTATTCGCAGATTCAAAAAATGCGACCCAATTCCTATATTCGCGGACAAAAATTTCTTTATTCGCAGATCTAATAAGTACATGCATAATAATAAAAGGATTCCAATGGGTATCCAACCCAATATCCCTTGTAAATCCCGTCTAATAAAAAATGGACTGATAATAAACAGTAAAATAGATCTTATGACAACTTTGCCTAAAGTATGTTCTTAAATGATATCGCCGAGGAGTTTGACATAAGCCGCTTTCGCCGCGATCGGTGTTTTTGAGAATGTAAACAAGCAGAATGAAAGCAACCCTATAACTCAATGAATAAAGTATATTTGTAGAATGAACGACTTAGAAATAAGGTAGAACATGACATTTCATTTGAAAAGTGAAGGTTTGAGAATGGCAAATGAGCTTTGCGACTTCTTTGTGAACATTGATCCGTCTATGGGACGAAGTCTGATTTTTAAGAGGCTAGTTGCTAATGCGACTGCTGCGTATCCGTCTGAATGGATGGAGCTTTTGAAAATTGTCAAACAAGAAAAAATGACAAAGTTCTTCAAACCATTGCCTAAGCCTTAAAATAATGAATCAAAATGTTCAAAAACTTCAATTTAATTGATTTTTTATATATTTGTTTGTTTGTTTTGTCACCTAGGAACGTATCCTACGTTTGTCACCTAGGACCCTTCCGTATTCACGGTTTCTGTATTGGCGGCATATTTATGGAACGTATACCCCCCGAATAAAGAGCTTTTACTGTATTGTTGTTTTTACTCATTAGTACTCAATCCTGCGTGGAACGACAATTGTTAATTAGCATGAACTAACTATTTATTTTTGTAGGATGCAAAATTTTTTACCTCCCTCTACGAGGCTATGATGATAGGATGCAAAAAAGTCGAGAGAAGTGGGACTGACTTTCTTGAAGCGCATTTAGCATTCCGTATGCACCGCCATCAAGCCAAGGTAAGTTTATTGATATTTGTGCGACGCAAAGAGGATTTATTTTATATTTCATCTGAGTGCAAAAAATGTGCAAAAGAGAGTGCAAAAAATGGAATTTCGAATGGAATTTTCGAATGTTGCCATGATGGATATAACACTCTTTATTAAAATAATCTAGTTATAAAAGTTTGGGAAATTTATTATTAAACGGAAAGAAAAAAATTTATAAATGTGCAATTTTTATTGAATATAATAATTGGCTGTTATTATTTCATAATTAGAATGAAATGCCAACTAATGAAAATCAAAATTTTACTATTAGTGTGAAACCAACTATGAATAAAAAAATTAACCCCATATCTAATTTATTGTGTATATATATAATCTATACTTATAATAAAGCTCAATGTGTGTGTGTGTGTTGGCGCTCTACAGGCCGACCGGTGGACCTACAGCTACCAAATTTGGTACATGTATACCTTGGAAGTCGGGAATGTGCACCTCGGAGCCCTTTTTTCGAATTTTTATTTAGAATTTGAATTCATTAAAATTTAAGCGAAATTTCGACGTTTTTACACTATAACTTCCGAAAATATTATCGCACAAACATGATTTTTACATCCATTTAAAGATTGAAATATTAACTTTCTAATGGTATCAGTGTTTTAATGTATAACTCAAGCTTCTATTTTTAACGAATTTTTAAAGAAATATTTTAACTATGTTTTTTTTGAGCAGGTTACTGGATAAAATAAAATAAAACAAAACAATGACGGAAGTTCAAATAAAAAAATACTACTACCATCGTAAATCAAGTCTAAAGAAATGCAGCTTTCAGCACGTGACTGGATAAAATAAAAGAAACATAAAATGTGATGTTTTCTACAAAAATAAATGCAAAGCAAAGGTTTTTACAATTGTTTGCAATATCTAAATCATTTATTCAACAAATCTTCTTTATTTACGGTAAACCTGATCGAATTTAGACAGGATATGCATTGGACTCCGACTTAATGGCATATTTCTATAATCGTTTGCAATATCTGTATCACTAATTCAATAATTTTTTTTCCTTTTTTTCGCTTTCTTTAAAATAACATATTTACTATTTTGGCAACAACACGGAAAAAAAACATTAATAATTTCAGGCCAATAAATGCCCGAAATTACTTCAAGGCTAATGAATATGTGACTTAATTGAAAATTTTAGAACGCATTACTCATGGCGAACCAGCTGGTCGCCAAAGGCGGCTAGTATTTAATATTTACTAGCTAGTAATGCATACTATGGGGAAAAAAAGCCCTATTATTATAATTTTAGGCCTAAAGGCCAGCTATTATTATAATTTTAAGCTTTAATGGGCCCCGTGTATTTAAATATATATACATATATATATAAAGCTATCCTACTCATTTTCTTCCACTGAAAGTCAAATTGTTTATATCGCAATGTACAGGAGTGAAAGTATGGATTTTAAGAATCAGTTTTCGAAACTGGTTATAAAATATTGACCCATTATTACAATCCAAAATAAGTTTGTTATAATGAAATAAAAAATTACCATAAAATTATTTTTCCACCTTTTCTTGGTGATCTTTTGAATTATGAAGTATAGGATATTATTGCTATTATTTCTGCTTGCTTTTGGAATTGCTTAATTTTTAATTAAAAATTATTCTTTTAGAACAAAAATGTGATAATGTCTGAAAAATGGTTTTCATGTGACCTTTTTTTTTCATAAGGTTTTATGGTGAAAAAAAAACATTTAATCTTTAATGACATAAAATATACAAGTGTATAGACTTCAAAAATTTGTTAGAAAAAAAATACCGCTGTCTAATACAAGATGGCAACAGAATCAAGAAAAAGTCCGTGGATTTTATCAATCTGGAAGAATTTAAAGAAATTCGTAAAAATTCTGAAAATCATGGGTACTTTTCCATTATACCGACGCAAATCTCGCCAAGCAGACTTTTTGGCGACAGCACACTGTCACAATTTTGGCGCAAGCGATAAAATGACTGCGACTTTTTTAAAAAATTTGACGGCAAAAGGTTACCGGCAGCAATATTCCGTTTGGCGTTGGGTGCATCATTATTGGCGACTTTTCGCCTACGCCGGCATAATGGAAAAGTACCAAATAATGGAAAATTATGAGTGCATTTTGCCCCAAGCACGCGCGATATCGATTATTTAGCTTTTTTTATTTATCTACATACCAAGCCCAATGTCGCCAAAGCGATCACAGAATAGCAATCCAGGATAGCTTTATTTCCAGGGTATGTTCCAGGCTAGCTTTATGACTTTTTGGAATTTTGCTATCATAAGAGCTACAATAATCTGAAGAATATTGCTAACAGCAACCCTAAGGAAATATCCGGAAAGATAGGTTTCCATTTTTTAAAGAGCAGAGTGCGTATAAATTTTGGTTCAATTTGTTTTCCACTCAAAACCTGCAATGGTGTGCCATGTTTTTATTTAAGAAGATAAGGATACTTTCGCATTATAACAGTATTGTGAAGAAAGGGCTTCGATCAGTAAAAATTGTTTGTGGGAGACTATGGAAGAACAAACATTCGCTGCAAAAAAGAATTATTTATGACAAATAGTAGGTAAAAACAATTGATTTTAAGTGCGAGGAATTCATGAGCTAAACGTGAAGAATATAAAAGAAAGGAAGGGCTTAAGTAAAATTTGGGGGGAGAGAAGAGCTGAGTATAAGCCCAGAAAATCATAAGCTGTAATAATAATTATTAATAATGATAATTATATTATTATTAATGATGCTACTCAAAAAGAGTCTAGAAGTTAAGAAAGAATTTGAAAACCTCAAAATTTTGTAAAAATAAGGTTTTAAAACTTTTTAATTCACTTAAAGCAGGGCTAGCTGTTTTAAAACAAATCTTATTTACTAACACTCTAATCATTGTTATTTCAATTTTGGAAATTATTAATTAATAATTGTAAAAAAATTACATTCTAATTGTAACATTTACGTTTTTGTTGTTTGTTAATTATTATATTTAAATTAGTTCTAATTTTACATTAGTATTATTTGGAATAAAAATGGAATTGAAAACTTTTAATCATTTGTAAAGCATAAGTTTTTGATTAAAGGAAATAATTTTTTATGAATTGTGAAAGAAAAAAATATTTGGAAGTAATGTTTAGTAGTTTCATTTGTTTAAATCTTTGCTAAAATATATACATTATTAGATGTACACAGTCGTACTCTTTTTATAATTCTGCTATAGCAACTAATTAGTTATTGAATTATTTTAAAATTTTAAACAAGCTTTATTCAAGGACCGCCTAATTTGAGCCTGGAGCAAAAATTTCTTGGGGGGGAGGGCTTCTGCTTCACTACTTCAGCAATGAAGAATCAAATTATTAATGATTTTGTGGCAATTCTATGTCCATCATTAAAAGGCTATAGCACATCTGAAGAGTCAAAATTTGACAAAAGTGCTATTTAAATTTATAATTAGAAAATGTACAGACTTTTTTTAGCAATTTGAACTAATAATGAAAAATGCCAATCTAAAAAATTTTAACATATATTGTATATTCAGTTTTAACTAAGATTTGCTACTCTCTCAAAAAAAATAACAACAAATAAAGAAAAATATACATAATTATAAATTCAGTGCAACAGAGAGAAGTTATGAATAGTGAAGTAATATGACTTCAATTTTGCTATTATACACAATATTGTTATGAGACAATTTTGCTTGATAAATCAAAATTATGTAAACTTTCTGTTCAATTTGTGCCCCTTTCCCCTTGATGTAAGGCCCAGGGTAACTGCCCCGTATGCCCCTGTCTTAGTCTCTGCCTTTACTATTAAAATTATTTGTGTTGCAAAAAATGGTTTAAAAAATAATTCCTAATAATGTGTTGCAAAAATATTTCCTAGAATTCTTATGAAATTTTTGAAATATTTTTTTATAATTTCCAATATTTCTCCCCCCCCTCTCTTCCATATAAGAAATGTGATACACTATTTTAATTTCTTTAAGATGTTCATTCTGTTTTTTAGAATTAAATTTCATTGAAAATATTTTTTCAATATTAATTAACTCTTGCAAACTATTTTTAATAATTATGAAGTGGTTGAGAGTAGAAAAAAACCCTAAGTAACTGATATATAATTAGTAGATGAAATTCAGAAAAATGTGAGTATAGTCAGATTTTTTCCCCTATAGTGCCAATAGCCACTCTGAATTACTTTAAAATTTTCTTAACTATCTATTTTTTGCACTTTTTTATTTTTGAAGATGAGGATATTAAAATTAATTTTTTTTTTTTAATGAATCTTCCTTCTGAATGGTAAGTAGATAAATATTTACAGTTTGGAGCAACAATCTGTGGAAGTTAAAATTGAAATCAAGGTAAGTGGGAAAAGCGGCATGAAAAATTATTTTACTTGCAAAATCATTTTATGTATTTATCTAATATATTCCATGTCATTTTTGAAGTAAGGCATAATAATTAATAAAGCTAATGGATAGAAGCTGTAATTAAGAAATCTATCTTTATAAAAGATGTAAATGATTACAATCATTGAAGCCTAATATTATAATTCAGTTTTTATATGCTTTTTTACAAGAGATTTGATATTTTGTATTATGTATTCCTCAGCTGTTAGAGAATCATGTTGTGTTGGTACGCTATACTTTTTTATAAAATGATAGAACAAATTTTAAGTTCGGCATAGATAAATCTGATACACAAACACATCTACAGTTCTACATTTGAACATAGGATTAGAAATACAAAGGTTTGAGCTGCAGGTAGCTTTTTATCGATGAAAGAAAAAAAAAAGATTTAACATTGAACATAAGTTCAATTGAATAAAAATATAAAATAAAATTAATATTCAGTTTACGTAAATCCACCGAAATTCCACTAATGTTCTTTCAGAATTTTCATTATTCAAGAAAATTACAGCTAAATACTAAATGCCTCTGTTCATTCCACTTAAAAGTACCAATGTATTTCTGGGCACATTCATTGTGTTCTTTGACTTCTAAAGCGAAGCTGCTTTCAGAAGAGCAGTTCCTCCTTTCTTCTTAGACAATAGATGGGAAATTTATAATTTCGCTGTTGTTGTTTCTGAGAGGAAAAATTTTCTTTTGTAGAATTTTTTTCATGAGCCTAATTTTGAACATTGAGAAAAATTAAACATAATCATTCATAAGGAATTTTTATAATATTGATTTTTTTTTCACAAATGCAAAGGTAATATCTCTACATAGTTAAACCACAGTTGAGGAGACTTTTCTTAAGTATAAGGGATATGAAAAAAAAGAGGGGGGTGGAGAGGAAAACTCTCAACCAAAGTTTTCATTAGTAAAAAAAAAAAGCAAGTTAAATATTTTTTTTAAACTTATTTACTTCAAATATATATATATATAATATGTGTGTGTGTGTGTGTATCACTGCCCAACATATGATTATGAATCTTGCAGTTGTTGTCCATGGATTTCTAATGTCTTTTAATGTTATATCTACATATATCTTTTTTATTATTATTATATTTAAAATGCTTGTTTTAAAAACAGTGGTAAATGTACTGTATTAAGATGTTGTTTTTCTCAATGATGTGTGAATTTATGTTTAATTCTCAAGAATGGTCTTATTTATTTTGGACAAACATATTCATATTAAATACATCTGAACTTAAATGTAAATTCTGCAAATACTGTTAGCAAGTAAGTGCAAAAAAAAATTTATATTTTTGTAGAATATAGTTGATGGAGATTTTCTTTCTCATTTTGTAAAACTGGATGAAGTCTTTTTCAATTTTGTTGGAGTTAAAACCAACGCAAGCCAGAATGAGGTACAGTATTCCCTTTTTTTTTTTCTTTGTTTCTGCTGGGACATTCTTTCTGCATAATTATACTAAATGAAGTAGATGGTTTAATTTGGATTTTCAAATCTCTTTCTTAAAATATGTTGAGAATGTATTTAAAAAAATCCCATTTTCTTCAGTGACAATAATAAAAAATAAACTAGCAAGGTATAAAAAATGAAATATAAATCAGATAAAAATATTTAAAAAATAACCTTATGTTTATTTTTGTAGTATTTTTTTGATTTCATTGCTTTTCATAAATACTTACATCAATGATCACTAAAGAGGCTTTAAGAACAAAAATTGTAACTTTAGAAACTTTTTTTTGTGATATGGATATTGTACTTTTTAATACATAAGGCTAAAGAGTCCTTAATTATTTAAGGTACACTTTCTTTTAATTGCTTAGAATCAAGACAAAGCCTAAATTTTTAAAAAATAGCAATATTGTTATCTATCTAGCTTAGCATGCAATTAGCCATCTAAGATTTAACAGATATAAAAAAAATAATTAGACTTCTCATCACAGACATAGTTATTATTATTGGCATTCATTCATAGTTTATTGGAAATTTCTTCAAGACAAAAGTATCATAGGAATCATAGGTTAATTCAATTGAAAAGTACAAAATGAGGTAAATGGAGGCAAATGGATCTGTATCCCATTGCTTAAGAAAGTTTGTATTTGTCTTGATGGCTAGTAATGAGATGTTAAACCACTATATTATCAATAAACTCCAGACAAAATTTATCTTTACTGGACTTTCTTAACATGTAAAGGACATGACTATGTTAAAAACATTAGTGAGTCGATGGAGAGGATGTTTGATAAGATAGCTTTGTATTACTATATTCATTTCCTTGATTCAAAATTAATTCAATAAACTTAATTAAAATAAAGAATGAATCATCTTTCATACCACTTGTATAATCAACCATACAAAATTTAGGATTTCTTTAAGGATTTTATAGTGTAAAGACAGCAATCATCAGTGATATGGATTTAACTTTTTTTCATAAGATGTTTGATTTTCAACTTATTCAAAACTTGCATCTAAAGTATAAGAAAATTTATTCAAAACCAAATATAAAAAGTTACCAAAAAGGGAATAACATTTTCTGTGGATTTTCAGAACTGAAATCGGATACACTGATGTACCAATACACGAAATAGTAGATAAATATTTGTAAAAAGAAATTTACTTGAATGTTTTAGAAGACAAATTCAATAAAAAAAAATTTTTATCTTGACAATACTCCTTTTCTGTTGATCCTCAAAACTTTTTAGTTACATGTGTTTCGCTTCATATCCTCATTGTGTTAAGAGAAGTTTAAAATACGCAAGTCAATGCAGGTCAAAACAAAAGAATTAAAAAAAAAAAAAAAACATATACATATGTGGCGGTGGTATTGGCGGGAATTATGGCGATTTGTTGGTTGAATTCCGCCAAGAATCGAACCTGCGATATTTGAATTTGAAGTCCAGTAACTTAACCATTCGACAAAAGCGTACGCTATTGTCCAGTGGCTGTTACTTGCTTATTAAGATGTCACCACACATTTTCACTTCATTTCTAAAATTAAAAATTAAACACCATTTAATTATTTAATACATGCTGCTCAAAGTGACTTGAAATGTCATACTAGATCAATTAGTTTATATATTAAAAAAGATTCATAACGGCCTCTGTCTGCCTAGGATTGTATATGTGTGCAAACAAAAACACCGAATTGTTCTAAAGTTAAGCATTTTTTTTAGCTCATGCAGTGGTGAGCGACCTATGCTATTGTATTGAAGATTGTATTAGAATAGTATTGTTTGCACGTAACACCTGTTATAATTTTAGTTAAAACTTTTCTTTAATGAAATATTTTTTTATTATTTTTGCCTTGCAGATAAGGAGTAGAATTGAAAGCCTAAGAAGAGAATGCTTGCTAGACTTACAAATTTAAACGTTATCAATTTTGATTTTAAAGAAATTATGATTTAATATTACATTTTAAACAATATTAGTTGTCTTTGTTCATACACTGATGCGTAATCCTTTTTTTTATCATGTTTATTTTTTTAACTCTTCATTCTGTGAATGTAAGAAGGAACAAATATATATATGTATATAATTTCATTTTCTCTGTTTTGTAAGATTTGCTTGCACAAACTCTTTGCTCTGGCTTTTCAAACTTGTCATGAGCAATGTAAAATTTTGGTTTAATCAATGCCACCAGTCAAATCACAACCTTGTAAAATGCTGTCTGGCAGGAATGAGTATGAAGTAATAATCAGTTGTTTATTCAGAAGGGAACATATTATTTGCCTGTTAAAATAATACTCAAACAGTGCAAATCAGGAATTAAAATATCCAGCATTATTAACTTAAAATGTATTTTTCTGTTTCAACTAATGAAAAATTAATTCTTGAATTCTTGAATCTTCATTAAAACATTTCTTCAGTATTTTTCCCATGTTGCGAATGGGGAAAATACTGACGAATGAGAATATGAGATCTGCAAAGTAAGCAAGTTCTTGCTTCACTGATATATAAGCAAGGATGTCAGATTAGGTTACCTCCATTTTCATGTCAGAACATACCTCTTATTGTCGGATTGGGCGTTTTTGTATGAGTTAGCTATTTGGACGTTAATATTCAATATTCACCGTTACTGTTGTAAAGTTCATTCATATCTTTTCATAAAACCAAGGAGAATGGGAATAATTTCTTCTTGATATGTAAATGTGAGTTAAATTTGAGACAAATGCAGCACATATTCATGGTAAAAGTTGTCACTTATCAAATGAGTTGTTAAAAGCTGTATAAATTTGTGCATCTATCTATCTATCTATCTATATATATATATATATATATATATAACCATAAAATTATTAAAACAATTAAAATCCATTTCCTGGTCAAGAAAAATTTAAATGAAACCAACTAGGTCGAAATCGAAATGAAAACTCAATTCGGAATGAAACGCTAAAAGTTCACAAAATGAAAGGTAACTGAAATAGAAATTATCCAAAAGAAACAAATCCAAATTAATATAATAAAATTATGTAAACGAAACAAAAACGGCACTAATTACGGAAATGAAACTAAAACTGGAATCGAAACTAAAATTTATTAAGGATTCAAACAAGTTTTAAGAATTAAAAAATTTTTTAGTTTTT
>JAPMOQ010068174.1:955692-986953 GCA_026543055.1 Argiope trifasciata | reverse complement strand
TCTTTCTGCTGTCTGCGACTTTATTTTGAGTTAAAAAGATCAAAATCTGTAGCACCATAGCATTTCAAAAATTCTTAGTTTCTTGAAAGATTTCTAATAATCCCAAGTAATTTTTCATAATTGTATTTTTTTCCCATAAGTGTTTAATAATTTTTAAGCTTATCGGCTCTGTAGTACTACTGAAAGCATAGTAATGAAAATTTTCATTAGTAAGTATATTTTCTTGTAATTCAGCATTTTTAAGTATTGATATTTACCGGTTTATCTGGTAAAAAGGGGAGAACAGCATAATATAAAAGGTAGGTAAAGTGTAAATTATGTTTTGCGATATTTGGATGATGCGAGTCTTAGTTATGCCCTAATTTTCAGGTGGTAATTCTTTATATAGTGTTTGCTGATACTCTTTTGCTTAAGGTATCCGACTACGTTAAAAACGCTGGTATTCGACCCCATTGGCGATGTTTTTAGAAAAGTGTAATTTCTTGTCATTCAGACTTTTCTCTTTCCAAAACAATTTGTTTTTTCTTAGAAAAGGACGGTCTCACCTATTATCGAGAAGAATTTTAAGCAAAATTTATTTTTCAGCTAAAATGTGTCTTTCATTTTAATTTTCATAAAAATTCTCCACCAGTAGCAGGATAACCAAAAATTAATAGAGGAATTTACATAAAAATTTCAGCTTGTGTTTTAAGTAATATAGGCAATGAAATGAACCAAAAGTTTTTATTTTTTGTGAAATACTTTTTCCATTTATAGGTGCTTTTAGAGAAATGAAGTTGCGAATTTAGGGAAAAAATGCATGCATACGTCTATTTTTACCCGTCACTTCTTTGCATCTCAAAATCTTTCTTAGATCGTGGTTCATTTCTTTCATCATTCTATTCTATCACTCGGGTACAAAGAAAAAAAGGATGGTTGCATTACCATTTTGTGTAGAATGTTCACCGTTTTGGTTAAATTTCACTAAAATTTACCACAAAGTTTCCTATTTCTCAAAATATATTATATTCTCAAGTTATGTTTTTGTATTTACAGTGTTTATAATTGATAATAAATCTGAAAATCAAAAACAATTTTTTAAAAAATCAAATTTTTCCTTCGAACGTAGTCGGTTACCTTAACTTGGTCACTATCCCTTGATTTTGCAAATATATTCCCCCCACCCTTAAATTTTATGATAATTCGAACATTGAAAGAAAATGCAGAATTAGCCAGTGGCAGCAGAAATACGTTTTTAATGCCAAAAGTGAGTAAGACATGAAAATTAATTTTATGCATTGGTATGTACTAGAATGAATTGCCAAAATAATAATGTATATAATATTTGTAAGTAAATGTTTTTCGTATAATACGGATATCTGCATATATTTACTGCGTACTGTGAGTTTTGAATACTGATATGTTGTAATAAATATATACTGTAATCTGCCCCCTTCCATTTATTTCATGTATTAAAGCAATATTTACCATGAAATAAATACTTTTATGATAAATTTTTCATCAATTGTGATGCGTGGATGATTTCTAAATAAAAATTAGGAAAACCATTATCTAGAGCTCATGAGAAAATATTAGATATTTCTACAATTGGCATTGATGCCGTTCGAAAACTTCTGGTTGTATAGTTTTGCTACAGTCATTTTAAATCGCATGTTATAAGCGACATTTTTAATTCGTTCCAAGAGCTCGTAGATTCTTTTTTCATAATTGAAAGTGGAGAGAAGAATCTTTCATACTGTTTTTCCTTCGGAGTTTATTTTAAAGATAAATTTATCATCATCATCATCAACAACAACAACAAAAAAGCATTCCTGGTCAAACGACCTCATTGAAGTAAACAGTGTTAATGGCTTTCAAGTGATATTTTGTGATGTAGAATTTATGTGTCACGTGGTTTCAAGTATTTATTCCAGAATTTCATCAATGTGTTGTCTAGGCTTAAGCAAATGTTTGTGCTGTAAAACTTCGTCTTGTAATGCGCTCATAATGAGCTGTTGCATTAAATAAAACTTCATTTCTACATGTTGTCATTTCTGTTATTTCGTGTCATATATTTATATATATCAGGTGCAAATAGTACTTGCCTCTCACATAACTTTTTTTTTTGTTTTGTATTTCAAATAGAATGAAAATAAAATAAAAAAAAAATCTGCAGCAATTTGAATGAGCTATATGGTGGTAACAATCAAAAGAAAAGTGTTAAAAATTTGGGTTTAAATAGAAACTCCATTTTTTAGTTGGACGACGATCCCGATTAGAAGACACATAACGTCAAAATATCGTGTCTTTTCATTGTAAACAGCATTTATACATACTACCGCAGTCCCTTGCATTTATGTATTCCTACTGTTGAATATTCATAGGCCACACTCGAAAATGTGGTTCAAAAACACAAAATAAGAAACAAAACCCATTTAAAACAAGTGTTACTAGAAAAATGGGATAAGATATCTTCATATAGCACTAAAAATGGTTAAATTAGTTCTACGACGTATAGAGGCCATTGCAAAAGCCAAAAAGCGTGCAGCTAAATGCAGACACTTTCTTCATATGCGAGGTATTACCAAAATTTCATTGGTGTACTCTCAATTTTTTGAGGTAAAAATTTGCGTATATTTATTTTAATTTTTTCTAAATTTTTTTAGGGTATTTTAGGGGTATTTTAGGTGGGTTTTTTTTTTGTAGATTTTTCTTTATTTTTACTCTAAATGAAGCCAATTTTTACGTGTAAAAGTAAAAACATGTGTGCACTTCTCGGTAATGTATTATTTATATTGAAAGTCGGATTTATTAAGCAAAAGTAAGGTGTACTCTCAATTTTTTTACAGCCATTGTATATGTGTGTGTAACTTCAATTAGATGTTTTTTTCTGCTGTAATGCTTATAATCTAATTTGGATTATTTTAATTTCAAAACATTCTAAAACCTTGATTTTAGCTTGCTGGCATTTTGAAGAATCTAACGCTAATGCTTTAACTCGTGTAGAGAATCATATTATCTTTACTTCTGATTTTAAAAATTTAAATATTCTCATTACATAAAGAATTTTTTATTTTATTCAATTGAAATTACTGTTCAATAATCATAAAAACATTTATAAAGGATCAAAGAGTATACGAGAAAGTTTTTGTAGACCCCCCCCCTGCTGTGTCTTGGTAGATGTTGCAAAATATTTTAGTTTTAATTTGTGGTCCTCGAACATTCAAAAGTACGCAGTGTGGTATAAAAAAACTAATTAAGCTATTTCTATATATAAATGCATATTTTATACAGTAAAAACTCTTTATTCGCTGGGTATATGTTCCATAAATATGCCGCGAATACAGAAACCATGAATTCGGAAGGGTCATTTATACGGGATTATAGGGGATACGTTCCTAGGTGGAAAAAAAACAACATTAAAAATCAATTTAATTGAAGGTTTTGAACATTTTGTTTAATTATCTTAGGCTTAGGCAATGTTTGAAGAATTTTGTCATTTTCTCTTGCTTGGCAGTTTTTAAAAGCTCCTTCCATTCAGACTGATACGCAGTAGTCGCAAATAGCAATTTGTCTCTTCAAAATAAGACTTCGTTCCATAGACGTTCTTAAAGAAATCGGAAAGCTCATTTGCCATTCTTAAACCTTCACTAAGATTTTTCAAATGAAATGTCACGTTTCCAGTGCTTGTTGAAGTCTCTTCTTCAATTGGCTGTGAATTGAACATTTCCTCCAAGTTCGGTTTCAGTCAGATCTTCATCTTGCGATTCAAGCCATTCCTGAATGTCATTCGATTCTGTCTGTTCGAACCCGTCTCGTCCAATTCCATTCGCGATTTCGGCTATGTTTGCAGTTTGCATTGAACAACATACTTTAGGCAAAGTTGTAATAAGATCTATTTTACTTTTTTTATTAGTCCATTTGACGGCATTCATAAATGATATTGGGTTTGAATCCTTTTATTCTGATGCATGTACTTATTAGATGCTCGAATAAAGAAATTTTTAGCCGCGAATATAGGAATTGGGTTGTATTGTTTTAATCTGCGAATGAAGGAAGCGCGAATAAGGAGCTTTTACTGTGGTAGAAAATAAACAACTGTTCAAGTAAATGCGACTGTAGAATTGATGTTGATGTACAAGAATACAACACAAATGAAAAGAAAAAAAGAACACTTATTTTCAATATTTATTATGCTGAAATCGAATATTAGGGAACATTATTCGCAATTATGTTACAAGGTTTGCATAACTGTACGTGCAGCCAACGCTCATATGTACATCTAATGAAGTGTACATTACAAAATGACTTCCACTCTTCGGCGCTATGAGAAAAGGAATCGAACCATGCTGCCACATGCTAAGATTAAACTTGCAGATTGCCAGTGAGAAAAATATATTCGAGTTCTAGTGAACGCACTCTTCTCTCGAAATCCTATTGTGTAATGCCTTTCTGAGTACCTTGCACAACTGATTACTTAAGACTGTGTTACAATATATATTTTTACAGTTTGAAAGCATCGTAATCAATTATTATTTTTAAATTTCTCAGTTAAGATTTGTAGCTCCGTACGCTACGTCATCATAAAGATTTAGCGCTTATTATAACGTATTTTTGGAGTTTAAAAATATGCACAAATTCTTATGCTTCTTGGCAGAAGAATATTCTTTTAATAATATATAGCAACACTTTAAAAGAAAAAAAAATGTGTCATTCAGTACGTTACAATTAGTAATGCCAATTCTATGATTCATTTGCTGATAACGTAATTCTTTAAAGAATTTTGAAACTTTCTGCAAATGTTAGATTATTGAAATATTTTTCTTTTAATTATTTGAAAGTTTCCACGGTTGGAAATTTTTTGAGTAAAATGCTTTTTAATCCATGCTTCGTAGCATCGTTGTTTTGGCGACTACTTGGCATTCAAATATGGGAGGATTGAGATAAAATTACTTTAAAAATTAACTTGAATATTGCTTAATTCATGTAAAATTACAATTGAATGCTTGAATCTGCAGTGCAATTTTACTCTGAATAAACGTTCACTTGTCCGTTCTGTCCATCCAAAGCCTGGAATGCAGAACTAGAATGTCAAATAATCACAATTTTTGTTTCTCTTGGAAACATTGCATAGAACATCGTTGCTACGTTATTGAATCTTCTTTAAAACAAAATTCTAGTTTACAATTCTAAATGGCACATAAAAACGAGGAAATATCTTTCAATAAAGGCTGAAATTTCAACCCAATGGCTTGAAGTGTTAAAAGCAAAAATCGAAATGCAGGAAGTGACGTCATGTGATAGTTTGAAGTATCCATCTTCCGCTTACACGTACTGTTGCCGAAAAGATCGATTTAATCTTTATTTATTAACTCGACAACGCTCTTTTTCTGGCAGGGGTCACAGTCACGCCAGGAAGAGGAATGACCTGAGTCATCCATTTTTATTCACATTGGTTAAAATTCGTAATAAACATCTAGAACATTTTGCTGTACAAGCGCATGCTTACATTAAAAATCTTCGTCCAGAATATTGCCCTCAAAAAAGTAAACTATTTTGCTCGGATTGGCAACAGTAATCATGCCCCAGAAATTGCTGTTCAGAAAAAACAATTATTTTTTTCCCCGCTGGTATGATTGTGAATGCAAAACAGATGCCTGATGACAAAGAACAAATAAAACCTTTGGAATTTCAGCGGCTCATTCAGAGAGTTTGCTTGTTGGGGACAGCGGCCTGATTCTTGGCTCGCGTGTTTACTTTGTTGCTGACGGAAGAAGTTCGGCCGAAGGACGGTGATTTCTTTATTCGATGATCAAGCAGGTGGGCAGGTGTCCCCTCAAGTACTCGAACAGCTCTTGAGAGGCGCCGGGAACGTTGGTCAGTTCGAGTTCTCGTAAATTCCTCAACTGTATGATTGAGGACAATCCATTTGAAGTCAGCAAAGAGCAACCTGTAAAGGATGAAATATATAAACAATATTGTTCCACTAGTATTAATTACAAAACCTTATCATATGCAGAGTAATTCTAAGAGTATTTTAATACTATGCTATCTGGCAACACCACAGTGGTGTCATACATAAAGTATCTCTCAACAGCCGGCGACACATAATGGTATTAGTGTTATTTAATATACAGTAAAATCTCCTTCATTCGCGTTTTCACTATTCGCGGATTAAAACAGTGCGACCCAATTTCTATATTCGAGGCTACAAATTTCTTTATTCGTGGATGTAATAAGAACATACATAATAATAAAATGATTCCAATAAGTATCCGACCCAATATCAATTGTAAATGCCGTCAAATGGACTCATAAAGAAAGTAAAATAGATCTTATTACTGCTTTGTTTAAAGTATGTTGTTGAATGCAAGCTGCAAACATAGCCTAAATCACGAATGGAATTGGACGAGATGGGTTCGAACAGATAGTATCAAGTGACATTGGCTTGAATGGCTTGAATCGCAAGATGAAGATCAGACTAAAACCGAACTTGGAGGAAATGTTTAATTCACAGCCCATTGAAGAAGAGACTTCAACAAGCACTTGAAACGAGACATTTCATATGAGAAATCTGAGTGAAGGTTTAAGAATGGCAAATGAGCTTTGCGATTTTTTTTATGAACATTGATTCGTCTATGGAATCGTTATTTTTAAGTGGCAAATGGCTAATGCGACTGCTGCGATTCAATCTGAATTGCAGGAGCTTTTAAAAACTGCCAAGCAAGAGAAAATGACAAAATTCTTCAAACCATTGCCTGAACCTTAAAATAATGAATCGAAATGTTAAAAAACTTCAATTTAATTGATTATATATATATATATATATATATATATATATATATATATATATATATAATCTTATTTTGTCACCTCGGAACGTATCCCCTATCATCCCGTATAAATGACCCTTCCGTATTCACCGTTTCTGTATTCACGGCATATTTATGGAAAATATACCCCTCGAATAAAGAGCTTTTACTGTATTAGCAAAACTTGGCAATTTATAATCTTCCGATAACCTCAAAAATTACCGGCGATAAATGAAATAATCTTAATTAGTGCTGCCGGTGACAGGCGAAGACATTTTTTGGTGACAGGCGGACGGCAAAGACTTAAAATTTTCACCTGGAACCATCTTAAATGGTTTCCCTTAAACCCTTTGCACATACTTTGTAATAAAAATTTCTGTCCCGTACTGAAACTTTGTTGAACAAAATTTATAAAAGTAACAAATAATCAAGTTTTTATTTTCAAGACATGAGGGTTTTGCATTTTATAAAATATACATAGCAAAGATAACTAAATATGCAGTTTTTAACGTCTATTGTTGATACTTATGACACTTAAGGTCTTATCACACGACAAAATATCATCTGCACTTTCCGTCAGCACTTTTTTATCTCTACCCTCAAAAACCGGTCAAGCAAGTTTCATAATCGACAACTTTTTCTAACCAGCTAGAGAATGCCGTCGGAAATATTGACCGAAAACGAAATTTGAGCGTGTGAAACTTTGAAGTGGCGTCACTTTCGTTGTCGTTTGCTGGTGGAAAGTCAAATAGTATTTTGAGATATTTTGCCGTGTGATAAGGCCTTTAGATGAGGAAGCCAGCAGTTTTTAACGTCTTTTATTCGACTACATCAAAGGCCGCAGTTGCCTGGTTGTAAGTCTCAGCTTCGGAACCGTAGGGATCATGTTCGAGACCGGAATTCTCAGAAGAATCGTCGGGTAAGCGGGTCTGGGGTACGTTAAATCTGTCAGGGTAAAACTTTCTTTCGCTGGTGTGATATGGAAGCTTTCCCGAATTAACCCACAGATCTACTTCAAGAACAAATAGACAATGATAAATAGTATTCTGCAATCAAAACTCTCTATCCATCTCTCTCTCTCTCTGTGTGTATATATATGTATATATATATATATATATATATATATATATATATATATATTAACAAAATAAGCCAAGCAAAAAGGAATACAACCGAATCAAAACTATAACCAATAGAAAAAGAATCCGGCCTGAAAACATCGTCAAGGGCTATTTCAAGCAAGGATTCCAAATAAGGGATTTTTTCTGTGAGGCATCGGTGGACAATGGTCAAAAGTATTGACACCTCGTGACCCGAAAATGACGGCAAAAGAGACCAATTTAAAGAGCAAAATACAAAAACAAAGCAAAACATTAAAAAATATCACCAAATGAAACAAAAATATATATAAAAAGTAAAACTACATAATAAAATTCAACCACAATTAATAACTCAAATTAAGAAAACAAAAAGTGATTAAGACCTATCCGCCACAAGAAAAAATCCTTTCTAATTATAATAATGAATTTTAATTTAAAATTTCGCTTTATTCCATCCCGAGAGGCATAATTTATATACAAGCTGGTCGCGACGAGGCACGTCAATCTACATCACAACACAAGAGAGAAAGAAGATAAAGCGAAAAAGGGCAGAAATATTTATCCCCAGTCATTATATACTATGATATTCTAATAGGAATTTCTGTACACGTGTCGATCTTGGATATGGAAATGTTGGTATTAAGAATTTAAAAGAATTTTTTCAGATCGTCAAATGTTTATCCCTTCATTCGCAGCGTGGGAACCGCTGATTTAAGAATTTTTATAGAGCTTTAATTAAATAAAGTAAAAGGTTGAATGTGATTAGGAAGTAAGAGAATATTTTAAAACGAAGTTCATGTAGGCTGAATTAAGATAAAACTTTGGAAACCAATTAGGGTTTAATTCTGGTTATATATAGGGTTATTATATAAGATAGGATTATTATATATAGGGTTATAAATTAGGATTATATAACATTAACATTTATGACAGATATCAGAAGAAGAAAAAAAAGTGAGATGTTCAAAATAGGCATTAAAAAGAACCCTTAATCGAAATTAAACTGAGAAGTTGGAAATTAAACTTTACCATCGGCGATTGGTAATTGCAATAATTTGCCTGATAAACTAGATATTTGTGTTTTCCTGAACTACTATCTACCAAAAATGGTTTTTGCATTATTTTTAAAATACATTTTTGACCATACCATTTACATTTCATTTAAATTGTTTTGTTTATTTATAAAATTTTTTAAAAATTTAATTCATGCGTACTCTACAACAAAGTTTTTATTTTATGACTAAAATTCATATTCATATATAAAATCATTCAATCTCGTTCTTTTGCCTATATTAAAATAAAGATTTTCAACCTTCCAGCGGGCGTAGTCGTCATACCAACATGAAAGGTCGCGCGTATTTTCCATATATGCTATAGTAAATTGTACATTTTGAAAAATGTCACTACTAAAATTAAATTGTAAATAGCTTAGGATTAATAATTACAATCATTTTAAACGTTTTTTATTTAAAAAGAAGCAAAAACTATGTAAACATAGATTGCAATAACATTATAAAATGACCACAGGTTAACTGAATTGATTTAAAAATAATATAAACGAAATTGCCGATATTTTGACAGAACAATTTGCATATATAATATAGAAGTGCAAAAATACAGTGTTTAAGTATAAATAGGAAAAAGTAATTGAAAGTTAGATATGAAAAGGAAGAATATAGTTTCATTGTTATTTCATGGCAGCGTTGCCATTTGAGCAAATGTGTTTAGTGTGATCCAAACATATGAATTTCTGTCAAATCTCACAACTGAAATCTTGTGATTCTAGTCCACTTTTCTTTATGGCAGAGTGTTTTTCCTTGACGTTGCATCTTCCACTTCTTCAATACCTAGTTCGGTTTTTCTCTTTAGCACCTTTCAATTTAGCTTTCTTTATAGAGACGTGGGTGCTTTTTTTCTCAACATTTTCTTTCGTAACTGTCGAGAGTCTAAGACAACACAGATTTATTTATAAAATCATACAAAATCAGATGTAACAAAATCTGACATGAACAGTCGCACGTATCTCTAAAATACAAATATCTGATCGAAAGAGACCTATGAACGCCACAAACTCACGACGACATTTGAAGGTAGATCAAAGGGTGGGGGACAAATAGCCAAGGACTGGCGTTTCCATCGGCACCAGATCTAAAAGTATAAAACGAAATTCATCTCTAGTGTATCTCTCACATACGCGCGCCCGCTGGAAGGTTAATAAAAGGGTTTTGTTGGACATTGACTTCGATGAAGAATTTTCACATTCGTAGAACATACATTTTTAAAATTCGCACGTGCATTGATTTGTAATCGATAGTTTCAATTAATTGTTTTTCAGTTTTATCAAATCAAAAGATAAAAATCTTATATCAATATGATAATTTTGTTATTGAATCTTTCAGTTATCGCGTTTGCAATCTTCTGAAAATACACAGTGACAGAGTTTGAAATTCCCATTAAGTATCACTCAAAATGTCATAGTTGTTGATAATAGAGATGTTGAATCTGAGTACCGAGTTTCATCTGTTTAGCTCTCTTCATTCTATAATTATCTTGTTAGCTTATATCTGAACAACTAGACAGACTATCTTCACATAGATTTTACTCAAAATTAGATAGATATCTACAAATTTGGGATAAGGACTGCCCATAAAATTTGATTTGTTCTAGCTCCAAGCTTTTTTAATTCGTCTTTGTCACAGACAGAAACCAAAAATGTATTTTTCATACTTAGAGAGTCTCAAACGAGCAGATTCTTCAAATTATCGAGTTTGAATTTTTTGACGATTTCAATATTCGCTCTATTCTTCGTGTACAAAAAAAAAAAAAAAAAAAATTATATAATCTGGCAACCCAGACAGCACAGACTTTTGCACGACGTTGTGCGATATTAGACAATATTGCGAATATTGATCAATGTTATACAATATTGTGCAATATTTGTGTGCTACTAGGGAAACAGTTGATTGGTTTAGATATAATTGCGTTTTGAGAGCTAAATTCATTCAATTTGAGAACTACAACTTTCCTCGTATCAGTATTTCAAAAGAACCGTTGTTAAGTGAATTGATGCCTTTGTCATTTCTTAGACACCATTTGAAAATTGAGTTGCCGTTTATCGCGACCCATTTCCCCTTAAATCGATGAGTTCCTGGAACGGTCAAACAATGCATACGGCCTACTTTCAGAGTGTTATGAAGCTGTCATGGTTTCCAGGACCGACTTTTCTTTCATTTTAGTTTTTTAATACACGGAAGAAAATTGATTTTTATATGTCGTCAAGATTTACGATTTCGAGTCATAAAGGAGCTGTTTTGAAATTCACCATGAACAAAACCATATGTATATGTTACCGATAAAGTATATAATGCAGTTATTTCATGGAATACCTCGTTATTCCATGAAATAACTGATCGTGTCCGTTAAAGCGTGTAATATGTTTTTAATTTGACACTTTAATTAGTTATTTCATAGGATAACTGGATATTCTATAAATTAACTAATGAGAGGCAGTTAAAGTGTAAAATAAGCAATTTATTTAAAATGAAATAACAGGTATTCTATAAATAAACTAATGAGAGAGAATTAAAAGGAAGAAGAAGCAATTCATCTAATTTATGCAGCGTATAAATGGTATTTATGGATTTTAGTTTAGTTATATTAACGTCCCGTTTTAAAGCAACACGTGGGCTATTTTGGGACGGACCTCGTCATTTCGAACCACGGTCAGATGACAAGGACGACACCTAAAGTGGCACCCCCTCTCCACACCACACCAGCGGGAGGACGTTTGGCCTGACAGTGCAAGAGACCCCCTCACACGACGGATCTTCGGTGGAATCGAGTTCCGAACCTCAAACTCTCCGGTTCCGAAGCCAAGACCTTACCACCAGGCCACCGTGGCCCATGGTATTTATGGAAGCGTACCATAAAATCATTTGTTACAACAAGGATTACTAAAACGATACTTGGAATTATTTTTATTTAAATTCGAAATTACCATTTTTTCCCCGCAAATTTCCCTATTGTTAAACGAAACGTAAATGTACTTTATACTAAAAAGCGAGATATATGATAGAGATTATATCTCGGATATCTTATATCTATATATGCACTTTATCGGGCTGCAGATCGTTATTCTATGAAATAACTAGTTAAAGTGTCAAATGAATTACATATTACACACTTTAACGGACACGATCAGTTATTTCATGGAATAACGAGGTATTCTATAAAATAACTGCATTATATACTTTAACGGTAACATATATATCAAACTCTAATATACGTGGCACTGAAATTGCCGTTATTACTTATCACCGAATGGCAACAGTTTATTATAAAATATATACCAATGAAATTACTAAATTGTTTCCCTTAATACTTTTTCAGAGCTGCTTTTAATTTAATGTTTCTCAAAATAGTTGCGATGCAAGTCATTATTAAACAACAACAAAAATTGAAATCTGCTATCGCAAATTTCATCGTATGATAACATTATCTTTTTCAGTCACGTGGTATCAATCCGATGTATAAAAACAACATCATGTTTTCAAATGACTCATATTTTGCAATCATCAACATTTACAAAAACGATAGTTTTTTGACCCACTCAAAATCAATCAAATTATAAATAATTTTTTCGTAAAAAACCAGTTTAAACCAGTTTTAAACAATTATTGACTACCAGATGACTCATGCGTCGATGTCTAGAAAATTCCTCCCTCCCCATCTTAAAAACGTTCGTGATTTAAAACATTATCACGAAGTCAGACTTTTAAAACTTATTATTTACAAAAATGCAGCGTAAGCTGGTTTGGAATATATATTGCGAAACTCTGAATTTGTGGATCTGTAAATCTGTAACCATTTTGTAATAAACGAATAGTAAAAAGGCTTAAAATGCAAATTCGATTCGGTCTACTCAATGGAGAAGTTAAGCTCAAAATCTACTATTCTCTAAAAATAAAATAATAAATAATCTGAGTTTATCTTGCTTTAATCTCAGAGAATTTATCTTCATATTTTTCTCATTCTAATTCCAGAATATTTCAGGGCAATATGCAGGAACATATGAAATAACATGCGCAGTTATCTTGGTCTTGTGACTGGAATTTAATATTCATTCTATTAGAAAAGGATATAATATTTCCAAGAAACATTATTAATTTTCGCTTTAATAGAATATTTGCATTCAGGTTTTTTTTAAACATAGTGTATATGATAAGGTTTTATTTCTTTTTTGAAGGAAATGATGCATTAAAATATTATATCTTGAACTCTAGAATACAGTTATAAAAAAGCACGATTTAAACAAACATTTAACAGCGAAGATAGACATGTTTATCTTATAATTAAATGTACACATTTTATTATATTCAAGTTTTTTAACTCTATTTATTTTTTATTGTTATATTGATTTTTATTTATCTATTTGAAGACATCATATCTAGGAAAAAATTTTTGTCAACTTTTTGGAATTCTAAGATTATTGATATGAAGCTGATTTCTCAAAATTAAAAAATAAATAAGCAAAAGTAGGCCTCCCAGTGATATTTTTGGGGAGATTCAAAAACAAATATCTTTGTCTTAAAGTAGCATGGTTTGTAAGTATTTCTGTTCAAAATAGCCATTGAAGCAATGAATAGTAAAAATGCAACGGGCCACAGGAAAGAAGTTTTATTTTTTACTCAAAAAATGGCACTGGGGTAGAATTAATTCATTTTTGATGAGCTCGGAATGCGATGAATTATGGTAACGAGTTCTGGATGTATCTTCAATTTTAACCATAGAGCTGGGATACTTATAGAGGGAGTGCAACCCTACTTTCGTGTAGGACAAGATAAAATCACCTGACTTTGGGACAGAATTTGTGTTAGCGTAACCACATTCTCCGTTCCCCATTATATTTCAATGGCAGATTTTTCCCCGCTTTTAACTGTTGGAATTTAAAACTTATTTAAGCCATGGTTACCTATTGCTGTGCAATTGGATGCAAAGAAAAAGCTTCTAAGGATAGTCCTTTATCATTTCATAGGTATTTACAGTCAACATATTCTGTTTATATCCATTTTAAGCCAATTTAAAATTTCGTAACCTCGATTACTCCGTGATTTTGGTGTTATAACTGATTAATATTTCACAGTTTAGTTTAGTTATTGTATTGAATTTATTTAACATGTTACTAAGCTTCGTTTAAACTGATGTAACTGCATTATATTTTACTACTTGCTTTATTTTAATCTCGAATGTGTTGCAAGCGCTTGGCTACAAGCTTGGCGGGATGTTTTCTCGCCAATACAAGTGTTTACATAAACATTATTGACCGATTAGTAATTGTGTGCTTATTTTAATGCAAATAAAGTTCTTTAAAATTTTTAATACGTTGTTTCTTTTTAACCACAATTATTGTATTATATCGTGAACAATATTAAATCCAATCTAAATTTTGCAAAACAATTTTTTATGGCATATTTACCTTATAGAACAATTTTCCTTAATAATGCTTTATTAATAAAAGCATACAATAAAATCTCAATATTTAATTACAAATATAAATTAATAATTAAAATATTTGTAATTTTTATCATTTTTTTTGTTGTTTTTGTGATTTTAATAAGCACTAGTTTAACTGTTAATATTCATTTTGTAAAAAATGTTCAATATTTATAATTTATATTGCAAATATGAATAAAAACATTTTAAAAAAAAACTTACGTCACTTTAATAATCTGTTTTTTATCTGTTTGAGAGAAGGATAGAAAGCATTTGTGCATCTAATATAAAATCTTTAAATGTTTTTAGGCAAAGAAAAGAAATAAAATGTTTATTTAAAGAAGAAAAATAATGACTTTTAATTATTGCACAAAAACAAAGTAAAAATTCTAAATATAATTTAACTCGAAAACTTGTGTAAAATATATATATATATATAATACAAACTGTTTAGGAAATGAAATAGGATTTATTTTTATAGGATTTCCGTTCGGTTTAACCGGAAATGAAAACCGACTGGACCCATTGCCGGGAAGCAAAATGTTGCGCTGCAGTTTTTGAGTATGCTAACATTTGCGATATGGCGCCAAAAAGGTGTTCTTACTCCCAGATTTTTCTAAAGTCACATGACTGATGTTGGGTACACTTTTTGAGACAGGACACAAGCTACTAGATCCCTCCATTTATATATCAGCTCTATGATTTTAACAACTTGAAAAGTGATGCATATTATATTATTTATTGTACCATAGCACGTTCGTTATAATATAAAGAATTTTATTTTGTATTTTTTTGCGTATGCACTTTTACTCTAGCCCCAAAAGCCCAAAGAAAAAATAAATATTCAAAAACTCTTATCCAATGAAACTCATTTTCAGATAAAGTCGTTTTATCAAAATATAAATAGAAGGGGAAAAAATCTCTAATATTAATTTTCTCAAACTTTATTATTGAATTACAAATAGGCAGCTAATTCTAAAAGTGAAAGTGACATAATATTTTTTTCATAAAATTACGAGTATTTATAAACAGTGCAAAACAAAATCACCCCAAAACAGCAAAGGTGAATGGCTTGCAATCCCATAATTCAAAGCTTATTTAAAATTTGCGAATAATAACTAAACGACGAAAGCAGAAATTTTTATCTCTCCTTACAATTCTGCATTTTTTTTAGCAATTAAGAAATCTCTTCTCAAAAACAACTTTCACAGTTTTAACAATCTGAGTAAAAATAGTTAGGCTTAGTAATTGAAAAGTTAGCGATTTGTTGGAATTCGATGTAAAGCCGATACATCATAAAGCACTTATTGAATTTTTTAGGTTGTTAAAGTTTAACGTGATATGCATCTTTTTAAAAATGTTACCAGTACTTGTCGGTTATGATGGCGACCAAAAAAGGCCCAAATTTCGCCAATTTGGCGATTTACACTGTCATACTATATAGTATGGGATTCGCATGTTCAAAATTTTTCATAATAATGTACTTAAGTATATTTTATAATTTGAGGCTTTCTTGACGCTTTTTGGTTGCCATTAAAACCGAATCGTACCATTTTACCTTGTTATTTGTTATGACTAAAAGCCATAACTGGAATTGAATCGATGTACTATAAATTATTATATATGCTACAGAATAAAAGGAGAAATGAAAATTTTGCCTCAAAATTAATGTCCAAAATAAGCAATTTTTTAAAAGTATTAAACTTAACATTGCCAAAATCACGCTATAGAGGATTTTGATGGAGTAGTTAGAATTTCATAATAGTATTAAAAACAGACTATGGGCCAAATAATGTTAAAAAAATTAATTAAAAATAGAAAAAAAAAATTCTACTGAAATGATAAGAAATTTTAAGATTATATGAAAACCATTTTTGTTTGATAATAGTTTTGAAATGTATGACCATCAATTTGATTATAACGATTTTTCACTTGGAGAGAAATAAGTTTCTTTCATTTAACGGTAATTTAGCCGTTTCAAATATATACATTAATTTTCCTTAAATTTCATAGAGAAATGCAAACAATTTCTTTTTCATTTTACATATTTCTTCTCAGAATTTTTTTTCGATACAACTCAACCCAACCTTTCTTGCACATGCCAAAGTAAAGACTGGAAATTATTCAGCAATGCTTAGTTTTACATTCTCAAATTGAGAATACAACAAAAGTGGTTTGTACATTATGGTATTTTTTATAAATAGCGAAATATTTGAATTAGCAGTGATTTATTGTACAATAGGTGCAATAAAAATAATACCGAAAATTATATGGAATTCGGAAAAATATGTCGGATTCAGCCTCAAATTTCACGCGCATTTGTTTATCGAATGATGATACAATTAAAACTAAAGGTGGGTTCACACGACGCTAAATATTGCGCGCAATCGTTGCCTCTCTACTGTTGTCCCTATATTGTCCTCGTATGAGCAGTTGAGACATCACTGGGCAGCGGTGGCCTGGTGGTATGGTCTCGGCTTCGGAACCGGAGGGTTTCAGGTTCGAGACTCGATTCCACCGAAGAACCGTCGTGTGAGGGGATCTCTTGCCCGTTAAATGTGACTGTCCAAACTTCCCCCCCGCTGGTGTGGTGTGGAGAGGGGTGTGCCAGTTCAGGTGTCGTCCTCGTCATCTGACCGTGGTTCAAAATGGCAAGGTTCGTCCCAAAATAGCCCTCGTGTTGCTTTAAAAAAATGGGACGTAATATAACTAAATTAAACTAAACTTGAGACAGCATTGATGGGGCAATGGCCAACGGTTGTCCTGACTGGATAACTATATGCCATTGTCCCATTATGGTCACATGGTTTTCTCGAAGTAAGCTTGATCTTCTATTACTCACAACAGTTAGCTTCGTGTGAACTCACCTTAACAGTTCGTTTTGTCCCGGACCTAGCATATGAGAGAAATCAACTGTGCATTGAAGACGAAGAAACTGACATTATTGCATGTTTTCCTGCCTACCCCCAACCTTAAATTCCGAAAATGAGTGAAATAAAGTTACTTAAAGTTTTATTTATGGATATTTGGGATTTTTTTTACATGCATTATCGCATTTATTATCTAAAAATTTCCATTATCAATTTGTATATATCCCTATTTTCATTAAGGAAACAACGTTTCAAGTTATCCGAAAAATAGCATAAGTCATTAATCATTTCAAAAATAGCATACCAGTCGGCTTATTATGCGCGACTCCCCATGATGTATAAGAATCCGCAAAATATTAATATTAGTTTATAGAATCTGTGCATTCTTGGATTCCAACCCTCAATTGTTTAGCGCATGCGTAAGACGGGGTTTATTTCCGAAAAGAGGTGAGTTTAGTTTGCTTATATTGTCACTTAGACAGAACTCAAGAAGACAAAAGAAGTAGATCTAAATCCATTTATTAGCTAAACTCTAAACTAAGCACACTGTGACTGAGAGATCTTCAGCATTTATGCCAGTAGGGAAAGTTCCAGGATGCCTTTCTGAAGACAGTAAGAAGAGTCCTCATTTGGTCAATGAAAGAAAGGTCCAGAATCTTCTGGAACACGAAATCAAGGAAAAACGAATTTTCGGTCCGCTGGGATTCGAACACATGGTCTCCTGACTATGAGTCCAGCGTCTTAACCATTCAGCTATGCAGATTCGACAAGGCTTCGTTTCAGTGCGGCACTATTAACGTCCCGTTTTAAAGCAACATAAAGAGTATTTTGGAACGGACCTCGTCATTTTGAACCGCGGTCAGATGACAAGAACGACACCTGAATTTATGCACCCTCTCCAAACTTTCATACCTCACCAGCAGGAGGACCCGATGAATTTAATGTGCACCAGACGCGCTTACCCAATGATTATTCAGTGGAATTGGGTTTAAAACCTGAAACTCTCCGGTTCTGGAGCAGAGATCTTACCACCTGGAAACAGTGGTCCTTAAAAAGTGGGGAGAGGAGATTGAAAAGAAAAGCTGTTTGCATTTAGCAATTGGGTTAATTGATATCACTGACCACACCATGAGCCCACGTCTAGCTCTTATCGATAACCGTTTATCATTAACAGGCTGTGTGCAGAAAGTTGAGAAGTTGTTGTTCCTTCTAATTCCGTGATTAAGAGTAGCCATCTCTATCTTTCATTTTACAACTACTTTTTTTTTTTTTGAAGAACAAATCGCATCTTGGCGCATGCGCAAAAGTATAAACGATTTCTGAATCCTAAAATGGATAATATTTGCGGAATTGGAAGGCTTAATATAACAACCCATCAGCTTTCTGTATATTATTCTTTATAAAAATGCAATCGCCGAAAAGTGTTACTCTCAAAATCTCGAGACAAACATTACTTAAATATTAAAGCTAAATAAAAAACATGAAAGCAATTCTGAAACCACGATAATCACTTTTTATTTATCACCCTCAAACACTTCCTGAGACATTTGCAATCACGAGAGACGCTATTGCACATCTCCTCCCACCATTTTTTGGAGAAATAATTCCACACCCAACGCATGAGTTAAAGCCCAGAGTATTTTCGAACCCGAAAAAGAACAGTATCCGTGGTATTAGGAAGCGTTATGTTACATCTATCTGCATGCCACTCTTTAACAAAGTGCAATCGTCTAAAAGTGCCAGTACAAGATCCACAGACGAACATTACTCAAATATTTAAGTGATATAAACAAACATGAAAACTGTCTGAAATCATCGTACAGATTATTTTTTATTTATCACCCCCAAACACTTCCTGGTATATTTGCAATGACAAGACACGACATTTCAATGAATACGGGATGATAAATATTATTGCAGCCGTACAGCAGCAGTAGCCCCGTTCGATTTGCAATCCAGATTTGCCATTAACGACTCTTCTCGAAATGAGTCGTTTGCAGGAGCTGGTGAAAGCCGTGCAGTGTTGAAGAAATGGGTCGTTAGGTGCCCGTATGAAGAGCCAGGTGCTCGGAAATATGAGTGATTTGGAATCAATCGATGAACATCATCTCCTCAAATAGAACGTCCATATGCCAACGTAACGATGCAGAAAGTCACGTACATAATGACCCTGCACGACAAATCACACCATAACCAAAAGAAACAGACTATGATTTCCCTTTTTTTGAGTATTCGTTAAGTAGAGAATATCGTTCGTCAATGATCTAGATTAGTTCTAGCACTTTTTATATTTTACTTGACGCAGTAATCGAAGAAGAAGGTATCAATATCGAATAATACTTGTTCAAAGGAAATATTAGAACTATTTCCTTTTTTTATTGTTTGTTTATTGAGAGGAGAATTTCGTGCGTGCATGTTAGCCTGTGATTTAAATATCTGATGGCGTTTCGAATGTTTTGTTACAATATATGTTCTGACGTGGAATTGATTTTTGCACGCTATTTTGATTTTCTTGCATGTTTTTGGGGACGAGATTACATAAAAAGGGTGTTCAAATGAAAAGGTACGGTGGGCATAAATGAAGACTGTATTCAAAGTATACACCATAGGCCTGAGCACAACAATCGCGTTGATTAACGAGCCGAAAGATTCCTGTGGTCGTTATGAGATCCAGTCCTTCCCAGCATTCTTGAGTTCGTCGTTCGAGCTGAAGTGATTCCCTATCAGATGTTTTTTCAGGGGACCAAACACATGAAAATCGCGAGGTTCAAACTTGAACTTTGCCAATTCCGTGCGTATGACCCCAGAGACGTGTGAACGCGCGTTATCGTGGAGCAGAACCACACCATACGGGAGTAGTTTTAGTTTCAGTTTAGTTATATTATCCCATTTCGAAGCAACATTAGGACTATTTTGGGATGGACCTCGTCATTTTGAACCACGGTCAGATGACGAAGACGACACCTGAGCTGGCACCCCCCCCCCCCTCCTCCACACCACACTAGGGGGAGGACGTTTGGGGCCTGACAGATTTAAAGTGCAAGAGACCCCCTTACAAGACAGCTGTTTAGTGGAATTGAGTCTCGAACCTGAAACTCTCAGATTCCGAACCGGTTCTCCGACCTTAAAACCAGGCCACCGCGGTCCCCCACCGTGAATAACCTTGGTCTTTTGTTCTTGATGAGCTTGCGCAGTCTTCGGAGTGTCTGACAGTATACATCGCTGTTAATGGTTCTGAAAAAACATCTGGAAGGAAAGCGCTTTAACTCAGATGGCGACTTCAAAGACGCTGTGTAGAACTAGGTCTCATCACGGTCACAGGAATTCCGGGAACAAGGAATCTTTCAGCTCGTTGAATAATGGGATCGTTGAGTTCAGGCTTATTTTGAATATAATAGTCTTTATTTAAATTCAGTATCGTTTCGTGCCTTTTCATTCGAACACCCCTTGTACAATTTAGTTGCCCTGTTGGCTGCCTTTAATAAACTGAACGATTTGTCATCCGCAGAGGGCAACCACACACATTTTGTACTGATAATGCTATTACCTTTCATGTAGCAAATGAGGGGACTAATTTTAAATAAGTTTTGCCAACTGGGTAACTAAAATATTATATCCAGTCACAGTAAATACGATATATAAATTATTAAATGAGTCAAAAATTCGATCTCGAGTTCTTGTCTGTTTGTGACAAAGACGTCAAAGCACTTTGAAATAGACAAAGGTTAAGTATGGTATATGGTCTTTACACTAAATTCGTAGATCTTTTATCAAATTTTGAGCAAATTCTATGTCACTGTTGAGAGGAAGTCACCTGTTCGATTGCAAGTTAACATGATTACTTCAAAAAAGAGATACATAGATAAAATGTAAAATATAGATTTAACATCTATTGTGTGAGCAAAATCGAACTCAAAATTTTAGAGATGTTCTTGTGTCTCTTGGTCTGTATTTTCAAAGTAAACACAAGTTTTGAGTAACTCAAAAGCGCAGTGGCTTAAAATATATCAAATTTAGTATGTGACTCTGTAACAGTACTTGTAATTAAATTTCTGTTTCAAATTTTGATTTCAATTGACTGGGGAAAACGAGTATAAACCAGAAATTCCTCTTTAGAAAGTACGCAGAAAAGTTTTGCATATTCCGCTGGTTAGTTTCCCGTATATGAAATATTTTACAGAGAGAAAGTATAGCCAAATAATACTAACTGAAATTTTGTCGAAATTTCATGCATCCAATCGTATTGAGTTTGAAAAACGCATTTTTGAAATTATATCTGCTTGTGAATTACTCCTCTAGCTGAGAAACACTTTCCGTCAGAGGAATAAAATCTGACATGCGGTCTTAATAGAAAATTGATAGATGTCTATCAAATTTTAAACGAAATCCGTTAATAGGATGTCTGCCTTAGAACCAATGAGCATGATAAGTGCAAAACATAAACAGCTACATATAAAAAATATGATACTTAGTTGTAGCATCTAAATATTGAATTCGTTTCAAAATTTTTGAATAAAATCCGTTGGAGAATTTGATGTTTATATGTTCATATGAATTTACAATTTATAATTACAAAACACAATGAACCAGACGAATGAAATCTGGTATATGAATTTGATTTTAAAATAGTAGTTTTGTTCAAAATTCCTTTCATTTCAAACGCTTTTATGTTAATGAAAATAAAGACGTCTGAAATGTACAATCAATTTTTTTTATTATACAACGAAGTTTTTGAAATCCTATCATTCTTATAGGAAATCGTAAATTCGAAATATAAATCATAAATATAAACACATTTTCTTTAAAATAAGAAAACAAATGTTATAGCGGTTACATAAATCTATTAATATTTTTATGCAACAATAGATGGCGTTAACTTATTAACAACAAGGTATGATATTTCTCATGATTCTTTTTGAGGGTCATTATTAGATTGTGTTCTGAGAGTTGCGTACTTCTCGTGTTCATTTTTGTTTTATCTTGTGAAATGTGGAACTTAGAAAATAATTAGATGAACTGCTCCCGAAACTCGTCTGTTATTTTCATCTACCTCATGATGAAATTATAAAGAGTTTTGTTCTTCTACAACCTGGAAAACCGCTGAACGATGAAGAACACTATAATTTATTTTAGGCAATTTTTCTTTTTTTTTATTTATTCATAAGATGCGCTGAAATAAAATAAAAAGTGAGCAAATTCTGTAGGATTATTTGAACATTTTTTATTCATTCTCTCATTAAAAGTTTATTTATTAATGAGATCGTAGGTCACTGGTATTATTTTTACTACAGATATTCATAATTAAATTTGATATATGGAGCAAACGCACAAGACCAGCCATCTGGGGGTTGCGGCGGGTACTATGCACCAGGGCTTCGTGACTGAGGGGGGCCTCACCATGATTAAGGATTAAAATAATGATCTGAATAATAATAATCTTACACATACTAAAAGCCTACAAACATTGCAGCCGGCGTCCTGGCACAGGGGTAGCGCGTCTTCCCCGTGATCTGGGCGTCCCGGTTCGGGCATGGTTGTTACTCTGAGTTCTGTCTGTGAGGCGTGGTAATGTGCCCCCCTGTAAAAAGAGGTTGTGCAAGTGATTGTGTGTGTCATCTTCATTTGAGCTACAAGTCAGACTTCTGCCCTCTGGGTGCTCAGGGGTCTTTACCCTAAGAAGCTATTGCTCCCCCTTTCCGTGGAAACACGGACACGACAAAAAAAATCGCTGTGATATCTATAAAAAGGTAGGTAACGTTCATGAATAAGGAAATCCCTTTCAGACATGTTAAGATAGAGCGTTTTGCCCGGTGCCCAGAAGTCGAGGCTGAGGCTGGGTTCAAATGGACTTGCAAATCATCAGCTATCTACTTTTGGCTATATGAAATGTAATATTTTTTATGTGTGCATCTGTGTATGTTTTTTTATATTAATACGTTGAATGACACGGCAATTTTCAGAAATATGGCCTAAAATGACTCTACTTAATTTTTATAATTCTATTTTTCGTTCGTTTTTTAACCCCTTAACGGTCGCATCATTTTGAAGAAAATAGTCATAAAAGTGCCTATTTTTTTTATTCAAGAAAATGATACAAAATTGAGTGTATATAAAATATTTGCATTCAATTTTAATTTTTTAGTTCATTTTTAGCTTGAAATAAAAAAAAATCGGAAAAGTCAACATTCAGGGTTATTATGACTGAATGTTAGCTTTCCAACAAAGAGAGAAAATAAATAAAATATGTGTTTTAAGCATTCAAACATCATTTTATTGCATTTACACATAATGTAAATAAGTACTAGTCATTTTTTCTTGCGCGATGAATTTTAAAGCATGAGATGCATAGGCCAATCAGGACAATAGTACCGAGTTTCCTTTCTGCTGACATCTAGTTTAGAATAAATGAACTCTCTCTAAACACATAACAAATAATCTAGGGCAGCCATCTGGCGTATATATTGAGTGATACCCATGATTCTGGGCATAAGAAACAGATTGTTTTAATATTTTTGGCGCATTCCATTTGAATCGGCCGGCCAGAAATATCACGGGCGCGACAAATAGAGGTAGAAATGTCACCCCGTCATTTTCAAGGGAGCGAGATAAGGGGTTAATAAATTTTCTTTTCAAGCAAGGCAGCATTGATTTTTGTTTTTTTCACAGAAGCCATCTGTCGATATGAGCACTGCTATACCATGAGTTCATTCGTAGCTGCACAAGAATGGCCAGTAAACACAGCACGATATAACTCGTTGCGGGCATCCTAGAAAAGAACGCAATCTACGAGTTACCTCGTAGTTGACAACAACAGTTGTTTAAACAAAAAGTAAAACGTCGATAAATTAAGCGATCAACTCCTAACAATGCGCACTGCTTTACTTCTTCATCAGTCATGACCAGAATGAAAAGAATTAAGGAAGAAGTTTAAACGTAACAATATTGTGTTACTTGTAAATATACCAACCTTACAGTATATATTATAGTCTAGTGCAAGTCTGCAAAATATTATTAATATAAGGAAGATTGATTTACAGTCATTTACCTCACCTACTAGGTAATAGCGCATTATATAGCATATAATAATTTGATAATTCACTCTATAAACCTCCGAATACCATTAGATATAACAAGGTCCATGCCAAGGAAATATCCCACTGGGTGTCAGAAAAGAAAGAAAGTAATAAAGCTAAACTTCAAGAAGTCACAAGTAGATCTGTTGTATTTGCTACGAAGTAATATTGGCAATTAAATTGCTTCGACTTCAGAAGTTACTATTCAAACTTCAACTGAGGAAAAAGTTCCATGTAAACTACACAGTCTTGCAATAAAAAGGATGAAACGGTGAAACTTGTTGAAGAACTGTGTGTTCATACAAATATGATCGAATCTGAAAATAATGACGAAAATGACAATAACAGATATGATCAAGCTTGTAAAACAGATCCTTTTTTTGTGGCTAAGCATTATAGCTAATAAATTTAGAAGGTGTTGTGTTAAAATCTGGCCTGTACAACATGAAGGAGTTTTTGCTGAAAAGGTAGATCCTTTCCCATTACATACTACTTTTAGAAAATGCCAAATGGTGAAACCCAACTTCGCAGATTTTTAATTTATTCAAAAATGCAAGGCTCTGTATTTTGTTTTTAATCTTTAATTTTTTCCAAAAGAAGAGGAAATGACCAAACTACAACATTTACAGACGTCTATGATAACTGCAGAAAGTTGTCAACTATAATCAATCCTAGATCATGAGCGTTTTAGTTGTCATTTGAATTCGTTTGCTGATTGGAAAGAATTTCTGTAAGGACTAAATTTATGTCTGACTATTGATAAAACAAATCGAAATTAATGTAAGTAAGGAAACGGAATTACTATTTCAAAAAATTGTGCGAATGATTCTATTTTTAGGGAGTAATATTCTTTCACTAATAATGGAATTTTTTTTTAGTGTAATTGAATTATTAAGAAAATACAGTTGTGTGCTTATGGATAAACATAAACAAAATAAAAAATTTTACAAACTAAATTGTCAGTAATTTAGTTCATACATTACAAGATCATATTATTCTCACCTTAGGAAATGAAATTCTTAACAAAATTAAAGATAATGTAAATGTAGCTACGCATTACACTATCTAAATAAATTCTATTTCTGATATTTCCCATAAAAACAAACTTCTTTATTAGTTATATAAATTTTGATGAGAAAAAATTAAGTCTAAATGGGGACTGGCGAAAGAATACAAAAAATCTGTTCGGAAATATTAAATGAGCTTTATTTAGATATTGTATTGGACAGACATACGGCAACGGTAGAAACATGAAAGGGATAGATAAATGTGTAAAATCTAGAAAAAGTTCTCTATTGCTTTCACGCAATCTATGTATGGACTTGGCTTATTATACTCTTTTCATTAATTGATTTGTGATATCGTTTCCAGAAGTATATATTACTTTTTTTTAGTTTTTGCAATGTTTGTACAGCTTATTGTCTGTATCTACAAAAATATTGGACAAAGGCATTTAAACATTGTTCTCAATCCATTATACAACATTCGATGGGTAGCCAAAATAGTTACGGTTAAAGTAGTGTATAAACAGTTTGAGTGAACTTGTAATGCCCTAGAAGAATTTATTGCTGTAAATAACAATATTAGAAATGTTCCTAAGTTATAAGTCTATTGGACTCAATAAAGAAATGGCATTTATTTTATGTTTGATAGAATGGTTTGCGATATTGTCTGAAAATAGCTATTAATAAACTATTTTAAATAAAAATAATAGTTCCCGACTGAGCTTTTAATTTAGTCAATAAAATTAAAGCTGAAATCTAAAATTTAAGAACGAAATTTAACTCATTTAACAAGCAATAACACGAATAATCATTTGGATATTTCAGAGCATTTTCTTGAAAAACGAATTCGTAAAAGAAAAAACCCTATATATTTCGAAGCAGCAGAAGATGAAATTATAAAAAACTGGATTGAAGAATTTAAATGTCATTTTTTAATTCTGTAAGGAATACTGGTATTATACAGAAAGAAGACAGATTTAAAAGTATTTCAAATGAATCACACACAAAAAACTGAAAAAATGAAAATTGCTCCAAAAACTTTGCAACGTTTTATAATAGCGATGTAAATGAAAATCTAATCTAAATAACAACTCTGCAACGGGATTTTGAATGAGAGGGATGGAAATAAGGCTCAGCGCACATTGTGATATATATATTAATTAATAATACATTTTTAAACGCATTAATTGTGTTAAAATTTTTCTTTCCATTGCCAGTTTCTATAATAAATGCTGAACCCTCTTTCAGCAAATTAAAATTAATAAAGAATTATCTTCCATCAAGCATATGGATAGATTGCTTAAAGACTCTTGCTATAATACTATGTATCTAAGAAAAAATTGGGAAAATTGTAATTTTCGTGGAGTAATTAATAGCAAAAGAAAAATCACGCATTAAATAAATATGCAAATTTTCGTTTCTTTTTGTTTTTTTTTTTAGCTTTGCAAAAAATTTAAGGCCCCAGATAGTTTCTTGCACCCGAAAATAAAAAAGACCGGCTCTGCAAAAACACCATGTAAGGTGATATTTTTGATATAGTAATTTTTGGGTTAACAATCCTTTTTGAATTTAAGTGTTTATAAATAATAAATAAAGGATAGAAGCTGAAGTGTTTTGTAAAACAATGCAGCATGTTATGCAGTTTCAGAGTCGAATGATTAGCTTAAACTACATTATCATGTTTTTAATCTCCGCAAGAACAGTCAATACCAGGCTTGACAGAGTAAGTGCAGCCTTTAAACACGGAATGATGAGCACTTTGCCCTGGTCAAAGTTTTGATCTGAAATGTTTTGACGAAATGAAAGCAACTTAGTATTCCAAAGTCCATTCTGACTGCTTTTGATACTGGATGGATGCACCGTTTTAAGATTCTTGATATACAAAAATTATTATAAAAGTCAAGTTTTTTGTTAATTTTAAGGAATTATAACTAACGTACAATTATTATCTGAAATTTATAAATATAAAAAGGAATCCTTATACTCACATGCGCCGTATATATAATGACTTTTCGGCGTGTAAAGGGTTAAGACACTTTTAATGGTTAATTTCGGCTTCTATCTTACAACATTTTCAAATTCATCATATGTGTGTTAACTTACTCGTGCAAGATTGGAGTATAAAAATCACAGTAAAGTTATGTGTTCAATCGTGTTGGTTACTTCGATATTATTGTAAATTTTGAGATATTTTCATAAATATAATGAACATTTATGACATTTATCTTTTAATTCTTACTGCAAAATTGATTGCAGTATTACGGAGAACATTTATTCTCTTTTTCCTTCATTTTTTGGACAAAAATTTATCTAGTTTTACGTAAAAAAAGAATGAATAATACCAAAAATGAGCCTTAAATTAAATGCAACTAAGGTCTATTATCATTTAATTTTAAGGTTTCAATTCTCCTATTGTTCGATGCCATGTCAGATCCATCTTTTTCAAGTCGGAAGGAAAAGAGAAACAAGCGTGGGAAAAAATACAGATGCTGAGAAACTATTTTTATAAAAATATGGAAAATAAGACATTGAACCTTTTTTTTCATATCTGATAACATTTTTTTTCTTCCTTTTTTTTAATAAAAAGAACGTGCTGCAAAAATCCAGTATGGAAAACAGATTGCTTCTTCTTTTATCTGTAATCCAATTGTTTTCATCAGTTATTTTCATGATTTATTTGTCCATTTATAAATGGCAGCATTTGGAAATAATTATCAGTTGCAGTTAATTGAAGAAAAAATAGAATTTATATTGGAAAAATTAATAAAAAATAAAAATAATTAAATTAGGCGCCTATGGAAAAATATTATATTGCTAATAATAATTTGAGAAAGGCAATTTGAGGCTATAAAAACTTTTGATTATTTTAATAAACGAAGATGTCAAAAACAGTAAATGAAAAGTTGCTGAAACGTTTATTTAATAAAAAAAGGGAAATACTTCTTTATTTAATCGCTTTATAGCTTATTTTGAAAAATCCCTTAATTTCTGTGATTAGTGCATTAAAAATAAGAACATAAAATCGTGTCTACAAACAGATAGAATTTAAGAAATGTATTTTTTTTGGATTCAGGGACTTCTAAAAAGTAAAGATTCGTTAAAAAAGTCGTATTTTTTTTTAGCTATCACAATAAAAAATAAGTTCTGCTTTCTCGTCATTCTCTTTCTCGTCTATTTCGTGCGATAGAAAGTAAAAATAAAATACAGTGCAGTCAGAAATCATTCGATATTGGCTTAAAATGATCTTCAGCAATTTGTTAATGCCTTAACTTTTAAGAAATTCATTTCCATGTTTCATTCAAAGGAAAAAATACACGTTAAAAAAAATACTTTTCAAATTTGTAATTCAAAACCAGAACACGAAAACGAGAAAAAGTTATTTGAAGCTAATATGTGATGGCTTTTGAATGAGATGTTGCCATTTCATTTCGAAAATATGGAAATAAGGTCCTTTTTTCCTCTTTCTTTTTCTTAAGGGATTCCTTCGTTTAAAATGAGATTTTATTAAATTTTAAAATAGGCTGACGGATAGGCTTGTGTAATTCAGAGGATTTTTTTATAAGGTTTTATACTTTTTTAATAAAGTATATCAAGAAAACGTAATTTAAAAGTCGAAAAATCGAGGATCGGGATTTTGATAATATCTGACGTGTAATCTTTAAGTTCGTGCCAATATGTCTATTTGCTTTTGAATACGATATTTCGGTAACACACTGAGCTAGATGAATGAAATTTGACCTATGATCCACTGAGCAAATTGCATCATCATTTGTAGACGTATATCAAACATTAAAAACAAAATATGAAAGGAAAAATATATTTCTTCCAAACAATAGGTGCTCGCTTAAGCTAAATAAAATCATTGGAAATGATCTTCCAAAAAATTTCAAACATATTCCTGAATTTCTTCTAGCCGCATTAAAAAAAAAAAAAAAAAAATGCGGATTTCACTGAATTTCATGAGTGCCGCGATTTTTACTTTCAGATTCCAACAAATCGAGGTTTTCTCCATCGTAGGGTAATAAAGAATATCGAAATCTGAAATATCGATGCTTTTCATTCTGCCGACCGAAAACAAAATTTCATTCAGAATGACAATCACAAAAAGCAAGATCGTAAATCAAATTTCATTACCCTTATTTAAGTTATCCTATTTACATGTATCTGAGAGTGCCGCGGTAGCCTGGTTGGTCGAGAGTCCGTCTCGAAACCGAAAAGTAGCGAGCTGTGTCCTCGTCTCGGCCAAAGACCGCCGTCTTGGCTCATGGCAGTTGGGGCACGTTCAATAGGTCCTCCAAGTTCCCATACCTCTGGGGGTACTGAATCAGGGATGAGTTAGTCTCTGATTGGGATCTCAATTCTTACTTGCGGATGGATGAATGAGTTCGATCGCCCCCTCAAAAGGGTTGTGTCGTGTGTGTTCGAGCAAAATCGTCCTTTCACCTTAATGGTGCTCGTTTACAACGAAAGGCGTACACTCTGCCTTCGTTCGAAAGAGCTCCGTGCATTCGGGCTTGATATGACCAAGTGGCATTAGACCCACCACCACATTTATCTGAAATCAGAGACCGACAGATGGCCAACTTGTAGACGAATTTGATTAGATCTTTGGTTTAGATGCTAGAATTGCGCAGCAAATTTTATTTATCCATCGGTTTTTGATTTTTAGTTATCATGCTTACTTACGTTGAGACAAAGAGACACACAGACTTCTTATGAGAGATTTCGTTCAAAATGGGATAAAGAAAACTTACAGATCTGACATATAAATAAAATCCACGCACTAAATGTCAATTATTTTCTATTTAGGTCAAAGTATTTTTAATTTACCCTGTTCATTAACATTACGAAAATGTATTTTTTGGACATATGAGGATCTGAAACTTCTTCAAAATTTCAGTTCCAAGCTTTTTGATAATTACAGTACCTTTTCATTGAATTGTAAAACTTAAAAAGTAGGAGTAAAATTTTAAGGACTATTATTTCTGTTCATAATTATTAAAGTAGAGGAATTTTATGTTTTGTTTGTTAAACGAAATATTTTCGGGTGTCACGTTTATCTTTTTAGAAGATTTGTTTATCTGTTAGTTTTTATTTTTCCTTTAGAAAATGTGAAACAGATTCATGCATACTAACATGATTACAATGAAAAATAAATTTTCAAGAAATCATGAACATCAAAGAAAAAACTCAGAAATCAAATTAGTACCATTTAATAAACCTATTGGAAGGATATATTTGAATAATCTTACAAGAGTATTAAGAAAGAAGTTTAAAAATTTAAAAATAAAATCGTTTATTAATAATTAAGTATAAGTAATAATCTTAATATGGAAATATTTGAGAAAATGCTTTTTTTAAAACTTTTTTTGAAAAGAAAAAACTGCCCGGGCTTTATTTTTTTGAGAATTTTTTTTTACTCCATTGTAACGAAAGAGACAGATAAAGAATATGAATTTTTCTTTTTTCGAAATGATACGATGAAGGTTCCATTACCAAACGATTAAAAAATATTTCAATAAACAAGAAAATGCTGTAAATAACTATTCCGGGTACAGCTGTTTTTGGTTCTGAAAAGTGCGGGAAAGTCTTTCGAACCACCTGCCTGCATGGTGGACCGGATGAGATGTAATTTAAAATAAATATCTTCCTCTTTTAATTTGTCGTTTGCAATAGAACATTTTCCAATACTGAAAGGAATCGAATTTTTTTATAAGTTCAGGCTTTTAAATTTCAAATTACTATTATTTTTGTAAGAAATAATAATAACTTGCATCTGAAAATAATAATATGCAGATCATTCGAAATTATATAGAAATAATAATAAAGAATATTGGAACAAAAATCAAATAAAAGCAGTTCTGAAGCTGTTTTACAATTAAATTACAGTTACTTTTAGTTTTGTTAAATAATGCTTGTTTTAATTTGTTC
>JAPMOQ010068174.1:931831-953974 GCA_026543055.1 Argiope trifasciata | reverse complement strand
TATATATATATATATATATATATATATATATATATATATATTAATGTTCTACAATAATTGTACATTGAAAGAAAAAACAAAATATAGGAATTCGAAAGATTAATCTGATTCAAAATGATGAAAATTCTGAGAATGATTTTTATATGAAATGAAATAAGCAAACAAAAGAAATTCTCAGTTTTCTTGAAAGAACTTTCTGAAAACTCAAAAGTTCATTCATCTGTAAAATGTAATAACTAGAGAAAGATTTTCTCTTTCGAAGAAAGTTTTTCTTGAAATGGTCGTAACTAAACTCCATGAAAAATTCTTGATTGGATTATTTTCATCCTTCTTCAAGGTCAAATGCACAAGGCCACATTTTCAACTTTTATCGATTTTTTCTTTGTCATCATTTTTCTTTATGAGCAATATAAGAAAAGTATATCGATTATCAAAGAAAAATTGCGCGAAAAGTTTTTTAAGTTTGAATCTGATTAAAAAATTTTGTTATTGGATAGTAGTACAACTATTTTTTATTAAATCAGATCATGCATTTTTCATTTATTTTTCCTGAATCATTGCTTACTTTGAAAAAAAAAATGGACATAATGTCCTGAGCAAAGAAAAAAAAATACGAATCATTTTTTGAAATAAAAAATAATTATAAAAGGTTGTTCATGAATGGAGAATCGTATTTTTTTTTTATTTCTTTTCTCTTTTGATTTAGTGTTTTGAAATTATTAGGAGATGATGTTGTTTTGTTTTCTTTTTAATGCAGACTATAATAAAAGTTTGTGATAAACGGTTTTCAGGCAAATAGTGGAAATGATTCGAATATTATTTCTTTTTATATAGATCTGTAGCATTCTCTAAATCAGAGGTGTCCAAACTACGGCCCGCGGGCCAAACCCGTCCCACCAAGGGATTTTATCCGGCCCGCGGAGGGTTTTAAAACATAATGATGTTTTCGCCCAAACCTTTTCATTTTCATAAAGGTATATCGAAAAACTACGTGGCCAACAAAACGGAGTTGTACTTGACCAAACACAAATGTCTATCGCGCTGTTAAGTTATAAGACTAAATAAAAAAATATATTTCGGTAACTCAAACATAAAAGAAATTTTATACGCATGTGAATTTTGACGATAAGCAGAGTCTTATTGTTTTGTTGTTAATAAAGCATCAGCAATTTTGAGTAATTTGCTTAAAGAAGCACTTAAGTATAAATAAACAAATATCATTTCGATTTCGATAACGTTTTCATGGAATTATTGCACGCGCACAGTAGCGTACCTAGAATTTTTGCCGCCCGGGGCAGTCCCGTTGCTGCTGCGTATAGCCAGGCGCTCGTCACCCGTCGGTGCAGCGTGAGAAGTATAGAAAATTCCGCCCCCAATATGTGCCGCCCGGTGCGGACCGGTTTTTCTGCACTGTATTATCCACCAACAAGCATTATGTATAAAACATGTCGATATAAGCTGCGTTTTGAAGCCAGTTGTTTCTGTAGTAAATTTTATTCGATCACACGCACTTAATCATCGGCAATTTAAATCTTTTCTTAAGCAAATTGAATCCGAGTACGTTGACTTGTCGTATTACACTGAAGTTCGATGGCTTAGTTGTGGGAAAGTGCTATTGCAGTTTTTTAAGCTTAGAAGTGAAATTCATTTATTTCTTGTAGAGAAAAAACATCCCGAATCACTTTTATCGGATGCTGCATGGCTCTGGAAGTTGGCTTTTTTGCAGATGTTGTGACACACGTAAATACCTTAAACTTAAAGTTCGAAGGGAAAAACAATTTAATTTGCGATTTATACTCTCAAATTAAAGCATTTCGAACAAAACTACAATTATTCGGAAGTCAAGTGACTGAATGTAATTTTACGCATTTTCCGTGCTGCGACGAATTTAATAAAAAAACTGAACAATTTCCTATTGCATTTGCAGTAAAGATAATCGCCGATTTAAAAGAAAAATTTCAAAAGCGATTTTCTGATTTGAACATGAATTCAAAAGAAATTCGGCTGTTCCAAAATCCATTTGATAGCAACGTTGCTGAAATTTCAAGCCAGCTTCAAACAGAAATTATTGATCTTCAAGCAAACGAACAAATCAAGGACAAATACAAGGAAGGAAACTTAATAGATTTTTATAAATATTTGGATGCAAAAGAGTTTCCAAATTTGAAGAAATTTGCTCGTAAATTCATTTCAATGTTTGGGACTACTTACATGTGCGAGCAAACTTTTTCTCGAATGAAGTATCTCAAATCAAAATATAGAGCAAATTTATCTGATGATCATTTGCAGTAATTGCTTATGATTGGTGTAACAAATTTTGATCCCAACTATAAAGACATTCTTCAACAACAACAACAAAAAAAAAAAAAAAACAGTTTCATCATTCGCATTAGAAGTTGCATGAAAATATTTCAATTTATATAAAATAATTATATAATTATACTTTGTATGTTTAGTATTTTGTATTTTCAAGTTACAATAAAATAGTATTAATTAATAGTATTTAATGCTACTTTACTCATAATGATATTTTTCAATTTGTATATACATGTGGCCCGTATAACATGGATCTAATTTCGATTCGGCCCGGGCCGCGAAAATTTTGGACACCTCTGCTCTAAATGGAAGTTTTTTGTGCATATTTTTGTTTGTTCTACGTATTTAGAACATTCTATTTTCTTTTTAATGTTAACTTTGTTCTATTTTCTTTTTAATACGAACGATAAAATAAATTTGTAGCAAAAATCTTCAAGCAGACAGTGGTAGTGATTCGAATATTATTTCTTGCGTTTCATAAAATCGTTTGGTAGCATTGTCTAAATGAAATGTTTTTGTTACACAAATTTAGAACATTATTGGATGTAGAAAGAAATAATTCGTTATGCACATATTTCCTGTATCTGTAACTGTTTTTCATCATTGCAAAGAAGCATTAGAGGCATTAAATGATGTTGAACAATCATGGCTTTAGTCTGTAACAGTTAGATTTTCTATAAAGATTTGAATGTCAGACGCAGCTATCCAAACTGAAGAGAACATATATGGTAATAACTCAGACATCTATTTTGAATATCAAATTTTTGAAGACCTGAAACTAGGGCATATACATATATTTTTTATTTACTTTTTCGCTTTTCAACTTTCAACATAAATGAGAATAAAGAGTGAAATGACTACATCACGAATAGACAGCTGTTTATACTATCCAATGACGATGCCCACGAGCATCACGAACTCTAGTCAAGGATTTGATCTAAGCTTGTTTTTAATTTTTTAGCACAATTCGGTTGTAGACAGCAATATTTTGTTCTATTCGGTTTAGTGTGTGTGTGTGCCTTTCTTGTTATAAATTATAACATCTTAACATATTTTAGAATGTCTACAAGGACCTTTTAATACAAAAACGAACACAGTTTTTTGAAGGCATTCATTTTTCTTGATATCCCTTGACGGTATTCACAGATTATTTTTGATAAGTCTGAAAAATCCTGCTTCTAATAATAATAATAATAATAATAATACCATTTATACAACTGTTTATAGGTCTTATCGAAATTTGTTCGCATACTTTCAATAATAATCCTCTATCCCTGATGTTATGTACTTTGATTATGGCCGAGAATGCCTTGCATGTCATAGGCAGGCAATACTAGTGAAACATAGATCTATGGCCTGAATTTACTGAATCTGACGTGTGAATACGCATTTTGGCCTCTTTTATTTCCTAATCACTGACATCAAAATTTCACATGGGACGACAGTCGAAAGATCTCTGTATCACTGACCTTAAGGTAACCGACTACATTCGAAGGAAAAATTTTGAAATTTTTTAAAAATTATTCTTGGTTTTTAGATGTATTATCCATTATAAATACTATAAATACAAAAAAACTATTTGAAAATATAATATATTTTGAGAAAAGGAAAAATGTGTGGAAAATTTTAGTGAAATTTGACCAAAACGGTTCACATTCTACACAAAATGGTAATGCAACCATCCTATTTTTCCTGCCACACAAGTTATAGAATATAATGATGAAGGAAATGAACCTAAATCTAAGTAACATTTTGAGATGCAAAGAAGTTAAGGGTAAAAAATATACTTATATATGCATTTTTGCTATCCATTCGCGACTTCATTTTTCTAAAAACACCTATAACAGAAAAAGTATTTCACCAACCATAAAACTTTTGATTAATTTCATTGGCCATATTATTTAAAAGATGCGCTGAAATTTTTATGTCAATACCTCTATTCGTTTTTAGGATATCATGTGAATGGTGGATAATTTTTATGAAAATTTAAATTAAAGTTAAAGACACATTTTAGCTGAAAAATAAATTTTTCTAAAAATTCCCCTATATAATAGGTGAGACCTTCCTTCTCTGAGAAAAAACAAAATGTTTTGGAAAGAGAAAAGTCTGAATGACAAGAAATAACACTTAAAAAAAAAAATCGCCAATGTGGTCAAATACCAGTGTTTTTAAAGTAGTCGGATACACATACTTTTACTTCTGTGCATCTCAAAATGTTTCTTAGATTTTGGTTCCTTTCATTCATCATTATATTCTATAACGTGCGTGCAAAGAAAAATAGGATTGTTGCATTACCATTTTGTGTGGAGTGTGAACCGTTTTGGTTCAATGCGTTTAAAATAAACTACACATTTTCCCATTTCTCAATCTATTATATTTTCAAATATTTGTTTTTGTATTGATAGTGTTTATTATTAACAATACATCTAAAAGTCATGAATAGTTTCTAAAAAATCTAATTTTTCAACATTTTTCTTTTGAACGTAGTCGGATACCTTAAGTTATTTTGGTTGTATCATGGAATGCTTGAACTCGAGGCTCTCAATCTCTGGATATAAAGAGTACATAAAGTGATGACATGGCAATGAGATTCTGTAGTAAATTAGCCTAGTAACACACAAATATTGTCAGATATTTTAGGACATTGTCAATATTCTCATTATTATTTAATATCTTGTAATATCACACAATATTGTACAGCACTTAGAAAGAGACTGTGCTACCTGAGTGGTAGTAGATTCCTTACAGTAATAATAAATCAGTAAAGGCCGCGGTTGGTAGAGCGCCCGTCTCGTAACCGATTCAGTCTCGCAACTCTGCGCTCGACTCGGCCAAAGACCGCCCTGTTGGCTCTTGACAGTGGAGGCACGTTCAATAGGTCGTGACTGCAAAGTCCTCCAAGCTCCCATCACAAAACGATACCTCTGGGGGTACTGAATCAGGGATGAGTCGGTCTCTGATTCGGATCTCAATTCTGACTTGCTGATGGATGAATGAGTTCGATCGCCCTCTCGAAAGGGTTGTGTCGTGTGTGTTCGAGCCAAGTCGTCCTTTCACCTGTACGGTGCTCGTTCACAACGAAAGGCGCACACTTCTGCTTCATTCGAAAGAGTTCTGCTCATTCGGACTTGGCATGACCAAGTGGAATTAGACAACAACAATAATAAATTAGTAAATATCTTACTGGTTATGCAAGAAAAATTAGAGGTTTAGTTAAAATATGACAATGCAATGAATAACAAATGAAAGCCGGCGTTTTGGTACCAGGGTAGCTCATCTTCCTCGTGATCGGGGCTCCTGGGTTTGAGTCCCAGTTCGGGCATGATTGATCTTCATCTGTGAAATGTGTGAATGTGCCCCCCCCCACACTGTAAAAAGGGGCCGTGCAAGCGAATGCGATATGTGAGTAGCTAAGCTGTACTCTTGGTCTTAGTTGGTGCTACTAAAACAAGAGGTTGGCTTAAAATCGCTGACTTCTTCAACTGGTTTGGACATGGCGTCATTAGAAACGGCAATACATAAGAAAAACATAAGATACATAAGATCAACCCTTTGGCAGATTGGATTTAAAATTTAATAAGAATCTATATTTTAGATACTTAAAACTGTGCACCAAATTTTATCTGCTTGTTTATCAGCTTTTTTTGTTATTGAGTTCACTTGTACTCGAACAGTCGAACTGACAGATTTCCTTTGAATGAATTTCGTTAAGTTTTTGAATCTGAATGAATTTCGTTCAAAAAATTTGATAGAAATCTACAAATCTGATCTTAAATTCCTATAATAAATTCCATTTGAGTAACTCAAAGAGCTTTTGAATTATCATGCTCATAAACAGAGAGAATTCTTTTTTCAATGTTGGAAAGTGAAATGTGTGGATTCGTGAAAATTCCGAATTCAAAATTTTTTGACGATTACAACACTTTCTCCATATTTAAGAAATGAGAAGTAAATAACGCGACAAGATTAATTTCCTATTGTTTAGAAATTAAACAACTTCAGTGATTATTCGCATTTTAATATTACATTTGAAGATATTTATTGTTTGAGTTCATTTAAGGGTAATAATGCTCACGATCAAAAAACAATCCCTTCACTTTCTTTCATATAGTGTATCTCTGTATTCAAATAATTGCATATTAATGTCAGAACTCAAATCAGAAATCCTAATTTTTTAAAAAAGCATTTGCTATAGTTAATCCTGATAGAATACTTCTTAAATTTGTGGATTTTGCCTAAAAAACTCGGATTGAATTCTGCTGCATTGTATTCCCTGGCACTGCCAACGATACCAACAATTCAAAATTGCCAGAATCAAGATGATTGACAAGAAAAATAATTTTGTACATAGAGTTGCCGAGAACTATTGTCATGTTGTTGTTGTCTAATGACACTTGGTCATGCCAAACCCGAATGAGCGGAACTCTTTCGAATGAAGGCAGAAGTGTGCGTCTTTCGTTGTGTACGAGCACCGTTCAGGGGAAAGGACGACTTGGCTCGGACACGCACGACACAACCCTTTTGAGGGGGCGGTCGAATTCATTCATCCATCAGCAAGTCAGAATTGAGATTCCAATCAGAGACCGACTCATCCTTGATTCAGTATCCCCAGACGTATGGGAACTTGGAGGTCCTACTGAACGTGCCCCAACTGCCATGAGCCAACACGGCTGTCTTTGGGCTTCATTTGGCGACAAACCCAAATTTGGTGAGAAACTCAGGGGATCAAAGAATGGGAGCTCGGCTTACCTGCCAACGAGAGAATCTCGAGATTCCTCATGTTGCAGACGTGCGTGAGTCCGAAATCTCTCAGCTGGGTGCACCACCTCAGGTACAAGACTCGGATGGTGGTGATGGTGGACACGTAGCCCACGCCCAGGTCTGTCACGTGCACACACCTGCGGAAGAAGGGAAAAAAATGTACTTATCTTGCTCATCACACTCATTTCTATCACCCACAGTAATAAAGAAAAGTATGTGTGTCATTGTACAGGCCAGATCTGCATCAGACTTGGATAGAGGATGGAAATGTGCATCTCAGAGAAATTTCTTGTTTCTAATTAAAATTTTCATTGATTAAATTTTCAATGGATTAATTCTGAATCGAGCAATTTTTCATGATAATTTCCAAAATGTTATCCCATAATAATTATTTTCACTCCTCTTTAAAATTAAAAAAAGAATGGAGGAAACCATAAACATCAAAGGGCATAAAAGATCTAACCTGTTAACCGGGTAACACACACACACACACACACACACACACACACACACACACACACACATATATATATATACACATAGATAGATAGATATGGATATATATATAGATATAAAAGATAAATACAGGCTTATAGAAGCAAAAGATTGGAATCTCTCATTTAGAATGTTACTTTAATTCATCATAGCAATATGAAAGGACCATTGTGAGTGCTTCGGAATTTTTTTTATCTCTTCTCCAGCTCAGCTATATAAATGTCTACTGAAGTTAATGTTAAGCCCGCCTTCAGATAATTTAATAATTTGAAGATAATTTAGAGATTTGCAATCCCATTTCTACCGAAGACATCTATCCCTACACCACCGTGTATTCCACTGCACGCTAAATATGCCATTAAGGTTTAGGCATCCTCATATTGGAATTTCAATGATGCATGTAGAGTGGAATGGTAGATCAATATCTTCCGAGACACTAGATCTAAATTTGAAATGATGTAGATCGCCCTAAAGTCTAACATCATATGACATCAGAAAAGGGCACTAGTCCTGGCTTCTTCTGGCTTGCTTGTGTCTTTATAATAAAATATGTAATACAGGATTTCATTCGTATTCTCTACTGGATTTTTAAGTAGATATACATTTGAAATTTCTAAGAACTTGGCGACTTTGATTATTTATTTAAAAAGGTTTTTTCCCAACTGAAACCAGAGGAATGAGTCTCCCCAAAACATTCTCGTAATAGAGATGTTGTGACAGAGAGGTCTTGCATATCAGTGACATAAAATAGTTACGAAATATTAAATTTTGGCTTAAATTTAGCATTTTTACTGAATTTATTGTGTGATTTTTTGGCGAGTTTTCTGGCGATTATTTGCCATGCGGTTAAACGAATACGAAAATCGAATAATGTTTTTAACTAGCTTTTCTGACTGCAACTGCAATTATAGCCCCACTCACATACCATAATCGATACATTTAAGTCAATCAGTTTCTGAGTTATCATGTTTGCATGCTTCTGAAAGTATAGATCAGGGGTGGGCGAACTATGGCCCGCGGCCCAACTCCGGCCCGCGGATAGAATTTTAATTTGCCGGTCAGAGGCAAATTAAAAGAAATATTCATATATTAAGTATCCATCTCCTTTTCTACTTTGTTTAAATATTAAATTTTTTCTTCCTTTTTTTCAAAGAGCTGGTAATCTGTTTACATTCTCTATTTTTGTTCTACAAAACATAAACCGAAGGAAATAGCAAACACAGGCAGTTTTCAATCGGTAAAGTGTTAAAAGCGGAGTTTAGTTTAGTTTAGTTTAGTTATATTAACGTCCCGTTTAAAGCAACACGAGGGCTATTTTGGGACGGACCTCGTCATTTTGAATCACGGTCAGATGACGAGGACGACACCTGAACTGGCACCCCCCTCTCCACACCACGCCACACCAGCGGGAGGACATTTGGCCTGACTGATTTAACGTGCAACAGACCCCCTCACACGACGGTTCTTCGGTGGAATCGAGTCTCGAACTTGAAACCCTCCGGTTCCGAAGCCGAGACTTTACCACCGGGCCACCACGGCCCATGTGTTAAAAGCGGAAGCTATTTGTTAGTTATAGCTGTAGATTGGCGCCAACAAGCGTTATCTTTTTCTTGTGGAGCAGACATATGGGAATTCAATATAGGTGAATTAGACCTCACATGTGGCAGACTGCGCATTTTAAGCTCCATCTAGCGGCTTTTTCTTTTGGCGCAAGTTCTAATATTATTGATTGCGTGTTGAAATATTGTGGACATATAGCGTAATTGTGAAGAGTGGTGAAATTATTAAAAGTATAGCGTAGCTAGTGCTTGTTTGGTTTATTCGTAAAATATTTCAACCCCAAAAGGGCTGCTAAAAACGTAAAGTTGATTCAGAGTGCTGCGCTTTTAATGATGAATGGACATGGAAATATTTTTTTTTCAGTTGTAAAAGGTGAACCAGTGTGTCTTATCTGCAATGAAGCTGTAGAAGTCTTCAAAGAATATAACATTTCCCGTCATTTCACATCTAAGCATAAGAATTCCAATTACGAAGAAATGCCCGAATATGAAAAAAAATGCAGAAAATCTTTGTAAAAAATTATCAGGCGGGGCAAAATTTTTTCAAGAAGGTAAACAGTATTCAAGAAGCAGCTACACATGTAAGTTACATTGTAGCATACAATATTGCTAAAAATAATAAAGGTCTCTGTGATGGGGAGTTCGTTAAACAATGCATGCTCCAAGTTTGTGATGTTTTATGTCCAGACAAGAAAAATAATTTTGAGATTGTAAGCTTATCTCGAAAAATGGTGACTTCTAGAATGGAAGCCATCGATAAAAATATGGCATCACAATTAGAGTCAAAAATTGGCCAGTTTAAATTTTGTTCCATAGCTATGGATGAAAGCACTGATATAAATGATACTGCTCAATTAGTATTATTTATAAGAGGTGTTGATGAGAACTTTGAAATTATTGAGGAACTGGCGTGCATGCGTTCTTTAAAGGGAACTACTACGGGATATGATATTTTTCGTAAATTTCAGGAAGGGCTTTTAACTTTGAAAGTGCCTATAACAGATATATGTAATATTACGACCGATGGAGCACCAAATATGACAGGAAAAAAATCTGGATATCTTGGACTCTTTAATCAAAACTATCCCGGCAACAATGTTGTTTTTCTACATTGTGTTATACATCAAGATGCTCTGTGTAAATCTGCATCTAATATGAAACCCGTGCTTGATACAGTCATGTAGCTTGTAAATACTATTCGATCTCGTGGGCTTACTCACAGGCAATTTCGAGATTTTCTTCAGTCAGTGCAATCTGAATACTCTGATGTACTGTATTACACGAAAGTAAGGTGGTTTAGTGCAGGATGCGTTTTCGAGCGAGTTTGGCAGCTGAAAGACGACATTGTGTCGTTTTTCCATGCGAAACAGAGTGCGAAATGTTAGAAGATACAAAATGGCTTTCAGACTTTGCATTTTTCACAGATCTTCTTTGCCATATGAACAACTTGAATGTCAAGATGCAAGGGAAAAATCTATTTATCTACGATATTTGGTCACATCTCAAAGCTTTTAAACTAAAACTTAATATGTTTCCTGGGCAGCTAGGTAAGAACGACTTATCTCATTTCCTGAGGTTAAATTCAATACCCTCTGTAAATGAAGAGAACCTTAAGAATTATGAAGATATTTTGAAAAAACTGCATTTTGAGTTCGAACGCAGATTTCAAGATTTCAGTGCCATTCAAGCAGAGTTGGATATTTTTACCATGCCATTCAACGTAAATTGTGAAGCAGTGAGGTCAGATTTGCAGCTTGAATGAATTAAGTTGCAATCGAACAATCATCTCAAATAATTGTTTCTAAATATGCCAAAGTTAGAGTTTTACAAATCATTATCGAAAGTAAGTTTCCCAAATTTAATATCTCATGCCCAGAAAATCAGTGCTATGTTTGGTTCATCTTATATATGTGAACAAGTGTTTCCAACTATGAACCTTAGAAAGAATTATTTCAGAAGTAGACTGACAGATGAGCATTTAGCCTCGTTCCTTCCATCTCACTTCGAATCTCAATATAAGGAACTTTTAAAAATGAAATCGCAATTTCATTCATCTCATTAATATATTAAATTGTAATATTTGTATATTGTTTTAAAAATTTTAGAAAAATTCATCTTGGCACCCCAAACTTTATTTTTTCGATTTTTGGCCCGCTATCGAAAAAGTTTGCCCATCCCTGGTGTAGATTGTCAGAAGTGGAATTTTTTTTGAAGTAAGCTAAAAAATTAGATTGATGTTCACACGATACATGTTCAGTTTTATCCATTGAGTGATTATTATTTTTTAACCCTTTTATACGTAATTATCGAATTTTGTATATGTTAAATCAAATTTCATCTATCTAGCTTACTTCGTTTTGTAGATATCGTGTTCAATTATATTCGGACAATTAGTCAGTCTTCCTCTAAAAGAATTTTGCGCGAACTTTGATATAAATCTATAAATTTGGTGTAAAATCCACATACTAAATTTCACTCGTCTATTTCAGATTTTTGAGTTAACTTTGTTATAGATAAACTGATAGACATAACGAATAGACCAATTTTTTTGGAATTTAAATAGATTTGGACCGTGGGCAATGTCAAAATTTATAATGAATTTTAAACAATTATATTGCTTTATATTTTCTATATAGAAAATTTAAAATAAACAATAAAATGAAGAAATCAGTATAAGATGAATTGAAAAAAATCCGTTTTAATAAATTATTTAGAAATTTTTTATGAATAGGATTTTCTTAAATATTTTTACTGCGAATACAGGAGACTAAAAGTGAAAGTTTTAAGAATTCGCTTAAGGAATCCTAACTCAACGCGGCCGCTGTGGCCTGGTGGTAAGGTCTCGGCTTCGGAACCGGAGGGTTTAGGGTTCGAGACTCGATTCCACCGAAGAACGGGGTCTCTTGCACGTTCAATGTGTCAGGCTAAACGTCCTCCCGTTGGTGTGGTGTGGAGAGGAGGGTGCCAACTCAGGTGTCATCTGACCTTGATTCAAAATGGTGAGATCCGTCCCAAAATAGCCCTCGTGTTGCTTTAAACGGGACGTGAATATAACTAAACTAAACCTAACTCAACTCATCAGCCTTGATATTAGGTTATAAGTGGGCCTATGACAGTTTTCGCAATGTAACATATGGCAAGATACATTATTTATTGAAGATCTTTTATTTACAAAGAAGAAATGTATAACCTAATGTTAATGTGTGAGATTATTTTACTATTGAAAGGGACTGAAACAGAAAGAAAATGTCGACAGAATATTAAGCATACACTATGAACGATATATCTTATTAATTCCAGAGAATAAATTAATTTGGCATCTATCAAATATGCTTGAGGTTATAATAACTTTTTTCTCATATAATTAAATTATATTAATTTACTTCTTGAAAGAAAACCACACCACAAAAAAAGTTTAAAACACGGAGTACACGGAAAGAAAGTTCAAAGAATTAGGTTCGAAAGAAAGTATAAAAGTCTATATATAAGCAAATCAATAACAAAAATGTTAAAATCGTGTTAGAAATTTAAAGGTTGTATGCCGTTATTTTAGAAAAGATTGCGGAGCATACTAAAAATACTTAACTTGCAAACTTTTTATTTTAAGCACAGCGAAGGATATATTTAAAATATTACTGAATTTATATAAAAAAGTCTCTCACCATATATACAATGAAAGGATTTCAAAATTAGAATGTTAAAAATGTGATTTTTGGCAATTAATTGTATCAAAATGATTTGAATTATAATGAATAGAAGCTAATAAATGACAAAATAAATAAGTATGAAGTTTATAATTCTAATTACTGCCATATCATCGATTCAAATTTCAAAAAGTTTGGTAAATTAATTTTCTTATCTAAAAGAAAAATTCCGAATGATTTTTTTCTCTTAAGTCTAAAACTTTGTCTATTGTACTTTGATTCCTTGATTCATATGCCCGTTCAAACATTCACATAAAATTGCAGGATCTATAATATCTAAGCCTGCCTTTCAATAGTAACTAAATAAAAAGAAAAAAATTATTATGACATATCTTAGAGTCCCACAGTATCATTTTATTATTTATATGGAAAGGAAATAATAGAAAATATTCAAATTAAAATGTGGCATCAAATTATAAAATTTAAATCTATGTTCAAAGTGTTTAAAGGCATACTGTTTAGAATGTCTTGAATTTAAATTAACCAGCTGCATTTGGCGCCCAGTACGCCCCTTCAAATTAATGACTTCTTAAGCTGTTTAATATTATTGTGGAATTAATATTGTTTTAAAATTCATAAGACCAAAAAAAGAACCATTAATTAACCCCTTAACGGTCGTATCATTTTGATGAAAATGGTCATAAATGTGCCTATTTTTTATTCAAGCAAATGTTACAAAATTGAGTGTATATAAAATATTTGCATTCAGTTTTCATTTTTTAGTTCATTTTTAGCTTGAAATGAAAAAAAAATTGGACATTCAGGGTTATTATGACTGAATGTTGGCTTTCAAACAAAGAGAGAAAATAAAAAATATGTTTTAAGCATTCAAACATCATTTTGTTGCATTTACACATGATGTAAATAAATACTAGTCATCTTTTTTTGTGTGATAAATTTTAAAGCATGAGATGCATAGGCCAACATCACCATCAGGGCAATAGTACCGAGTTTCCTTATTGCTGACATCTAGTCTATACTTATAATAAAGTTCAATGTGTGTGTGTGTGTGTGTGTGTGTATGTGCGTGTGTGTGTGTGTGTTGGCGCTCTACAGACCAGACCGTTGGACCTACAGCTACCAAATTTGGTGCATGTATACCTTGGATGTCGGTAATGTGCACCTCGGAGCCCTTTTTTTGAATTTTTAATTAGAATTTGAATTAATTAAAATTTAAGCGAAAATTCGACGTTTTTCCGCTATAACTTCCGAAATTATGATCGGACAAATATGATTTTAACATCAATTTAAAGATAAAAAAATTAGCTTTCTAATGGTATCAGTGTTTTAATGTATAACTCAAGCTTCTATTTTTAACGAATTTTTAAAGAAATATTTTAACCATGTTTTTTTAGCACGTGACTGGATAAAATAAAATAAAACAATGCCGGAATTTCAAATGAAAAACAACAACTATCATCGCAAATCAAATCTAAAGAAATACAACTTTCAGCACGTGACTGGATAAAATAAATTAAATATAAAATGTGATATCTTCTATAAAAATAAATGCAAGGCAAAGGATTCTAAGAAATCGTTTGCTATATTTATATCATTAATTCCATAAATTATCTTTATTTACAGTAAACCTGATTGAATTTAGACAGGATATGCATTGAAATCCCGACTTAATGGCATATTTCTATAATCATTTGCAATATCTGTATCATTAATTCAATAATTTTTTCCCTTTTTTGCTTTTTTTAAAAAACATATTTAACATTTTGGCAATATCACCGAAAAAAATACTTTTAATATTTTGGAAGCATAATTGATAAATTATTAGAGCATTAAACTCAAAAGTTTTTCCGAATAAAGTTACCAACTCTTTAACTGCTAATAAATGAATCTTTTAACTTAAACTATTTCTTAAATTTTGGCTAAAAAATATATGATTTAATTGGAAATTTTAGAACGCATTACTCATAGCGAACCAGCTGGTCGCCAAAGGCGGCTAGTTTAAAATAAATGAGCTCTCTCTAAAAACATAACAACTAGTCTAGGGCAGCCATCTGGCGTATATATTGAGTGATAAACATGATTGTGGGCAGAAGAAGTAGGTTGTTTTCATATTTTTAGCGCCTTCCTTTTGAATAGGCCAGCCCGGAAATATCACGGGCGCGAGAAATAGAGGTAGAAATGTCAGCCCGTCATTTTCACAGGAGCGAGAAGGAAGGGGTTAAATAAGTCAAAACAAATTATAATAAGTGCAGATTAAAATATACATATACAAAATATATTGATAGTAAACATAACAATTGGGTTTTCTACTTAACAAGTAACTATTTGTGTTTGCCTGAATTATGGATTTGATCATATCAAAATTTTATTTAATAACCATCCGTAAAACATACACGATAGCAACATTTTGAACTTTTCAATGTCTATTTTCCGACATTATCACAGTAGTAATAACAAAGCAAGTTTACGGTTTTGATTCCTTCTGTTATATATTTCTACTGTTATTCATTCCAAAATGTTGATTATCATTTCATTCTTCCCTAAATCTTCATTTTTTTTGTGGTTTTCTTAAAATCCATTAACAACTTCCAGTTAGTGGGAATTCTCTCTAATAAGCCCAACCTCAATTTCTTTAATATCAATTATTCCTTGATTCGTCCTGTTTCTTTTCGGTTGCTATGGTAATATCAATCATGTACATTAACACGAAGATCACTGGAGTTGCCATAGAGACATAGTTTTTAAAAATGACATTTTCAAACTATAATATATGGTATGTTTGTATGCGTCGTGTTGTAATTCGATTTTCGGGTTTATAAGTTCAAATATACAGCTGCAAGTACACTAAGAAGAAATATGCTATGTTTCGCTGAAGCGCTGTTTAAAATTATTAGCAACAAATATCCTTTTTTGATCAAATATTCAATGAATTCACTTCAAATGTAAGTTTAAATAGATACATTTCCACGTATGCATTCCATGCATTTCTTCAAAATTGCCGTTTTTTGAATATACATGTTATGATTTAAAAAAAATACAAACAAGTATTGGGCAGAGCAAACCAGATTACTGATTAAAGTTTCAAAGTTTTCTGTGAATTAGGGTGAACCTGAACGTTTTGTGAATCAAAGAAAAGACTCTACATGATCTCATGACTCATCTAACGAAAAAAAAAAATAGCAAAATCTTCTGGCCGAAAAAAATGTGTTAATCTAGATAAATAAAAATGAATGTTTTTCTGTGTATCTCTTATGTGTTGCCGTAGCGCTCAACCGATTTTGATAAAACCACGACAGCACATTGCTTGCATTTACGCTAAGGTTGTAAGCATGAAATAATGATATAAAGTATAAAAAATATTTTCCGATCTATTTACCGTATCTATTAACCATGGATAAACCACCAAATAGCTCGCCAAGGTGACTCAACAGATTCAGTAAAGCTGCTGAATTCAACCTTTAATTTAATATTTCGTAGCTGTTGTACGTAAATGCAATGTGAGTCCTTCTCTGAGATAACAGCTTTCTTAAAGAGAGTGGAGAAATTTTTAGGTTAACCAATCCTGTAGGTTTGAAATTTTAACTTAACATTTAATAACATTTTAGCGCTTATTTCATTGACTTCCGGAAATATTATTGAACAAATCATTTTGTACCATTTTAGTTTTCAAAAAAGTATCTTTTCAACTATATTAAAGATTTTATAGTATAAATATAGTTTCCGTGTTTAATTCATTTTAAAAGAAAATATTTCAGTCCCATTTTCTAACATTAAACTTGAGAATTCTGAACGAATATTAAACGTGTCACGAAATGCAGTAAATAGTTTCTTCCATTCTGAAAGAACACCAAGCTTCACGATCCTAATAGAATACACAAATATAATACATAGATATGAATATTTGTTTGTAGAATAGAATAATAAAAGTAGAATAAATACTATTTATGTTTCTCCTTTATTTATCCTTCCATTTTGGTGAGTATGTATTCACTGTCAACAAGAAAATAAATATCCTTAGTGAAAAAAGAGAACTATTTCAAAATCCATACAATATTTCCAAGATTATTTCTTCTGCGGCAGCAACGCGCCGGGTACCAGCTAGTAAAACATAAAAATAAAAACATAATCATGATCAAGATCTGATTTCACTTTTTTTTTAGTGTCTCGTGTACGAAATACAGGGATCATTTAAAGGTTACACCCTCTCATTATTTCATATGAAAAATTGCGACTCTTAAATATATCATCAGTATTCGCCAGCCCTCCATTATCCTCTATTTTGAGAGATAGGGCAAAATAAAACTTTAAGAAAGTCATAAATCTCAATAATTGGACCGTTCTTGACAATTGATTTCATTGATTTTTTTGCGTCACTAAACAGCTCGATGTCATGTATTTTTCTACAATATTTCAAAAGTCAGAAATGATTATTATTAAAATCAGAAGCGTTTATTATGATAAAATATAATTGTTTCAATTATTAGTAAGTTGTCTGACATGTGAAATGCTAGTGATTGGCAATCTTAAGGCCTTATCACACGGTGAAATATCGTCTGCACTTTCCGCCAGCAGTTTTCTATTTCTACCTTCAAGAACCGGACAAGCAAGTTTTTCGCAATCGACAACTTTTTCTAATCAGTTTGAAAATGACGACGAAATCTTGTCTGCAAAAGAAATTCAACCCATCATGTGAAACTTTAATAGTGATGTCACTTTCGTTGTCGTTTGCTGACGGAAAGTGCAGACGATATTTCACCGTGTGATAAGGCCTTTAGAGAACCTTCCGGCGTCCTAGCTTAGGGATAGCGTGTCTTCCTCGTGATTTGAGCGTCCTCGTTCGGACATGGTTATTATTCTGTGTTCTATCTGTGAGTAGAGTGAATGTCTCCCCTCTAAAAAGGGGTTGTGCCGGCGAATGTGAAGCATGAAGTAGCCGAGTCGTACTCTTGGCGCTACTGAAAAAACAAGGGACGCTAAATTAGACATAAATCGCTGACAATGATCGGCCGGCGGGAACGTAAAAGTGACATGGGTAACAACAACCATCTTAGAGAACTTTTTCTATATTGCATTTATGAGATACAGAAAAAGATGTAATCTAGTATATCGGGCATCTAAGTCGCAGATGTGAGTCGCATCAAAGGGCATGGATATAAATAGTAGATGGACTGTTAGTTACCGAAAAAGGATAATAGTATTAGCATTTAATGTCCTACGGTAGTAAAATATCCTACTTCTTTCGCTTATCTCTACAAATAACAATGAATATTTGTCTGTATGTCTGATGTGCTGCCGTACCGCTCATCCGATTCCGATGCAACTTTGACTACTTATGATTTGCACCTACGGGATGGTTATAGGCATATTAAAATGAAGTAATCTATAAAAAATATTTTCAGATCTGTTTACTGCATCTATTAACCATGGATTAACCCTCAAATAAATCACCAAGGAGACACACAAGATTCAGTAAAGATGTTCAATTCAACCTAGAAGTTAATATTTCGTAGATATTGTATGATAATGCAATGTAAAATTTTCTCTGATGTAATACTTTTATGAGAGAGGGTGCAATTCTATAAATTTGAAATTTTAACCAAACATTTATAAAATTCTAGCGTTGTTTGAAATAAGTTCCGAAAATATTAGATTACAAATCATTTTGCACTCTCTTAGTTTTCAAAAAAAATTTTTTAAAGTATATTAAAGATTTTATGCTATAAATATATAGTAATCATCAAAAAAATTCGAATTCAAGATTTTGACGAATTGCCAAGCTTCAGATTCCCCTGAATTCGAAATATACACTTTCTGAAAATATGCACCCGTTTGTCTGCGACAAAGATCACTCAAAAAACGCTTTTACATAGACAGATAAAATTTGGTATATGATCTTTATATTAAATTTGTAGATTTATACTAAATTTTGAGTAAAATCCGCTCGAATCTGTTTGTCCAGCTAATCGAATATAGTTAACGCGATAATTACAAAACGGTAAAATACGCAGATTTAACATCTTTAGTCCAGACACTTTTCAAATTTTGAGGCAAATCGATGGATCGGTTGTCTATATGTACTTTCTGAAACCTGTAACTATGATAACTCACTTAACACAATCACTTAAATATATCAAATTTGGTATATGATCTTTTTATTAATGGGGTTTTGTGATTACAGTTGTAGTTCTATGTCAAATGTTTCTTTAAGCCAGTTGAAAAAAAAGTGTCTAAAACACAAATTAGATTTTCGTAAACTTTTACCCACATCCTACGACTTAATCATCAAATAACTTAAACAGAATGACATGATAGAGGAATTAAAAATAACGAATTCCCACCAAAGGTTAGTATTTTGTAAACATTCTACGTTAATGCCAGACAAGATATTCATTTCTTAAAGAGTTGCAAAAAAAATTTGGTGGACACTACTATCAATGATTAAAAAAAACGTTTCTGGGCAAGAATTTAAAAGTGTGCTTTACAAATTAATGTAAAGAAACGTGCTAATGCTTGTGTTTCATTGTATAATGATATATACAATATTCAATAAGTATTTGGACACCTGTGATAGAAAAGAAAAACTAACTTTATTCAAAATCAATAGTTGGTGGAGCCTCCACGAGAGGTCATGACAGCGTGGACCCTCCGGAGCATACTTTCCACAAGTCTTTGCATATCAGCTGGTGGTGTTTTCTTCCACTCGGCTTGGAGTAGAAGTTCCTTCATCAAGTTGGAGAGGGTAGTGCACCCTTGAATGAGGCGATGCCACTCGTCCCAGGTCTGGGCAGGCCAGTAAATTCGATGAACTGAATTGGCACCACACCAAGCCTTGGTGAACGTCGAAACAGGACCACTGGCACCCTGAAAGTAACAGCGGTCCCACCCGTCACACTGCCACAAGCCCATTGTCATCCCAAAGAGTGTAGTGGGCATCGGAGTGGAGCTGACCACGAATGGGTCCCAGCCCATACCAGGGGAAACACCCCCAGACCATCATTCCAGATATCGTCATTTGCAGAGGTGTCCAAATACTTATGAGTAGTCAGTGTAGAAGTCATTCACAGAGAGTATTTAAAATAATAAAAGGCTTATGTGACAAGTACGATGAATCGGAATCTCTTACAAATACTCAATATCGGAAATAAAATGACTATTCCTGAACAGTTGGTATTTAAAATGGCAGCTGTTCCAAAAGTCGCTTCCAGCTATTAGCAAATGTAGCTTGGTCTTAAAAATATAATAAATACTTCGTCAGCAATGTATCAAACATATTTAATTAAGCGGACATAAACTCTATCGACTGTTACGACCCAAAGAAAAGATAGTCGCAGATAAGTGAACCATCTCAAATTACATAGAATTAAGATGTTAAGCGTGAGTTTAATCACCGGCGACTGACAGTATTATTCTTTCAGTTCAGTGTACGGAAATCGACTTATTAAGCTAATAAAAGCGAAACAAGTTCGACAAATAATGGTTTGGCGCGATTTCAGTAGAAAATTTTCAAATAAAATCGAACAAAATTAACTTTCAGTATGAACACTTTAAACTGCATTGTATAAAATGTTTAAATGTTATTCGTGTCATGAATGTATTAGTTACTCTAAAAAAACTGAAGATTTCCTAATAAAACTCTGAACTACTTTCTATTATTTTGTGCAAATATTAAACATTTATAACTATTTTTAATCAAACACTTAGCATGTAAGGTTTAGTTTAGTTTAGTTATATTAAAGTCCCTTTTTGAATCAACATTAGGGCTATTTTAGGACGGACGTCGTCATTTTGAACCGCGGTCTAATGACGAGGACGACACCTGAGCTAGCACCCCATTTCTCCAAACTTTCACACCATACCAGCGAGAGGACGTTTGGCGTCGACAGATTTAACGTGCATCAGACCCACTTACACGTAGTTTCTTAGATGGAATCGGACCTCGAACCAGCAACTCTCCGGTTTCGTGGTAATTGTTGCTTAATATATCTTTTATTACATCTGTACATTATACACAGTCATTTAATTTAAACTATTAAGTGAATGATAATTTGGTACACACATAACTATCAAGATAATATATTTCTATTTGCCTTTTTATATTTTTATAAGCTTGTTAGCATTCAGTTATAAAACATGTTATTGAGTTTGTCAGATGTTCTTATTTTCTGATTATTAATAAAATCAAAGCTAAATTAGAAAATGCGTGTATATGTGGTGATGGATTGAACCTGCGGTGTTTGGTTTTGAAGTCCAGTAAGTTACCCATTCGACAAAAGCGTACGCTGATGTCCAGCAGCTGTTACTGGCTTATCAAGTCACCACAATATTCCCCTACCAATGAGTTTGTAGAAGGTGAACGAGTTTTATAGTGCCAAGTGTTAAGGCGAGCTAAGAGAGTTGTTACAGCATCAAGTGAGTGACAACTTTGATTAGGTTGTATTTGTTACTGGTAGATGGCGCCACGACAGCAGTTTGAACGTTCATAGTCCAAGGTCACCAATGTAGTGACAGATCGAACCTATGATGTTTGGGTTTGAAGTTCAGTAACTTAACCATTCGACAAAAGCGTACGCTTATGTCTAACGGCTGTTACTGGCTTATTAAGATGTCACCCCATATATGCTTCAAAAATCGGCAGGTGTAAGGATTCTTAAATAGAGCAATTTAAATTTTTAAAAATTAACACTAAGAATTTCTATTTTAGATGCCTATTAAGACCTTTTCTACGGACAAGATATTAAATTGACAATAAAAATAATCAGCATTCCGAAAGAACAAGCTGGTCGCTAAAGGTAACTAGCATGAAAACGTATAACACTTCATAACTTGGTTGTGTGCTTTAGATTTAGGGTCCAGGAACCGTAAATTTCAAGCCTACGAAGTAGTATCTAAATATTCCATAAAATATCTCTATCTACCTATACAAAAAATAGGGTAGATCATATTTATTTAGTACACTGGTTGTAGGTCTTGACTACAAAACTGGCTGATAAATGAATATAATGAATAAATCTATCATTAATGAGAGATGACATATATGGTATTTAAATAGATAATTTTAGATGACTAAAAATTAGAGGAATGCTATTTATATATTTATCAGCTGGTATCCAGCGCGTTGCTGCCGCAGAAGAAATAATCTTGGAAATATCGTTTGGAATTTGAAATAGTTCTCTTGTTTCATTAAGAAGGATATTTATTTTCTGGTCAGCAGTGAATACATATTCATTGAAGTTGAAGGACAACAAATATTCATTTCATATTAAATTTGTGTATTCTTTTAGAATTTTAAAGCTTGGTGTACTTTCAGAATGGTAATGAAAGAAACTATTCATTATGATTCGTTTCAT
>JAPMOQ010068174.1:850719-884794 GCA_026543055.1 Argiope trifasciata | reverse complement strand
ATTTTGATTTATCTTTGATATCCAAGCGGCACTCTTCAATCTTATTTGTTAAATCCTGTAATCCAGTACCATTTTAATCGCTCAATCCCAGTACTTTTAATTATTTCAGATGAAAGTTAAAATTGACCGTCATGCCTTGCTACTGAGTTACGCACATTTACACATACTGTTCCACTTTAATACACTGATGGAAAAAAATCCCAACACTAGGAAGGAGCTGTGCTAGATAAACGAAATTTGGTAGGCGTGTGTATACATCTGAAAGATGACGTCGATTCAAATTTCGAGTTACGCGCGAAAGTGTGGCGCTAGTAGCGACACTATGAACATGCAAATGGGGTTTGCTTTAAATAAGCGCTGTAAGGTTCGTGATCGTTATTTACAGTTGAGATTTGACGTAGTGGGTTAATGTTAGGCAAGGATGACTCTGAGAAGACGAAGAAGCCATTATCAACCACTCGCTGAGTTTGAACGAGGTCGTGTTGTAGGGCTACGAGAAGGTGGGTTTTCTTTCCGCGATATTGCTGAAAGACTTGGCAGGAATGTATCCACTGTGCCCGAGTATTGGCGGCAGGGGTCAAGGGAAGGTACTGCTTCAAGAAGACCAGGTTCCGGGAGGCCACGTGGTACTACTGAGAGAGAAGACCGTCGTATTCGGCGTATGGCCGTGGCTAATCGTACTGCGTCTGCAGCTGAAATTCGAGCTGCAGTTGGCACCACAGTGACACAACGAACTGTTACAAATCGGTTACTTCAAGGACAGCTCCGAGTCAGACGCCCTGTACAGTGCATTCCACTGACTCCAAACCACTGCCGTTTGTAACGTGAGTGGTGTCAAGCTAGAGCTCATTGGAGGATGGAGTGTAGATCTGTTGTGTTTTCTGATGAAAGCCGGCTCTGCCTTGGTCGCAGTGATAGCCGTTTGTTGGTTAGAAGGAGGCCAGGTGAACGCCTGCTAGTGACTTGTCTGCGGCTTAGACACACAGGGTCTACTCCTGGAGTTATGGTTGGGGAGCCATTTCGTATGACAGCAGGAGCGCTCTCGGGGTTACCCCACGCACCCTGACTGCAAATTTGTACGTCAGTCTAGTGATACAACCTGTTGTGCTGCCATTCATGAACAGCATTCAAGGGGATGTTTTCCAACAGGATAACGCTCGCCCTCATACCGCTGTTGTAACCCAACATGCTCTACAGAGTGTCGACATGTTGCCTTGGCCTGCTAGATCACCAGATCTTTCTCCAATCGAGCACGTATGGGACATCATTGGACGACAACTCCAGCGTCATCCGCAACCAGCATTAACCTCCCTGCATTGACCGCCCAAGTGCAACAGGCATTGAACTCCATCCCACAAACTGATATCCGACACCTGTACGACACAATGCATGCACGTTTGCATGATTGATTCAAAATTCTAGCGGTTACACCTGTTACTAATGTACCAACATTTTACATTTGAAATGGCTGTTCTCGCCAATGGCTCTACCTGTGATCTTGAAACTTTAATCAATTAAATATGTTACCTAGACAAATGTATTCCTAAAATTTCATTACTGTACAATAATTTTTCTTGGTGTCGGGATTTTTTTCCATCAGTGTATTTAACAAATCCAATAACAGTTATAACTATATGTAATATAAATTTGTGCACAATCCATTATAATTTTCCAAAAAGAGATCAAAATCCCAAATTATAATTATACATTTAGCGATGGTGTTGGCTGGAACTGTACCAATGTGTAGGTTGAATTCCGCCAAGAATCGAACCTGCGATGTTTGGGTTTGACGCTCAGTCACTTATCCCTTCGACAAAAGCATACGCTGATATCTATTGGCTGTTACTGGCTTAATAAAATGTCACCACATACATAATATAAATTTATGTATAATCCGTTATCATTTTCTGAAAAGAAATTGCAAAGTATCAGATACCTTTTAAACAGCGGCATTTCTAATGTTTCTAACCATTCAGAAATTTTTCACATTTACTTTAACTATCATAGCACTATATGGATTTTTTCTGTGTTTACATTTCTGTAAAATTGGACAGGAATTTGATGATAATGCTTCCGGATGTGCAGAATTAAATTCCTACAAAACTAATATTAGCCACTTAATCTTTCCGATTATTTTGTGACGTATTGTTCTACGCTCATTCAAATCTAATAGAAACACGGCATTAAAAAGTAAGTAAAAATATAAAATATATTATTGTTTCTTATGACCCTCTGGGTGCTCAGGGGCTAATATTAGTTTATTCTGAGGGTAAAGAGTGGGGCTGAGGCTAATTCTGAGGCTAATTTATTCTGAGGGTAAAGACCCCTGAGCACCCAGAGGGTGCTCAGGGGTCTTTACCCTCAGAAGCTACTGCACCCCCTTTCCTGTGAAAAACACGGACACGACAACAACATTCAGACTGATACGCAACAGTCGCATTAGCAATTAGCCTCTCAAAAATAAGACGTTCGTTCACAACGAAAAAATCTCTCAAAAATAAGTGCTCGTTCACAACGAAAGGCTCACACTTCTACCTTCATTCGAAAGAGCTCTGCTCATTCGGGCTTGGCATGGCCAAGTGGTATTAGACAGGAGAAGAAGGAATATATATCTAAACTAAACTAAACCAATGCCCTGCCATCTTGGTGTGAGAAGTGATGTTGGCTCAGAATAGAACCCGGGACCTTTGAGTTTGAAAGCCAGTAACATAACCACAGGGCAAAAGCATGCTCATGTCCCGTAGACGTTATTTTTTTTTTATTATCACCACAGATAAGGCCTTTAGGGAACAATATCGCTTGAAAGAAAGAAAAGTTTAAACCAAATGTTTCGCCTAGAGCTCAAAATCGTTAAAGACTATAAAACAACCTTTGAACTCACTTTTCAGTACGTCACTTAACAACACCCGCCTCCATCTCCCTCTGTTCCTCTAACAAAGGGCACTTTTTCTGTGAAAAGAAAAATAAGAAAAGAAAATGAAAAAAAAAAGCGTTTGAAAATCAAAATACAGTAAACTCTTGCTACAACGATACCCGGTACAACAATAACTCCCTCTACTACAATAATGTTTTGTGGTCCGGGCGATTTTGCATATAAACTAATGTTAATCTCCCCTCAATATTGCGATATTCTCTAGAACAATAAAACTCTGTAAAACGATTTTTTCAATCTAAATTTCAGTATTATTTTCTCCCTTTATATTAATATTTTGATTTTCAAACGTTTTTTTTTTTTTTTTTCATTTTCTTTTGTTATTTTTTCCGTCTATTAAGACTCATTGTGGATATTCAACTTATCCCTGAATAAATAGCTATTGTTCAGATTTCAAAACAGACGGAGACCACCCTTTTGGGAATTGGAGTGGGTGAGGGGGGGTGAAGTGTAAATGTATGCCTAGTCTCATTTCCAAGTAAGCTTTGGAATTCTCATAAGGTTTAAGGACATCTGGACCTGTCTTTTCACCTTGTCACAGACCAAGTGCCCTTTGTTAGAGGAACAGAGGGAGATGGAGGCGGGTGTTGTTAAGTGACGTACTGAAAAGTGAGTTCAAAGGTTGTTTTATAGTCTTTAACGATTTTGAGCTCTAGGCGAAACATTTGGTTTAAACTTTTCTTTCTTTCAAGCGATATTGTTCCCTAAAGGCCTTATCACACGGTGAAATGTCGCCAGCCCTATTCCATTTCTACCCTCAAAAACCGGTCAAGCAAGTTTCATAATCGACAATTTATTCGAACAAGTTCGAAAATGTTATCGAAAATATTGTCCGCGAACGAAATTCAACAAATCATGTGAAACTTTTAAGTGATGTCACACAAGTGACGTCACTTTCCTTGTCATTTGCTGAGGGAAAACCCCGAAAATATTTTGCCGTGTGATAAGGCCTTTAGATGGTTGGGCGAAAGCAACTATCTTTTCGAGATAAACTGAAAGTTATCAATGATATTGATGAGGGAATGAAGCAGATTGATGCGGTTAAGAAACATAGATTATCGCAATCTACAGTTGCAACCTTCCTAAAGAAGAGAAAGCAAACCGAAGATGCTGTAACTTCAAATGAAATTAACCCAGAGCGAAAACGACTGAAGGTTGAGACAAATGAAAACATTGATGCTGCTGTTTTAAAATGGTTTCAAGAGATGAGAGCAACAAATGTCCCAATAAATGGACCTTTATTATGTGCAAAAGCACGGAAATTTGCAGCAATGCTAGGGAACGAAACTTTCAAAGTTAGCAATGGTTGGTTAATGCGTTTTCGAGATCGTCATGGAATAACTTTCCAAGAAGTTCACGGAGAGAAAAAGTCAGCCCCGATAAACGATGCAAATGAATGGCGGCAAAACAAGATGAAAGAAATCTTAGAAAAGTATGCTCCAGAAGACATTTATAATGCAGATGAAGCTGGGCTGTTTTTCCAACTCCTACCCGATCGAACATTGGCATTCAAGGGTGAAAAGTGTTATGGAGGGAAGAAATCAAAGCAGAGATTGACTGTTCTTCTGTGTACAAATAGCACAGGAACGCATAGAATACAACCTCTCGTCATTGGTAAATCATTGAAGCCAAGGTGCTTTAAGAACGTGAAAAGTCTTCCCGTGGAGTATAAAGCAAATAAGAAGGCTTGGATGACGTCTAAACTTTTTTCCGAATGGTTACAGAAGTTAGACAATGAAATGAAGAAGAGAAAGAAAAAAATCGTTTTGTTGATAGACAACTGCGGTGCTCACACGTCATTTCCAAAGCTACAAAATATCGAAATAGCTTTTTTCCCTGCCAATTGTACTTCAATTTTACAGCCACTTGATATGGGCATAATTAAGTGCTTCAAAGGATATTACAGAAAACGGTTGGTGGACTCCATACTTGTAAACTTTGAAAATAAAGTAGAAGACCCTTTCAAAGCTGTAAATGTCAAGGAAGCGTGTCACAATATTGCTGGTAGTTGGTGGGTAGTAACAGAAAAAACCATTCGGAATTGCTGGAAAAAGGCCAGTCTTTGTGTTATGGAAGATAAGAAATCTGATAATGATGAAAATTCCATAGACAATGATCTCTCAGATGATCAAGAATGTGTTTTGCACATCAAAAAATCCGTATCCCAACTTGAGGAAACAAGCGGTAAAAAGTTTGGAATTAGTATAGAAGACTATTTAACAGCAGATGATGATCTTATGGTTTTCGCAGGAGTTACTGATGAAGATATTCTCTCTGAAATTACTGATGAGATAGGAAACAATGATGAAGATGATGATGATAATACAGGTCCATCGCAGTCCTTATTGTCATCCCAGGAAGCTCTTCAATCCGTGAATTCTCTACGGACATTTTTTTCAAGCCTTCCGTCGACAAATGAAGAACATTTTCGTGCACTAGACTCAATGCATACAGTATTGGTGAACTTAACAGTTAAAAAAATGAATAAATAAACAAAAATCCTGGATTATTTTCAATAAAAAGTGTTTTCAGGTATGTGAATATTTCTGTGCTTATTTTCTGAATTTATCTTATTTATTTATTTTTTTTAGTATTTAAACCACTATTATTAGTATTTTACAAATTAATTTCTTCTAAATATAGACTTAAAAGTAGTATGTTATGCACCTTAAACCAATAATAATAAAAAAAGTATTATTAAATGCTCAAAATATGTGGGCCCTCGACATAACAATATGCCTCTCTACAACAATATATTTATTTGGTCCCTAAAATATTGTTGTAACGAGGTTTCACTGTATTACTATAAAGGGAGAAAATAATACTGAAATTTAGATTGAAAAAATCGTTTTACAGAGGTTTATTGTTCTAGAGAATATCGCAATATTAAGGGGAGATTAACATTAGTTTATATGCAAAATCGCCGTTACCACAAAACATTATTGTAGTAGAGGGAGTTATTGTTTTATCGGGTATCGTGGTAGCGAGAGTTTACTGTATATGCATTTTTTCCATAAATTCACAACTTAATTTTTCTAAAAACACCTATAACAGAAAAAGTATTTCACAAACAATAAAACTTTGGGTTCATTTCATTACCCATATTATTTAAAACACACTCTGAAATTTTTATGTGAATACCTCTATTAGTTTTTGGGATATCAAGTGAATGGTGGATAATTTTTATGAAAATTAAAATTGAAGTTAAAGACAAATTTTAGCTTAAAATTAAATTTTTCTTAAAATTCCTCTGGATAATAGATTATACTTTCCTTTTCTAAGAAAAAAAAACTGTTTTGGAACGAGAAAAGTCTAAATTACACTTTTTAAAAAAATCACTAATGTGGTCGAATGCCAGTGTTTTTAACGTAGTCAGATACCTTAAGTGAAAAAAAGTACAGTCCACTGCTCACTTCGAATCACCAGACACTAACAGTTGCTCTGGCTATCACACATGTGTTTTGAGAGCGGTAATTAGAATTATAATCTACTGCAACATTGATGAAGAAATGCATTGACAAGACAGAAAGAGAGAAATAACTTACCAAAATGCAAACTTTATAAGCCTAATCAAAGAGAGACTGATCTGGTACTTCGTCTGGACATCCGCAGTTCAACTTTAGTAAAACGCTGAGAGATTTGAGTGATCTCATTGAAAAAATATCACATAAAGAACAAATAAGCCTCATCAAAAGACTGCAATAAAATATCATGTGGAATCATTTCTGCAAAAATGCAGAATCAGCTATCTTAATTTCAAATGCGGTGACCTTCCGATTAAACTTTGAGGTGACATCACGATGACGTCTTTTTCTGCTGACGGAAAGTGCTGACGATATTTTGCCGTGTGATAAGGCCTTTAAAATTACTGCAACCCCATTTACCCTCACCTTCCGATCGAGTCTTTCGGGGATTCATTAGAATGCTGACCCGCATTGGCCCCAGCCACCTGCAGCAGTTGTGTACAAGTTTCTGTTGTAAGGCTTAACAAAGCCCACCGCAATGCAATACGGCAATCAGCCATATATTTTACGAACAACTCACCGCAAAAATTAGTCTGTATATATTTGTAAAAAAGAAGTTAAGGTAACCGACTACGTTCGAAGGAATAATTTTGTAAAATTTAACTTTTTAAAAACTATTTTTGGTTTTTAGATATATTATCAATTATAAACGCTATAAATACAAAATCGTTATTTGAAAATATAATATATTTTGAGAAATAGAAAAATTTGTGGTAAATTTTAGTGAAATTTAACCAAAACGGTTACATTCTACACCAAATGGTAATGCGGCAATCCTATTTTTCTTTGTACACAAGTTATAGAAAATAATGATGAATGAAATGAATCAAAATCTTAGAAACATGTTGAGATGGAAAGAAGTTATGGGTAAAAATGTACGTATACAGTGAAACTTCGTTACAACAATATTTTAGGGACCAAATAAATATATTGTTGTAGAGAGGCATATTGTTATATCGAGGGCCCACATATTTTGAGCATTTAATAAGAGTTTTTTTTATTATTATTAGTTTAAGGTGCATAACATACTACTTTTAAGTCTATATTTAGAAGAAATTAATTTGTAAAATACTAATAATAGTGGTTTAAATACTAAAAAAAATAAATAAATAAGATAAATTCAGAAAATAAGCACAGAAATATTCACATACCTGAAAACACTTTTTATTGAAAATAATCCAGGATTTTTGTTTATTTATTCATTTTTTTAACTGTTAAGTTCACCAATACTGTATGCATTGAGTCTAGTGCACGAAAATGTTCTTCATTTGTCGACGGAAGGCTTGAAAAAAATGTCCGTAGAGAATTCACGGATTGAAGAGCTTCCTGGGATGACAATAAGGACTGCGATGGACCTGTATTATCATCATCATCTTCATCATTGTTTCCTATCTCATCAGTAATTTCAGAGAGAATATCTTCATCAGTAACTCCTGCGAAAACCATAAGATCATCATCTGCTGTTAAATAGTCTTCTATACTAATTCCAAACTTTTTACCGCTTGTTTCCTCAAGTTGGGATACGGATTTTTTGATGTGCAAAACACATTCTTGATCATCTGAGAGATCATTGTCTATGGAATTTTCATCATTATCAGATTTCTTATCTTCCATAACACAAAGACTGGCCTTTTTCCAGCAATTCCGAATGGTTTTTTCTGTTACTACCCACCAACTACCAGCAATATTGTGACACGCTTCCTTGACATTTACAGCTTTGAAAGGGTCTTCTACTTTATTTTCAAAGTTTACAAGTATGGAGTCCACCAACCGTTTTCTGTAATATCCTTTGAAGCACTTAATTATGCCCATATCAAGTGGCTGTAAAATTGAAGTACAATTGGCAGGGAAAAAAGCTATTTCGATATTTTGTAGCTTTGGAAATGACGTGTGAGCACCGCAGTTATCTATCAACAAAACGATTTTTTTCTTTCTCTTCTTCATTTCATTGTCTAACTTCTGTAACCATTCGGAAAAAAGTTTAGACGTCATCCAAGCCTTCTTATTTGCTTTATACTCCACGGGAAGACTTTTCACGTTCTTAAAGCACCTTGGCTTCAATGATTTACCAATGACGAGAGGTTGTATTCTATGCGTTCCTGTGCTATTTGTACACAGAAGAACAGTCAATCTCTGCTTTGATTTCTTCCCTCCATAACACTTTTCACCCTTGAATGCCAATGTTCGATCGGGTAGGAGTTGGAAAAACAGCCCAGCTTCATCTGCATTATAAATGTCTTCTGGAGCATACTTTTCTAAGATTTCTTTCATCTTGTTTTGCCGCCATTCATTTGCATCGTTTATCGGGGCTGACTTTTTCTCTCCGTGAACTTCTTGGAAAGTTATTCCATGACGATCTCGAAAACGCATTAACCAACCATTGCTAACTTTGAAAGTTTCGTTCCCTAGCATTGCTGCAAATTTCCGTGCTTTTGCACATAATAAAGGTCCATTTATTGGGACATTTGTTGCTCTCATCTCTTGAAACCATTTTAAAACAGCAGCATCAATGTTTTCATTTGTCTCAACCTTCAGTCGTTTTCGCTCTGGGTTAATTTCATTTGAAGTTACAGCATCTTCGATTTGCTTTCTCTTCTTTAGGAAGGTTGCAACTGTAGATTGCGATAATCTATGTTTCTTAGCCGCATCAATCTGCTTCATTCCCTCATCAATATCATTGATAACTTTCAGTTTATCTCGAAAAGATAGTTGCTTTCGCCCAGCCATCTAAAGGCCTTATCACACGGCAAAATATTTTCGGCGCTTTCCCTCAGCAAACGACAAGGAAAGTGACGTCACTTGTGTGACATCACTTAAAAGTTTCACATGATTTGTTGAATTTCGTTCGCGGACAATATTTTCGATAACATTTTCGAACTTGTTCGAATAAATTGTCGATTATGAAACTTGCTTGACCGGTTTTTGAGGGTAGAAACAGAAAAGGGCTGGCGACATTCAACTCACCCTCCAATGAGTTGACGAGCGATATGCGTTGTTGTTGAGTGCTCATGAATGGGTTTTGTTGAGTGAGTGGCTGCGGTGTGTGGCTGTTGTGTCTAATACGAGGTACCCATCTTCATTTGGCGAGCGGAGAACATTTTTTCACACCAAGCGTTATTGCGAGCGTGCGCGAATGGTTGCGTCAAGGGAGTCTGACGACTTTGGTTGCGGGTAGATGGCGCCACATCAGTTGCGTGAAGGTTGGAGGTTCATTGTTCGAGGTCACCATTGTGGGAGGATGTGTTGTCTCAGAATAGAACTCGGGACTTTTGGGTGTAAAGGCCATCAACATAACCACAGGGCTAAAGCATGCTCATGTCCCATAGATGTTATCTGGCTTATTAAGATATCACCACAATCGGTTTAAAAAACAGTCAAGGGATAGCAGTAAATCTAATCGTAATAAATTTCTCATTCATTTTCTCTCCAGGATTCCACCATTTTATTAGTATCATCACATATTTGGCGAAAAAGCATGCAAGTGCATTCCATTTTGTAATTCTGCTAAGATCTGTCTATGGAAGCGATGTCGGATACAGTCAGAAAGATTCGATCGCTTTTTTATACAGATTTTAGATCTAATATTTAAATTTTTCCTGTTAATGGCTTTGAAAAGTGCAGCTTTGCGATTTCAGGTTTCAAATTATGCATTTATAAAAACATCGAAAACTCTTAAACAGTTAGTGGAAAGAAAAGAAAAGTTTGGAATTTAAAAAGAGAGAGAGATCAGCTATCCCCGTTCTAAACCGTTTATTCAATTCTTCAGATTCCTATAAGAATCCTTAAGAGAATGTGTGTTGGGAAAATATATCTTCAAACCTCCAAGCTTTATGGCGAACGTGCGTGAATGGTTGCTTCAAGTGAGTGTTTTGGTTGCGGGTAGATGGCGCCGCAACAGTTGCATGAAGCTTGAAGGTACGAGGTCACCATTGTAGGAAGGTGAAATGTGCTCGGAATAGAATCCGGGACCTTTGGGAGTAAAGGCCAGTAACGTAACCACAGGGGAAAAGCGTTCTCATGTCCCGTAGATATTATCTGGCTTATTAAGATATCACCGCCGTAAAATATCGAAGTCCATAGCCAACAGAGATGTCACGCGAATGGGATCAGGCGACTCACTCACCGATGGCGGCCACGGACTCGTCCGCGACGTTAATGCAGTCTGCGAGGGTGAGGTGCACAAGCCTAGGATGCAGGCTGGCCCAGAGTCCGGCGTCCGTCACCTCGTTGCAGCCGGACATCTCGAGGCGTGTCACCTCGTGGAAGAACTCGAGCAGAACCTCGTGCCCCTTGTCGGTGACGTTGCAGCAGCGCAACACCAGCCACTGCACCTGGCGCACGTAGCTGTGGGGGAAGTTGCTGACCACGTCGTACACGTCATCGTCCCCGGCCCCGAACAGGCACAGGGAGGGGAAGCCGCGCTTCTCCAGGCTGGAGTACACCTGGAATGAAAAAGAAATTCGAATCAATCAATCATGACAATACTGGAATCTATGACAGGTCATTATTTATGTGCATGCTACTGTTTAGTTTTTTTCTATACCATCTGGTATTAACCCCTTCCCGTAAAATGACGAGTATAGCTGGTCATTGATTTTCCATGCCATATAGCACAATGACGAGTATAGCTGGTCATTGTGCTATATGACATGAGCTATACTCCTCATGCGATTAAAGTTACTGTTGGATAAAATAATAAATTTGATTTAAAATTTCTGGTGTAATAAGACTGAAACCTTAAGATCCTATTGTGATTTATTCAAACGCTCAAAACAATGATTTGATTTAGGATGACGATATCATCAAGTATCTGTTAAGCTTTTATGTAACACTGATTTGAATAGTTAGATTAACCCTTTCCGTAAAATGACAAGTATAGCTCGTCATTGATTTTTCACGTCATATACACTGCGTGAAAAAAGTAGAACAACAATCATTTTTTTGTACATTTTGCTTTAATCTTAATGCTTTTTATCTGATTTTTTAAAGAGGTTGTTTTGTTAATGTTTTAATTTAAGTTAGGTGAGAACTTTTTTGCTACCTCTATTTAAGGTTGAGAATTCAATACTTAGCAACTTTTGGTGTGTGAAAAAAGTAGAAGGACACATCCGAAAAATTGATTTTGAAGCTGTTGGAAACTATAAAGGTTGGTGTACTCTTTTACTTTTAATAACTTTTTTTCAAGAATAAAGAATTTAGTTAGAAATTCATAGTTTTTATTGGTTTTAAAATGCCCAGAGGAAAATCCTTAAGTGAGTTCCAGTAGGACCAAATAGTTGCTAATAAAAATGAAGGAAAAGGTGTAAGAGAGATTGCACCACAGCTAAGTATCAGTCTTAATACTGTTTCGAATTTCATAAGAAACTCTGAGTGACAGAAGAAAAAAAAAAGACGGGAAGACCAAAAAACACAACGTGATCAAAGAAAAATCATTCGTGAATTCAAAAATATAGGTGGAAGTGTCAACAAGGCTCAATGCCTACAAGGGATTACACATGTATCCGAAAGAGCTGTCTAGAATTATATAAAAAGCTCAAAAAAGTTCATCTTCAAAAAATAGAAGCACCATCCGAAATGGAATGAAGGACACACTAAGCACCGATTGCAGTGGACCAAAGACAACTTGTACTGGAACTCTGAATGGACCTCAGTTGTATTTTCCGATGAGAAAAAGCTCCATTTGGATGGTCCAGACGGTTATCAGTACTATTGGCACTGTCTTGGTCATAGAGAAGAGGCTATTCTACTCGACAAATGGGAGGAGGTGGTCTAATGGTTTCGTTAGCAGTTGGTTATGGAGGTAGAACAAATATAGTTTTTCTAAATGGTATACAGAACCATCCACACTCTAAACTCAAATCTTCTTCCATATGGCCCTGAGTTAGGAGGAGGCGACTGGGTTTTTCCAACAAGACGGAGCATCAATTCAGGAAGCAAATGGTGTTAAAAATTGTTTTGCAGCAAACAAAGTTCGTATTTTACAATAGCCTACCAAAAGTCCTGATCTCAACATTGTATAGAACTTATGGTCAATGATTGTACGTCGCGTTTACGAGGGAGGAAACAGTTTAAATCTGTAGCTGAACTGCAGAAATCATTAGATTGTGTATGGGACAAATTTTGCCAAACAGAAATGCAATCTTTATATAATTCAATGACCAACGGAATTTTTGAAGTAATTCGAACCAATGGAAGAAGAATTCCATATTAATTAATATAGTACAGCCATTTTTTTTAGAAGTGTCCTTCTACCTTTTTCACAGATTATGACATCGTCAAAACTGATTTTTTAAATTAAATGTACTTTTTTTTTAAATGTGTCCTATTTCGTTTTATTTAGATACAGATATCTGCTTGTAAAAATTTTGTATGTAAAATAATTATTCAAAAAATGTTGTATTATTCATTTATTTAAAATAATCTATAGTCCTTTTACTTTTTTCACTCAGTGTAGCACAATGACGAGCTATACTCGTCATTGTGCTATATGGCATGACGAGTTATACTCTTCATGCGACTAAAGTTACTTTTGAATATAATAATTAATTTGATTTAAAATTTCTAGTGTATCGAATGCGGATGCACTTTTATTACTTATGTTGGTATCATGGATCACTATCATATATCGTTTGATTGTCTTGGTACAAGTGACGGCCAAACTATTAGTCATTCTAATAAATTCGTTCATTCATTCTAATAAACATTTATCCAGAACATCTCACCAACTAAATGCTAAACATGCAGTGAAATAAACACCTTAATGAATAAGAGAAATGTAGATCAAGACCAAATGATTCAGAAAATAAGTATATATAACTGATACTGATATTGAAACTAATGATAGTGAAATATTGCCAAGAAGACGAAAACGCGCATAATGACTAATAAGTGAATTTTGTCAATACTCTGGAGTTGTAGCCACATTTTTTGATTTTAATAAAATAAAATATGATAGCAATGCTTGGCATAAACGAGAAAATTATGGGCTAAATCCGAAATCTTATAAATGATACTAATAATGAAACTAATGATAGTGAAATATTACCAGGAGGACGAAAATGCGCATAGTGACTAATAAGGGAATTTTATGAATATTCCGGAGTCGCAGACACATTTTGTGCCTATAATAAAATAAAAATTACAGGAGTGCTTCATTCATTTCTACGATTAATGGAAATTGTAGATTTTCATTGTTCCTTTATCTCTGCAAGAAATGGATTATTCTTATTAATTTATCTTTATAAGAAATAGATCTTTCTTATTCATTTATCTCTAAAAATGTTGAAAGTTATTATTCCTTTATCTCTATAAGAGTAGTTAAGGATATTTATTATTCATTCATCTCTACAAATAATAGAAGTTGAGTATCTTTAGAATTCATTTATCTCTACAAGAAACGGATTATTCTTATAAATTTATTTTTATGAGAAATGGATCTTTCTTTTTCATTTATCTGTATAAAAAATGGATTATTCTTATAAATTTGTCTTTGTAAAGAATTTATCTTTCTTATTCATTTATTTCTAAAATTGATGAAAGTTATAAATATTTATTATTCCTTTATCTCTGTAAGAAAAGTTACAGATATTTATTATTCATTGATCTTTAAAAATAATGGAAATTGTGGATTTTCATTGTTCATTTATCTCAACAAGAAATGGATTATTCTTATAAATTTTTCTTTATAAGAAATGGACCTTTCTTTTGCATTTATCATTATCCTAGGTAGCATATCCTGTTGCACAATATTATAAAATATTTTGTGATATTTTATCATATAATTTAATATTTAACAATATTGTTACGAATCTGTAATTTTGTTTCCCGCGCGAACAATGTCATCGTAAGCAAGACAGATTTACAGTCTTCTGTGTTGAATAGTGCCTGGGTGTGACGTCAGTGATCCCAGAGCTTGGAGACAAATTTGGCGACTTAAGCGACAAAATGGATAATACCCGAAACATCGAGAATTTTCCCGATCCGTCAATTAGGAGCCGAGATACATCCGTAATGCTCCTGATTGGTCCAGAGGGTTTAGCCCCGCCTTCCTCTGCTATATATAGGCTAGCCATAGGAGTCTAAGAAGTGCGGAGGTAATCGACCGAGTAGACATGAACTGAGAGGTCTGAAAGAGGAGCCCTGAGGGGAGGAATCACCGGGAGAATATCGAAGCAATGAAGGACAATTCCAAGTTGCTGTGGGGCGTATTCTGACGATGCCTGTGTCGTAGCCCGTTGTGTCATCGTTGGGAATGGAGCTGCTCTGAACTGAGGAGTAGTTCCGTTGTGTGAAGTAGTGAGTGGCAGCAAAAGCAAGAAGAGACAGAAGAGTAGTTTCAGCTTGTTCCGAAGAGACCTACAAGCGCGTAGAAAAGAATCCCCTAAAGATTCCCTCTCCTGCTGAGTCCTGTCTGGTCACTTTTGAGCTGTGGATATTGTCACTATGGAATTTCTGCCTGTGGACTACTGTTGCTATTGTGAGCTACTACACTGACTACCAATAAGTATTTCGACACCTGTGATAGAAAAGAAAAACTAACTTTATTCAAAATCAATAGTCGGTAGAGTCTCCACGAAAGGTCATGACAGCGTGGACCCTCCGGGGCATACTATCTACAAGTCTCTGTATGACAGCTGGTGGTGTTTTCTTCCACTCGGTATGGAGAAGTTCCTTCACCGATTTGGCACGGGAAGTGCACCCCTGAATTCAGCGATGCCACTCGTCCCAGAGGTTCTTGATATCGTTCAGGTCTGGACTCTGGGCAGGCCATTGGCACCACACCAAGCCTTGGTGAATGTTGAAACATGACAACTGGCATTGTCGTCCTGAAAGTAACAGGGGTTACACCCGTCAAACTGCCACAAGCCCATTGTCATCCCAAATAGAGCAGTGGGCATCGAAGTGGAGCTGACCCTGAATGGGTCCCATCCCATCCCAGGAGAAACACCCCCAGACCATCATTCCAGAGATCGTCATTTGCATAAGTGTCCAAATACTTATAGGTAGTCAGTGTATCTGCAGTAGAGCACTGTTCCGTGCTGTCTTAGGTGTTCGTCTCGGCAGTATATAGTTATCTTATGTACATAGTTGAGCTGTAAATATTTGTTGTCTTTGTGCTGTCCTTTAAATAAACGTCACCTGTGTTGTGTCGTCTACTAAAGGACTGATCATTGTGTGTGCTCGTCTCTTATCACACCATAAACTCCCACTATACGAGTAAACGAAAACGACGGATTTAGAAAGATAGAAAATCCGCAACAATATTATACAATATTACGAATATTGTTTAATGTCATACAATATTGTAAAATTTATGTGTGCTACTAGGGATATGAAATGGATTATTCTTATTAATTTATCTTTATAAGATATGAGCCTTTCTTATTCATATATCTCTAAAAATTATGAAAGTTATTGATATTTATTACTCCTTTATCTCTATAAGGGAAGTTATGGATATTTATTGTCATATTCATTGTCATTTTATGTCAATAAGAAATGGACCATTCCTATTAATTTATCTCTGCAAGAAATGTTTCATTCTTATTTATTTATCTTTACAAACAATTGATCTTTTTTTATTTATTCATCTCTATAAGTAAGGGAAATGATGAATATTTATTATTCATCGATCTCTACAAGTAATGAAAGTGATGGGTCTTTCTTATTCATTGATCTCTAAAAGTAATCGAAATAATAGACTTTTCTTTTCATTTATCTCTACAAGTGATGGAAAGAATGGATCCATATTATTCCTTTATAGCTGCAAGTAATGGAAGTGGTGAATCTTAACCATTCATTAATCTCTACAAGTAATGGAAATAACGCATATTTGTGATTAATTTATCTTTACACATAACAGAAAGAATAGATCTTTATTATTCATTGATCTCTACAAGTAAGAGAAAGAATAGATCTTTATTATTCATTGATCTCTACACATAATAGGAAGAATAGATCTTTATTATTCATTGATTTCTACACATAATAGAAAGAACAGATCTTTATTGTTCTTTGATCTCTACAAGTAAGAGAAGTGATGGATCTTCCTTATTAATTTATCTTTACGAGCAATGAAAGTGGTGGATCTTTTCTTATTCATTTATCTCCACAAGCAATAAAAGTAATGGAACTTTATTATTTATCTCTACAAGTAATGGAAGCAGGAAATATTTAGAAGGTCTTACTTTAACTAACAAATTCTGCAGCTTTCAACATTTTTCCAATGTAATTAATTCAGACTGCAGTTACATAAACGGATGAGAAAAAATATAGAAAATTGCTCGTGTTCCTCTTAGGTAATTAATGGAAGTTGTGATATGAAACATCTTTGAGGATGGGAAATTCCGTCATTAAAAAAGAATTACACCAAATCGATAAAAGTACCGAGCTGTTACTGCCTTCTCATTCTTCATTCAGGAAGTATTGGATCATTGAGGGATTTAGACATTTTGCAGCTATAGACGTTGTACATATGCGGTAATACTCTCTTTTTCATAAATTGGCCAATTTACTTTCACATTTCAGAACATTTTTTTCTTAATAAACATATTAACAGCTTATTTTACATTATTAGCGTGAATTTTAATAACTTCGTGAGGATACACTTGCTTTTTTTAAAAATTATTCCATCCATTTAAATTTATTTTGTACTAGCTGGTACCCAGCACTTTACTGCAGCTGAAAAAAATAATGTTAAGCGAAATAAAACAATAATTTGGCAATGTTTTATCGAAATAGGATGAGCGACACGATATAAAATACGACCAAACAAATATTCATTTTTGTATATCAGATTTGTGTATTATCTTAGAATTATAAAACTTCATGTTCTTTCAGAATGGCAATGAAAGAAACAATTTATTGTACACTGACTACCAATAAGTATTTGAACACCTATGCAAATGACGATATCTGGAATGATGGTCTGGGGGTGTTTCTCCTGGTATGGGCTGGGACCCATTCAGGGTCAGCTCCACTCCAATGCCCACTGCACTCTTTGGAATGACAATGGGCTTGTGACAGTGTGACGAGTGGGACCCCTGTTACTTTCAGGACGCCAGTTGTCATGTTTCGACTTTCACCAAGGCTTGGTGTAGTGCCAATGGAGTGCATCGAATGGACTGTCCTGCCCAGAGTCCAGACCTGAACCTATGGGACGAGTGGCATCGCCGAATTCAGGGGTGCACTACCCGTGTCAAATCGGTGAAGGAACTTCTCCATACCGAGTGGAAGAAAATGCCACAAGCTGTTATACAGAGACTAGTGGAAAGTATGTCCCTGAGGGTCTGCGCTGTCATGACCTCTCGTGGAGGATCTACCAACTATTGATTTTGAATAAAGTTAGTTTTTCTTTTCTATCAAAGGTGTCCAAATACTTATTGGTAGTTAGTGTAGCACATTTGTTCTACAATATTGTATGATATTTAACAATATTCGTAATTTTGTATATATTGTTAAGTATTGTATTATATAATATAATATCGCATTATATTGTATAACATTGTTTAACAGAGATACAAAAGTAAAATGTCACCGGACGTCTTAAGAGAGAAAAGATCTCACTGTTCAGGCTGACACTAGAGACGTCCCGAGGTTTTTTTCATCAGGAGCGTTCACCAGCTTCTTATCTTTCCCTGATCTCTTAGAGTCGATCAGATCCTTGTTTATTTGGCATTATCCTTGATTTCCGAACAGATCATGTAGCCAATTAGATCCTTCTTTCCTTGATATATGACCGTTGTTTGCTGAATTTCTAGATAGATCCTTGGAATATATATATATATATATATATATATATATATATATATATATATATAGGCTCTTGTGCTGTTTATCCCTTCACTATTCACATTTTTTACAGGTAACATTGTGCGTGCTTAGATACTTTAAAATAAAACTTTCTTTTGATGGTAATATTAAATTCATCAAAATTAATTGACTAACTAAATAGATTAATGTTTAAGCATAATGAATATGTAAATGATTGGTAAAGTAATGACGTTTTAAGGAAAATTTTAACTTTAGTAGAAAGAATTGACAAATTGTTTGCATGGCATGTACGTGTTTTTGAAGTATCTAAAACAGGCAAAAACGTCATTCATGAGTAATCTCTCCTGACATTTAAAGTTGGAATAAAGATTTATAGTGCAGCATGGTTCAATTTTATATTTTCGTTTAGTTTTTTAACATAAAACAAACACATATAAATCACATAGAATCTTGCAAAGTTATTTAATACTTTGGCATTTGTATCCTCTATCATATCCTCTATTTTTGAGTCACGATTTATCAAGTTCATATGTGTAAAGGAGTCGTAAAGTACATAATAACTGGATAAGAACTTATATTTGATTCTGTCACTATAAAAATGTTTTACTGGGAAAGAAGTATCTCTGCACTTAAAAATGAAAAAAAAAATTATAAATCATTTATAAAAAGTAATGTGAAATATTGGAAGTAAATATACTAAAGAAATTTGAAACTACTCCGACTTCATAGTAACATCAGCCTTATGAGTTTGCATTGTGACTTGTGGCACTTTGCAAGCCCGCTGACAGTTACCTTCAGCGATTTAAGACAAGCCAGCGTCCCTTGTTTATTCAGTAGCGCCAACTAGGGCCAAAAGTACGATGGCGCAATTTCATATGCAACATTTGCTAGCAGAACTCCTTTAAACTGAGGGACAAATTCATACACCTCACAGATGGAGTACCGTACTGATGGTACCAGGTCATCTCAAAACCCTGAAGGATAGGATGTTGAAGATGGAAAGTTTCATTCCAACTGTTTGAGAGTGTGCAGGTGGGGAGAAAGACAGCTATTGACTACCTCGAAAGGAATGTTAGTTTGACTGATCGGTCCATGTAAGGTTGGACACTACTTATTCAGCAGCCGACCCCAACCAATCCTGTCGATACTGCTACTTTCAGTGGTGGCGGGGTGGTCGGCTGTTTGCCAGAAGAAGGAGAAGATAGAACATAGGTGAAGAACAACCCTGCCCGAAGCGAGACTCGAGCCGAGGACGCTCATATCACTCGGAAGACACCCCCCCCCCTTATGCTGGGAACACCGGCCTAAGAGTGTGTGTATAAACGGAATAAATAAAACGAGTGAAAATATTGCTTAAAATAAATAATGCTTAAAATTTGCATTTTCAATAATATCAGTTTCGTAACTGAGTTAATGTTACCAATATTTTTAGTATATTTTATAATTTAGTTTATAATTTTGCAAAGCTATAATTTTACAAATATCCTTCCAGCGGGTGGCCGTATGTGTGAGATACATTAGAGATGAATTTCATTTTATAATTTAAGATATGATGGCACTAGGAACGCTTGTCTTTGGTAATTTGTCGCCCTCCCTTTGACCTTCTTTCAGTTGTCGTCGTAAGTTTGTGGCGTCTCAGCCGATCAGATATTTGCATTTTAGAGATACGCGCAACCGTTCATGTCAGTTTTTATCACATCTGATTATGCATGATTTTACAAATAAATCCGAAATAATTTTTTTAGACTGGCGACAGCTGGCAAATGCACTCACGAAGGAAATTGTTGGAAAAAAGCCCCCACATCTCTAAAAAGTGAGCTAAAATGAAAGATGCTAAAGAGAAAATCCGAACTAGGCATTGAATTGCAAGATGCGACGTCAGGGAAAAAACCCAGCCAATAAGAAAAGCGGACTAGAATCACAAGGTTCATTTGTGAGATTTGACAGAAATTTATATGTTTGGAGCACAATAAACATATTTGCTAAACATATAACACATTTTTAGCACACTAAACATATAACATATTTTTAAATCACTTCAGTTGGCCCGTGGTCATTTTATTGTCATCTACTTTTATATTGTTTCTGCTTCTTTTTAAGTAAAAAATGCTTAAAGTGATTGTAGTTATGAATCCTAAGCTATTTACAACATAGAATTAATAGTTACGCTTTTGAAAATGTACAATATACTATAGCGTATGTGGGAAATACGCGCGACCTTTCGTGTTGGTACGACGGCCGCGCTCGCTGGAAGGATATTTTTAATACATTTTATTATTTAGTTTATAAATTTGCAACACTATGATTTTTTCGGAAGTTATTGCAAGAAGGTACCAAAAACCTTTAGAGTTTTTAAAAATCTCATTAAAATTTTAGAAAAGTTCAGAGGAGCAGTATCTATTCTTCCAAATATATTTGAATATGATATAATAACTTTAAGCTCACAACTGTATAATGCAACAATTATACACTTCTACTACATACAGATGTGTTTCATTTACAAATTCGTTCTTTAACCCCTTAACGGTCGCACAATTTTGAAGAAAATGATCATAAAAGAACCTATTTTTTATTCAAGAAAATGATACAAAACTGAGTGTATGTACAATATTTGCATTCAGTTTTCATTTTTTAGCTCATTTTGAGCTTGAAATTTAAGAAAAAAAAAAAATCGGAAAAGTCAACATTCAGGGTTATTATGACTGAAAGTTAGCTTTCCAACAAAGAGAGAAAATAAAAAGCATGTGTTTTAAGCATTCAAACATCATTTTATTGCCTTTACACAAAACGTAAATAAATACTAGTCATTTTTTCTTGTGCGATAAATTTCAAAGCATGAGATGCATAGGCCAACATCGCCATCAGGACTATAGTACCGAGTTTCCTTTCTGCTGACATCTAGTTTAAAATAAATGAGCTCTCTCTACAAACATAACAAATAGTCTAGGGCAGCCATCTGGCGTATTTATTGAGTGATAAACATGATTCTGGGCAGAAGAAGTGGATTGTTTTAATATTTTTGGTGCCTTACTTTTGAATAGGCCAGCCCGGAAATATCACGGGCGCTAGAAATAGAGGCAGAAATTTCACCCCGTCATTTTCACGGGAGCGAGAAGGAAAGGGTTAACGGTTTACTTTTATCGCAATTGTTTTTTTGTTTTTTTAACAGTCGGCATATTTCCAGATCGACGAAATTTTCTTTCGGATTACATTAATTCCCCAGCGCACTGTTGCCATTACTGAAATAGCAATAATGTATTCAGCGCACGTTTAGGATCGATTTTTGACTCATTGTTTCTTTTCGCCCTTCTGCCTCGACTGAATCGATATTCCAGTCCTACAACAATCCACTTCACAAAGTTTGTTCAATTTCATTTAGATAATAGGAGGAATCCACTCATGTGCCATTGGAATCGGAATATCGGAGAAAGGTTCGCTTCGGCCAATGACCTGGGAAATTGATCTTGAAACTCTGTGAAAGCCATTTTAGATAATGAGGATGAATGGGCTTTTAAACAACAAAATGGAAATGTTTATAGTGTCACGTTTATGGGCCCCAAAGGGTAAAAAAATACACTTTAGTGATATAAAATTAGCTAGAGTGGTTTTATATTATCTTAGTGTCTTATAGCATATTAGCAAGAAGCGGTAATACAGTATTAATAGTTTAATGCTGTGTAAAATTTACGTCAAATTTTATGCTCCAAACTAAATAGTTATAATTTAAATTAAGAAGGTAGAATACAAGAAAGGAATACAAAGCATTGAAATAAAATTAATTTATGTTTTATGCCGGCTTCCTTGCCTAGGAGTAGCGTGTCTTCCCCTTGATCTTTGCATCCCGGATTCGAACATGGTTGTTCTGTGTTCTACCTGTGAGGCGAGTGAATGTGCCCCCATGTAAAAAGAGGTTGTGCAAGCGAATGTGTATGCCATCTTCATTTGAGTTAGAAGTCGGACTTCTGCCTTCTGGGTGCTCAGGGGTCTTTACTCTCAAAAGCTACTGCACCCCCTTTAAGTGGAAACACGGACACGACATCATCATCATTAATGTATAGTTTATAAAATTTTTAACTTTGTAAATATGTTAATTTCTCAGTAACTTCATAGTTAATAAACTAATCCAATGGAAAACACGGCATTGAGTTAGTTTATGTTGAGAGAACATTTTCTTTCTTCTCTATAAATTAATTACATCAAAATTTTCCCACATCTTAAAAAATCCAACTATCACTAGGTAAGAAATCACCTTTTACATATTTAAAGCACGTAACTTCATTGAGGTTTAGTTTGGTTTGGTTTAGTTATATTAACGTCCCGTTGTAAAACAACACTAGGGCTATTTTGGAACAGATCTCGCCATTTGAAACGCCGCCCCCCCCTCTCCACACAACATGACACCAGCTGCAGGATGATTCGTCTGACGGATTTCACGTGCAACAGACCCCCTTGCACGACAGTTCATCGATGGAATCGGGTCTCGAACCTGAAACCCTCCGGTTTCGAAGCCGAGACCTTAGCACCAGGCCACCACGCCCCCAAAAGTATCGGAGATAACTGTTTTGAAAAATTTTACAGAAAGTAATCATAGCTTTGAACAATTCCCTTAAACAGATTGAAAAAAACATTTTAAAATATATAAATTAAAATAATTTTTTTAAAAAAAACAGGGAAACTATGAATTTTTTCTCTTCTTCAAAAAGAGGTGTAAATCAAAAACTTTTTAGTTTAGAGGTTTCTGAAATTATTTGTTCAAAAAAGTGCGGAAGATTAAGAAGTATATCATCAAGTTCTTGAACTAAGAAACAGATTTCATGAACTAAGAAGGAGATAGTATTTGTATTCTATCTTTGAATTTGGTTCCCTAAACAATGAAGGCAGAAGCAAAATGCAAATACAGTAAAAGCTCTTTATTCGCCGGGTATATGTTCCATAAATATGCCGCGAATACAGAAACCGTGAATACGAAAGGGTCATTTATATGGGATTACAGGGGATACGTTCCTAAGTGACAAAATAAAAAATACTCACACACACATATATATATATTTAAAATCCATTTAACTGAAGTTTTTGAACATTTTGATTCATTATTTTAAGGCTTAGGTAATGGTTTTAAGAATTTTGTCATTTTCTCTTGCTTGGCAGTTTTAAAAGCTCCTTCCATTCAGACGGATACGCAGCAGTCGCATAGGCAATTTGCCTCTAAAAAATAAGACTTCGTTCCATAGACGTTCATAAAGAAGTCGCAAAGCTCATTTGCTATTCTCAAACTTTCACTAAGATTTTTCAAACGAAATGTCACGTTTCCAGTGCTTGTTAAAGCCTCTTCTTCAATGGGCTGTGAATTTAACATTTCCTCCAAGTCGGTTTCAGTTAGATCTTCATGTTGCGATTCGAGCAATTCCTGAATGTCACTCGATTCTATCTGTTCGAACCCATCTCGTCCGATTCCATTCGCGATTGCGGCTATGTTTGCATTTCACAATATATTTTAGACAAAATTGTAATAAGATCTATTTTGCTTTCTTTATTAGTCCATAGGACGGCATTGACAAAAGATATTGGGTTGAATGCCTATCGGAATCCTTTTATTATTATGTATGTACTTATTAGATTCTCGAATAAAGAAATTTTTAGCTGCGTTGGGTCGCTTTTTTTAAATCCGAGAATAGTGAAAACGCGAATGAAGGAAGCACGAAGAAGGAGCTTTTACTATAATTTTAAAAAGAAAAAAGCTCGAAATGTTCAATAAACAGAAATATATTGGATAATTTTAGCCAAATAACGACTTTTGACGCTATGAATTTTTAATATTCTAAAATTTTCATATTGAATGGGTTATTAAGAACGTTTTCTCAAACTGGGCGTTACATTAATTAATTACATCACGAAATTACTCACGAAAATTTACTTTTTGAAAAACAAAATGACTGAAAAATTGCTTTTACTATGCTTAGTAAGCACTCTAATGGACTATAAGAAATTCTGAAAAATGTGAGTCAGAAGACGTCTGGCATTTTGACGGCGCCATTCCATAGCTTCGGGCTTTTCGAACATTAGAGGGGGGGGGGGGGGAGAGAAGAAAAAAAACTTCCTGAATCAGAGACGATATCTATGGGACATTTTTTTCTTTGCATAGCAAATTTCCATTGATAGCATACAAAGAACGTGCTGAATATTCATCTTCAAATTTTTTAATAATTAATTAAAATGCATCATAATGCGTTTGTAGTTTTTTAACTATTAAAAATTTTGATAAAATTTCGTAAGATGACGAATTTAAATTTTGTAAAATTAGAAAAATAAAATTGCATTAATTTCAGTGAACATATTCTTAAAGCAATGCATTGAACTCATATAGTTCAATATTTTAATTAATCACAATATAAAATATTTAATGTAATGTCGAAAATCTAAATAAAAACGCCCTATCATAATGATGATTTAGGACTGGTTTGTTAATTCGAATTTTTTTTAATTACAGAATTGTAATAATATGAATGTAAAGTATTTATGTCGTTGCAATGCTTGTAAATTTAATTTAAGAAATTGAAACAATGGAAAATATTGATATGAAATGTACATAGAGGTAATTAAAAAATTATAAAAATTCGAGTAAAAATTGCTTGGATGAGTTTTTTTTTTAAATTTTAAAAGGGTTTTTGAGCAGTAATATATTCGGAAAGTAACGAAGAATAACTTTAGAACTTTAATTAATTTTTTTCAAAAAAAAAAAAAGAATTAAATTTTTGATAAACATTTTGAGAATCTCATTTTTGATGAAAATTTTGTAAAAACTATTTTTGATGAATATCTACTACTCATAAAATTGATATGTGCTGAATTTGTTCATTTTAAGTTCAAGCATTATGCTCTATAATGTGTTTCACTCTACAATCACTCTAGCTATACTTGATAATCAGGAGAAAGCTTGGTTTCATACAAAATCAACAAACTGTTTGCAGCTTTTAAGATAGAAAGAAAACAGGCGATAAAATAATTCGAAATTTGATTTTCAGATGTTTCAAGAAAATTTGTTAATCATTTCGATGCCTGTTATTTAAATGTTAAGAATGCCCAAAAAATGTTATTTCCATGATTTGGAATGAATAAGAAAAATTGTGTCTTTAATACGAATTTCCCTCCCTCAATTTTCACAACATCGTCTAATATTCCTTTTCTAACAAAAATAACAAAATTATATATTTATATTTAGAGCTCAATTGCTGACATTTAGTCTCATGCACACTTTACGTTTTAAAGATCTATAATTAAATTTTTTATTTACACAGCATAAACTGAAACGCTTACTGAGATTTTAGTTACTTATTTTAGTTGCTTATCAAAATAACTGCATCACGATCACGAATAAAAAATGTGTTTTATGCCCAAAGCATGGTTGCAGCCTGTTTGGCTTTTCTAGGAAGTTATATTACCATGAAATGGCATTACTAATTTATCGTTTGGTTTCTTTCTTTTTAGTAATTAATCGCGAAAATGTGTTCCTGTTTTAAGACTTTGTTCTGTATTAATTATCATACTCTTGTAATATGTAACCTTATGTTTAATAATCTTTAACGATTTTTTTGTGCTTTATAACTTCATTTTTATGACTTTAACCGCACACATGCAAATTTTGTTCTTCAAAGAATCTGTAAATATGTTGTAAATATAAGATTATAATTTTAAAATCAAGCTGCGTTATATTTATTGAATTTTACCACTCAAGTAATAGCTTCTAGGATATGAAAGCAATGGGGAATTGGAGATTGAGTTACATTATTTATTTGTAACTTTTGGCTACTGCATAAAAAATGATGTAACCCAATGTCACTCGTGTACTAAGAATAAATTTTATATGGGAACATGATGTAAACTTGCCAAATCCAAAAAGTTCTCTGAAGGTGGATTCATTAACATGATTCGAGAACTTGGCTTATCATATCAGGGTTCCGAATGTTTAGCTACTATATTAAAGACTGAAAGAACAGTCAAATGTCTGATGTTAAAATGACATTATATTAAACTAGGTAGCAGAAAGTTCTTCAATATTTTTGTCAAGATAGCGAAGTTGTATATTGCATTAATATACTTTAGAGTCTTTATCACGTGGAAATATAATATCAAACAGAAAACTAGAGGTTTCTTGTAAGCATTTGGTTTGAAATTTGAAATGCGTGTTATTGAACAATGCCAGTCACTTTTCTTTTTACCAGTGTTGTTCATTTCGTAAAACCTAAGGAGAACAATATTAAAATATTTAAAATAGCTTTTCAGATTCGTTGGCAACAGCAACAAAACTGCCTATTTGTGTTGATGCAGCAGGATATATGAAAATCCTACTTTTCATTTACTTCAAGGATAGTAGAGAAGACTGAAATCGTTGTAAAAATTGAAATAGCATTTAAAAAACATTAGAGAATGTAGATGCAGTGAATATTATCAACATCACTTCTTTTTCACTAATATAAACATACGATGACCTAAAAGTTGTCCAAATACAATATTCATTTTAGTGCTCAATAAAGATAATTGTTAAAATACAAAAGGAATTTACTTATTTTTATAACAATATTAATAAAGAATATTTAAAAAAGCAAAGATTTTGGAATAAAACTTTTTGGCAACAGTTTGTTATTTAAAATGAGAAATATCGTCGGCTACTTTTAAATTTATTCTTCTTCCAAAATGTTACATGTAAACAAGTTGTGGCTTGAGGAATGTGTTTTTTGCGTTTTACGAAGAGAAATATTCTTTGTAAATTCTATTCCATAATTTAAAAAAACATTTGTGAAATGCGTGATATTAAAATTTTGAAGTGTAAAACAAACAATTTATATATTCTTACTGGAACAATTGAAAACCGTTGTTTCTGCATGGATAGAAGATTCCAAGCGAATATTTGGAAAATGTATGTATTGTTTCAAATATTTTTAGAGTAAAACCAATAGTAATGAGAGAAAATCTGCCCGGCCATTAAATTAATTGCAGTCTTTAAATATATCAGGAGTAATAACAAATAAAATAAGAAAAGATTTTTCCCCAACTTATGAAAATCTAAGAAAAAAAAACTATATTTGCAGCAACATTTGGCTCATTGAAAACAAAGAATATCAAATCCCATTTGTAAATTATTTAACAAGAGATAAAGGTATTTCATAAATGTTAGAGTTGAACTTTATTTTTTAATATTTAACATGAAAATTAGGTCAAATCTTACAAAAAAAAAATACTAGTTTTGAAATGACTTCTACGAATCGAACCTAAAGTCACTGAAATATATTCATAGTAAATTTATTGATTTGCAGTTGCCATTATGCTCTAACAGATTAAATGTGGATTCTTAATAACTGGTTGAGAGTCCAATAAGTTTCACTGGCGATTCTATAAAAAAGAATCAGAAATAAATGGCAAAATACACAAAAGTTACTACGATAACAATCATTAGAAAAATATAATTGTTTAAATACAAAATTAAACATGATATTATTTAAGCTTTCCGACTACGTTAAAAACGTTGGTTATCGGCCACATTGAGGATTTTTTTTCATTATTATTTCTCGTAGCTCAGATTTTCTTAATTTCAAAATAGTTGATCTTTGCTAGGAAAAGAAAGGTATCATCCAGCGTCACATATTTTTCAGATTAAATTTGTCTTCCATTTTCTCAAAACTTTAATTTTCATGAACATTCTCCAACGCTAACACGATATCCCAAAAACTAATAGAGGTATTTACATAAAAATGTCAGCGCGTTTTTTAAATAATATGGGCAATGAAAGGAACCAAAAGTTTTATCGTCAGTGAAATACCTTTTAATTTATAGGTGTTTTTAAGAAAATTAAGTTGTTAATTTATGGAAAAAATGCATATATACATATATTTTTACTAATAACTTTTTTGCATCTCAAAATGTTTCTTAGATTTTGGTTCATTTCGTTCATCCTTATATTCTATAACTTGTGTGAAAAAAAATAGAATTGCTGCATTACTATTTTATGTAGGGTGTTCATCGTTTTTGTTGAATTTCAGTAAAATTTACTACAAATTTTCTATTTTTCGAAATCCATTATATTTTCAAATAATTTTGTTGTATTCGTCGTATTTTGTATTATAATTGACAACACATCTAAAAAACCATAGTTTTAAATAGTTTTTTAACAACCAATATCTCAAAAATTTTGGACGATTGAAAGAATATTTAAATTCGATGCAAAATTTAAATATGAAACAGTAGTAAAATTATTTTTTAAAAATAGGCATAGTTAATGCGTTGCAGAATGCCATGTTAAATTATTGGTTCAATAAAAACATATCCTAATCTTTTATTAAATTTGAAATAAACCTTAATACTTTTAATATTTTAGATGTTATAGTTTCCGTAAAAAATTATGCATTAAAAAATTAAGTAAAAAACTATTTCTGTGGTAAAAAAAATCAAAGAATAAATATTTCTTTTTTATCAAGTGTCTTATATTTTCGGTTCTGTTTTGTATATTAAAAGCAGCATGTGTAATCTCAGACGAAATGTCAAATCAAATTCAAGGTTACGGGAAGAAGACCGTAACCGCAGTTCCATTACTAACTCAGTCAGAAATGTTTTTTAAACTGATCGTACGCATCAAACATCAAGTGAAAAAAAAGCATTTAAAATGTTTTTTTTAATTTATGAATATTGCATTACAAACATGAACTTTGATAAAATCATAACTGTATTTATTTGCCTTCTCTCCTTCTTAATTCTTTTTTTTCTTATCTGTTGGCAACGCACATTTTTAAAAATCACTTTCGCAATGACTGCCAATGACTTTGAGTTTCATTTCATTCTGTGATTTCTGAAGTGATTTGACCCCATTCTTCTTGAAGCACCGATTTTAATTGTTGTTTTGAAGAAATGGTGTGTTTGCGAATTCTTGATTCCAATTCTTGCCAAATATTCTCGATGGGATTTAAGTCAGGAGATTGTGGTGGTGTTTTTATTATTTCAAGACAGTTATACAACAGCCAGAGTCTAACGTTCAAAGCAGTGTGCTTGGGATCATTATCCTGGTAGAATTTAAAATCGTTATGAAGGTTCAATTTTCGTGCTGAAGATTTCGAATTTTGCTTTAAAATGTCGATATACTTGTACTGATCCATTATACTGTCAATAAAAACAAGATTACCGACTCCAGCGGACGGCATACACCTCCATACCATAACTCCTCCTCCACCATGTTTTACTGTTGGCACCAAGTTCTCTTTACGAAATTCTTCCCTGGGTTTTCCCACACCAAGATTCTACCGTCAGAACCAAATATATTAAATTTACTCTCATCAGCAAATATAACTTTATTCCAGAAATCAGAATTCTTATTTATGTAGGATTTTGCGAATGCCAGTCCGAGTTTTCTATTCTTTTCACTTACGAAGAATTTTTTCCTGGCTACTCTACCATGATATCCAACAGATCGAATTACTCTTCTAATAGTCTCAGGATTAACAATTACTCTATATAATGCTTGCAAATCAGTAACAACTTTAGGAGCACTCATTCTTGGATTTTTTTTTAATAATTCGAACGATAATTCGCTTTAATCCATTAGATAGCTTTGATGGTCTGCCAAGTCTTCTTTTATCCTGAATCATATGATTCTTTTTATATCGTTTAATGATGTTGGAAACTGTTGAATGACTCAAATTAACTGTTTCAGCAGTTTCTCTAATAGATTTTCCACGTTCAATATGCAAATTAATAATTAATTTTCTAATTTCAGACGAAGTTTCTTTTTGTTTAGCATTCATGGCTGCACATAGCTAAAAACACAAAAATTCCAAAGCAATCCGGAGAGAAATACTGCAGACGTTTTTATAAATTATTGCCAATTGCTTTGGAGTAAAAATAAAAACCCCCAAAATATTTTTATTGCTTATTTCAGATGATTTTTGTTGCATAGCTAATGACCATCACTTATGTGAGCGAATTTTTGCTCCGTTCTAAACAATTATATTTTTATTAAATTAATATTTTAATATTTTGACAAAATGTATGTTATGTAATAATTGTTACAAAATTTAAGTATGAAATACACCCACAAAAAATGTGTACATGTTTATTTATTTATTTTATTACATTTTCCTTTTCTAAAGCATAAGTGTCCCATCACTTTTGTGAGACACTGTATATATAACGTCTTGGATTTTAGAGACCATCGTGATAAAAAAATGTGCTGACACTGCTGACCAAAGCCCAAGTTCCAGAAAATACAAGATTTTCGGCAGTAAGAATATTCGGAATCAAAATCAAGAATCTTTTTGGAAAATTTCTTATACTTCCAGAAAAGACTATATAAGCTATGGCAGACACACAAAAAGGATTTCTTTTTGGTGTGTTGATCGTAATACTAGCTACATTCGAAGCAATTTTATAAAATCGCAGCTAATTAATAACAAATTTACTATTTACCGGTGGACTATTGATTCCTGTAAGTATCTATACTAATGTAATAAATGTAAAAGTTTGGATGGATGGATGGATGTTTGTTACTCAGTCACGCCAGAACGACTGAACAGAATTGGATGAAATTCAGCACAAAGAGAGATTGTAGTCAAGAATAGAACAGAGACTACTTTCTATTCCGGGTCATTGAGTGGATCATTTTTTTACTCATTGAAAACTAACTTTCGTGTCAAAAATCTGTGACGAAATCCCACCAAAGATAAGTAAGGTTCTAGTTTTTTTTCCCAACAGAAATGAGGCCGATTATTTCAAACTATTATGTTTATTTTTTACCGTTTGATGTATTTAAAATCAAATGTTGTTCATAAATCGATCTTTCGGGCTCATTCTGAAGTACTTTTAAATGAAATGAAAACGGAATAAAGGAAATAAAAAAATTTCTAATTAAAATTGCGTTACCCCAACTGGAATAGGAAAGTCAAACACGTGCGTTACCTGAACTGGCATTGAAAGTTCAAGCGTGATTGTTGGCAACTGCGTTTTCATTTAAATTAAAAGTTTAAAAGTTATTTGTATAATACTGTTGTAACTATCTCAGTCTCGATCCATAAATAAAATGGATTTGACCGGACTTGATATGCTGTTTTATTTTGAATATACAATGCAAATAAATTGTTTTTACGTGAGTTGTGTGTTTTTGTTATTAAATTGTATTTATGATATATATTTTTCGTGTATACTTTTAAATGTATCGTTTTTAGGTTAGGTTTCATTTATTTTTATTTGTCTTTGTTTGATAGTTTTTCGTACATCGAAATTTCCAGGCGAGCCGAGTCGCACTAGTTGTCTATACACATGCCTCGAATGTGTTTTCTTTTGCAATGAAGCGCCACTATTTCGTCTCTTTTACTTACATAATAAGAAGTTTATTAATTCATTTTTTAAATATCACAATATTTTGGAATTCATAAATTTTTATTCTTTTCAGATTTATATATTTGATAACAGGGTATAACAATTTTTAATCAACTAACAATTTTTAATCATTCCTTCGTTTCATTCTAGAATTTCTAAGCAATTGGCCATTTTGTCTAGTCGGAAATTTATATTTGCAGTTAAATTTTATTGCTGGAAATAAATAAATCGTCTCAAAAAACGATGGAAAATGCAAAAAGGTCTTATTATCTAATGGTTGGTTGGTTCTGTGTGGTTTATTGGCTCAAGAGCCACACTTGGCGAAACTGCGCCAAGCATATGATAAAATTAGAACAGATATTTAAAACAACACGATTTTAAAAGCAGACGTGAGTTATTGAAATCACATGAAATGTATCGAACACATGAGTATTAAAAGAACGATTTTAATGTAAAATAGGTAAAATTGGCAAAATTGCTCGAAAATTTCAAATATGCTGTATAAAACAAATAGCTTTCAAGTAATTAAAAAGATTTGGATGGTACGTTTCATCCATCAAGTCAGGCAAGATAACAAATAAGGAATTAAAAAAAATTGGCGATGGGAATGAAAAGAAGAACTTTCGATCAAAATATGCTTAACAGTCACATTAGTATGACAAGGGGTGCGCTTTCTCCAATAATGAGGTGCTTCTGTGTGAAATGTGTGTGTCCTATACTGACGTCTAATGCATTGAAAGGGCTAAAAATAACGTTTGGGTTTTGGGACTTAATGTCCATTAAAAATAGGAATGTCATATGTTGTAACCAAATATTTTATCAACAGGAATGCATTGAAAGTGTTTTCCTCACTCTCTTCTCTTCGTTTTTATCCTATGTACAATATATTCTCAGCAATCTTGCAGCCGACAGATTTCAAAATGGTCGGATAAAGAAAGTGTCAATATTGAACTGCATGTCTTCTGACTTTTATAATGGCCTTTAAACATCGTGGTACCGATTCGGCCCCTTTTTATGATATCTGAAGATATTTTAACCTATTCTTCTTGTAATACTTGTTTTCAATAGAGTTTTGTTTCTAATTTTATGTTTTTCAACTACTGTTTCAAATGCGACCTGCCGATATTTAATGGCAATGATGTCGGCGGACTGAGGTGGAGTGTGTAACTGCTGTTCACAGTAAAAAAGACACTAAATTTTGACATTACATGCATTCTGTTTGGGATTTTTGTCCTGCAGGAAAATAAAATTCCCATCTAAACCTAAATTTTTAACAGCTTCCTTTTAGATTGCTACGAATTTACTGTTCCTTCAACTTGCGGCAGAAATTTCTCAAATCATAAGAAGAAGTGCAGGAACTGTGAAAAATGTAATTAGACAGGATGGATATAAAAGTCGAAATGTTGGGGAGAAATCGTTCTTCAGCCTTAAAATTCAGAAGAAGCGTCTGAAGTTGGCAAAACTCACCAATTGAAGACCAATAACTTTTGGAAGAATGTTATAATTAGTGATGCAAGAAAGTTTAGTTTAGTTATATTAACGTCCCGTTTAAAGCAACACGAGGGCTATTTTGGGACGGACTTCGCAATTTTCAACCACGGTCAGATGACGAGGACGATACCTGAACTGACACCCCCTCTCCACACCACACCAATGGGAGGACGTTTGGCCTGACAGATTTAACAAGCAAGAGACCCCTCACACAACGGTTTTTCGATGGAATCGAGTCTCGAACCTGAAACCCTCCGATTTCGAAGCCGAGACCTTACCACCAAGCCACCGGGGCCCAAAACTCCATTGAAAACAAATTCTGCAACAAGAATGGGTTGAATTATCGTCAGATACCACCAGAAATGGATCGAATCAGTACTACAATGTTTAAAAGACCATTATGAAATCCAGAAGACATGTAATGAAATATTGACACTTTCTTTCTATGCGAGATATAACAAAAATTTCAATGGTGTATTCTCAATTTTTGTGGCAAAATTCTGCGTATGTGTTGTTTTATGTTTAATATCGAATAACAGTTGATTTATTTTTTCATGTGGGCTTTTGTCAATATGATGACAACTCCTTGACAGAAAATAATAATTACATAATTTATCCCCATGCACGTGTAACGTGCTCGTGCAAGCTAAACTTTATTTTTTTATTTTGTACGAAACAAGTTGTTGGAAATATATAATTAAATTATTTATTTAAAAATTCATAAAAAATAGAAATTAATTTTTTTGTCTAAAACATTGGTATCATGGAAAAGTTATTTTTTTATGATATAAAAATCAATTTAATGGTATAATATTATCGGAAGTTAAAGCGGGGAAAGTTCAAGATTTAAAATTCTAATTAAAAGCTCGAAAAAATGGCTTTGAGGTGCACATTTCCAAAGTATACACGTGCCAGATTTGATAGTTGTTGGTCAAACAGTCTGGCCTGTATGAAACCAACACACACACACACACACACACACACACACACACACACACAC
>JAPMOQ010068174.1:823092-850619 GCA_026543055.1 Argiope trifasciata | reverse complement strand
CACACACACACACACACACACACACACACACACACACACACACACACGCACACATTGAACTTTATTTTTAGTACAGATATAAATTAGCTGGGAAAATTACTGCCAATATACCACTGAAGAATCCCAAGTTTTATATGAAAATTCGCAGCTAGAAAGTTAATTTGACGTAGTGCAATTCAACTTAAAATATCAATACAACTATCAATCAATAAAATATCAACGCAACTATCAATCAATAAAATATCAATAACACTATCAATCAATAAAATATCAATACCACTATCAATCAATAAAATATCAATGCAACTATTAAGCAATAAAATATCAATACAAATATCAATCAAAAATATCAATACCACTATCAATCAATAAAATATCAATACAACTATCAAGCAATAAAATATCAATCAAAATATCAATGCAACTATCAATCAATAAAATATCAATAAATTTTCATTTTTTGTTTCTTTTTAGTTATTTTCAACAATTTTTAAATAAAGCAATCCCTTTAGTAGTTCATTAACTATAAATATTTAGAAACTGACGATGGCATGTTGCTTAACAGGAAAAGAATGAATATTTTTGCAACTCAAATTTATATTTTATATAAATTATTTTATTTAATTTATTTAATTAATTATTTTATTAAATTATTTCATATTTTATTTTTCCTACAAATGAATTTATCCGAAAAGCATTATACCGGTGATATAAATATGATCCTCAAAAATGATTTCACGGCGAAGTATTCTCTTGACTCAAAGACATAATGCATTTACTTCAGTGCCAACATGCACTCATAAAAGTGCCTCTTTTAATGTAGAAAACATTCTCCAGCTTTACATGCAACGATAAAACTTTTAAACACACTTCTCGTAGCTCCATAAAAATGGTTTCCTGGAAAAGATACTTACGGCGGAGGAATTTGTCTCCAGAATCTTTCCGGAATGCAATTTCCGGGGAAAAAAGGAAAATGCTCCGCAGTTCGAAGGAAAATTTTATTTTTATCCTCCATATTTTCGGTTCAATTTAATAGGTTCTGATTCTATTTTTACTTTAGAATCCGAATCCAACATTTCCCAAGACATTCAAAAGAAATTAAACTTGCATTTGTTTGTTATGATCTTAAGAACATTGGTATTGAAATGAATCGAGTTGGCCTCAATAACAAAATAATATAAAAACAGTGTATACTGCTTTTTTATAATCAGAATTTTTGTTAATGGAATAAATAGTATCAAACATTTATCCGAAATTGCTTTTCAAATTTTAGAGGTTTTTTTAGCGATTTAAGTGTTAATATTCGCTTCTATTAAATTTCCCTGTTTCTTTTAAAACAAAATTCTTAAGGCTCATTACTAATTTCTATTGGATCCTTTTCAGTGATTTTAAAGCACATTTTACGTTATAAACATTTAAAAAGTGAAAATAGCTCTTATTCAACGTGAATAATGGTAGAAATGGATGATCTACGAATCGTGGGATGACATATTTATATTTGTTTTAACTGATGCTTCCTAAAAGGTGCAGACGAAATCCAATTCTTCCGAATGCAATTATATAAAAGGAAAATATTAAATTGTCCAGTAAAGCTTTTTTTCTTATTTCGAACATGAAATGAATACACGATATTTACTGCTTAAAATATTGTTTCTTTTGTTATATGAGAATTCATGTGCTCTATTACCTTCTACCATCTCTCAGGAAACCTCGTCATGCCTTCTTTCAAAAATCGTGTTTTGGGCAAGACACAATTCATGAGGGAAGCTTTCAAATAAAATGGATAAAAACTAAAGGATTTAAAGCTCTTGTCACGAAGAGCATTTTTTAAGGACAGGAAGAGGTCATAATCAGATGGAGTGAGATCTGCAAAGTATGAAGAATGCTCACCCCAATCAAACTGTAAGAGCTTCTCTCTTATGACTAATGCCACATGTGGTCTCGTGTTGTCATGATAAAAAACAACATCTCATTGGTTAATTAATTCTGACTTTTTTTTGCTATGACAGTTTTTAATTGATCGAGTTGATAATAGATTTCATAGTATTTATTGTTTTACCTTAGGAAGGAGCTAGTAGAAAATTACGCCATTCAATCTCATCAAACAGGCAAAATAGCTTTTTGGGGGTGTAGCAGAGATCTGGAAGGACTGAATCCGATGACGTAAACGGCTAATAGATAAGCCAGCATGTTTGCACAAGCGGAGCTAGATAAGGTCTTTCAAAGCTTCTCAAAATGTCATGTGTGCTCCATCGTTGTCATGATGAAAAACAACACCTCGTCAGTTCATTAATTCTGACGTTGTTTTTTTTTGGCTACGACAGTTATCAATCGATGACAGTATTTCGTAGAATTTATTGTTCCACCTTGAGGAAGGAGTTAGTAGAAAATGACGCCTTTCCAATCCCTCCAAATGGATGAAAGAACTTTTTGGGGGTGTAGCTGACGACTAAATCCGATGACGTACGTTCTTTCAAATTTTTATTTTCCAGCAAGACAACAATCCCGAGCAGAATGCAAGTAACGTCAAAATGTAGTGTCTTTTTTACTGTGGTTACACACTCCACCACAGTACGCCGACATCAATGCCATTAAATATCGGCAGGTCGCATTCGAAATAGCGGTTCAAAGACATAAAATTAGAAACAAAAATCCCTTGAAAACAAGCGTTTCAAAAAAAATGGGTACGGTAATAAGGAGTGTTGCAAAAATAAAGCTTCAGATACCACCACACATGGGTCGAATCTGTACCACGATGATGACATTCCAAAATAGATAAGCCAGCATGTTTGCGCAAGCGGAGCTAGATAAGGCCATTCAAAACGCGGTGTCAAAGGACACCCTCATATCATCAAAAGGAGAAGACCTATTCAGTAAAGTATTGTGTGATCAGAGTGTGCGTGATTTTTTGAACAAATTGCTCTGGATAAAAATTAGGCAGTAATATCCAGAAATTGCCTCCTTGCACTGAGATATTTGATAAGACTCTTGACTGTTATTTGGCTGAATGTGCGATTCCAATATATGTAAGGAAATAAACTAAATGCATAAAAGGATTTGTAGCTCAAACCTACAAATTTTAATCCAGATATTCAATCTCTCTTGGAGTATAAACAATATCGAAAATATTTTTGAATTAATTTTATTTCGAATTTTAATTTAATGAATTAGTTTTATTTTGAATTTTAATTTATTGAATTAATTTTATTTTGAATTTTAATTTATTGTACTAAGTTTATTTTGAATTTTAATTTATTGAATTAATTTAATTTTAATTTTAATTTGTACAAGTGAGTTTTATGTTTTCACTATTAAATAATAACAATACCATTTATTGGTTATATATACTTTATTTATATACATTTTGTGATGGTAGTATGTTATGTGTGCTTATTTGCTTACTTATATACTGAATCGATAGGTAAGACATTTTTTCCTCAATAAGTAGTCTACATAACCAAAAAAAAAAAAATTTTAAACCTCTGTAATTTACGATGAATATTTTTTCGTATATAACAGTAATTGATTTTTTTTCTAGTGATTGTTTTATTGTTACCAGCAGACGCCAATTAATTTAATGCACGCATGTCTGCAAAGGTTCAAACATTGACATCATACATGCAGAAAAAAGTGCGGGATGAGACATTGTATCACCTCAGTATTTTTCATGTTCCTGTAGCTTACATCAACCATTCACAAATTATTGAATTGAAGCTTTCAGTTTTAATTTTTAACTTTCTTTAAATAACCTAGTTGGATTTTTTGTTTCTTTTAGAAGGTATGCAAACCTAGGATATTCATTTATGAACAAAGTATAATTTGCTTAAATATTTAGGATAAAACGACTGAAACTAAAACGCATGAGAAAACTGTGTAAGATAGCTGCCACGATTGCCATACAATATCAGTTTTGGGGTGACACAAAGTGCAAATATTTTCTATGCCAAATGAAGATACTGATATACTTTAAGTTAGGATCATAGATGTTGTGTTTATTGTGACAGCTGACTCAATACAAATGTTGTGTTTATTGTAATCTTGGACAACTTGGTATTTCACCTTGATACCAAAAGTGTTTACAAAAAAGAATTTACTGACGTAAACGGACTGAATAATAATTTTATAAACATCTTTAAAATGTATCAAAACAACCATATGCCAAATTTTATTAGTTTTCTTACCATAATTTATCATATTTAACAACTTCGCATACAATGAAGGGTCTGAGACGCGAATAAAATTATTGAATTTTTTATTTTTAATCTACAATTAAGCGAAAAGTATTAATTAAAAGGAAAAAAAGTCATTTGAAACGTATTATTATTAAAGGAATTAAAATAAAAACAAATATTGCAGTTAGAAAAGCTATTAAATTCGTCATTTAATTAGGAAATTAAGTAAATTCGTATATCAAGCGGTTAAGAAAAGATTTTGGGATTTGTTCTGTATAAAATTATAAAATTTCTAGGCTGGCATACTTTTTATAAATTGTGTTTCGTGTAATCAGGAAATCATTGTATGAAAACGAGCAGGAATGGATCAGTCAAAAATTTCTCGGGTGCTTTCTAATTTTAAAAGTTTTTTTGGCTTAACTATCGTAAAAACAGTAGAAAAAATTAATTAGAGTATTATTCCCCCTCCCAGCAAAACATTTGCACCCTGAAAAAAGAAAAGAACATCTTACATTTCATTGGCATACAATAGTTACGAGCCGTGAACCATTGGCTTGAATTTCGCGTTTTTGTTGAATCTATCGCGTCAACCTTGGCGAGTTTTTTGGCGATTATTCCATAGCATACGGTTAATAGGATTTGAAAAATCGAAATTGTGATTTAATCGCATTACCTCCAACCGATTTAAATCAAAATTTGACACAGAACGTATAAATGTAGACACAAAATTATATATCGATCGATCCAATCACTTATTATATTTGGCTAAAAATTTGATAGATTTCTACATTATAGACGTTAAATTTATGTGTAGTTAATTTTATCTATTTACCTTCGTTTTTTTTGTAATTGTGTTAACTTATATTCAAACAGCTTCATAATCAAACTATTTCAAAATAAATTTTGCTTAAAATTTGTGAGAAATCTGCTAATTTGATAGAAAGACCATGAATTAACTTTAAGCCTTAAGTTGGCCACTTCTCCCTACCAAAAGACACGTGGAAAAATCTAAATGGCTTGACCGCCACAACAGCAACTCAGGTAGCGCCTTAAAGACCATCACCGGCCACAGTATAACCCTCCTTGTAGGAAGTACATGCCGTCATCAATGGGCGGAGCCAGAACCTGCCACATTTACGTGTACCCACCAGAGTAGTGAGAATAAACCACCATGCCGGTAATTTCTCATCCTCAAGGATATTCCAACGTTGTACACTAAATTTCATGCATCTAGCTCAAAGTGTTTTTGAGTTGTTTTTTTTTTATCACAGACAGACAGAAATTTTCCAAAAATATATTTTTCGAATTCGTGGAAAACACTGAGATTCATCTAAAGCTTCTTCGAATATTACGATACTTTCCCAATACGCGATGTACAAGAAGTAAAAACGCAAAGAAATACCTTAAAAAGTGGCTATAATTAGGATAGACCTTTCTTTAAATTCAGTGATATAAAGATTTTCACTAAATAAAACGCATTATTCAATGTCGCCACACAAAAATAACACAGACAAATTGTGCCTAAAAATTATCCCGTTACAATGTTTCGAAATTGTTTACATCCAAGCGATGATTTCTTTAAATGACTACTTAATTAACCATCGTAATTACAGCCACTCAGGAGTTGATTATCTTAGTCTGACAATGGAACAAAAATGTGATCTAATTAGTAGCTAATAGTTGTGTAGAATAGATTGCGAATGGTTAGCTTAATTCTCCTTTGAGAATACAATCATAGAAGTCGTTTGTTTGAACTTAAAATAATGCGTCAAGTTACATACTCAAGAAATGTTTTTGGGAAAAAGTACTACTAGTAAGACAAAACATCTCCATATTAATGGTTACTTGAGGTTCTGTCTTAATGGACTTCCATTGAAAAGATGCCTAGGATCATGAGATAAATGTGAGTATCATCCTCTTCATATTTCAACAGAATAGCACCTAGATAGACTTTTTCTAGAATGAAGGGATTCGAGAAGCATTATGAGCACCCTTTGGGTTATTTTAAAAGGAAAACTTCAGAGAGATAATTATGATGAAATAGCGTTGGATGTAGTGTCGTTAAAGTGATGCAATTATATTATATACAAAGTTCAATATTTATTATTAAGTTTTTAAAATCGAAAAAAAAAGGATGAGAGAGAAAACTAATACTTTTTCCTTTACTACTGAATTCCTCCTCCAAAAGAAAGATTTTTCATGCAAAACCGGTGTGAAAGTGCCGTAGAATTAGGAAAAAAACATAGATGGATTGACAGAATTCAAAGAATTTTAACAGCATTCGAGCAATTAATTGTATAATTACTCGATATGATGGTAAAGATACTATACACATTTTAATTGGTTGCTAAACTGTATAAACTCGTATACCAAGTTATATAAGAGTTTCAAGATACAACTTACTTATTCCGCGTCTTACCTGTATAAAACATGGTATAAACTATTTTAAAAGCCGTAGAACCCAGACTATGATGATAGTATTAATATTACATTAATTTTTTTGAATATGATTATGATTAAAATATGATTAACCCTTAAATGATAAATAAAAATTAAAATAAAGATTTCCTAAATACGATTAAGCTTTAACTGGGGAAATGAAGTTATAGGATTTTGAAAAATCTATCTACAAGACTACATTTTCTTTACACTCAAATTAAATTTTTTAATGATTTTCAAAACAGTATGAAAATCAGCCAATATATTCTATATTGGCTCTATATTCAGCCAATATATAGATATTTTCTTGACATAAAAATATGTTTTAGAAAATTTTCAAAATATATTATTGTTGGAAAAAAGTAATCGCGAAGGAACATACATTTGCTTCTTGCATGTTACAACAAACAGTATTTTCGAAAAAAACATATTACTTTAAATTTTAAATCATGCTTAATATTCCAGTATACAAAGATATACAGAAAAAAATATAATGGGAAATTCAAAAATTACTTGAAATGTAAAAAAATAAAATAATAATGGGTAAAATTGCCCATTTTTTATTGGCTTGCGTGATTTTCATAGCACGTTTCCTAGGGCATTCTAAACATATAGCTTAAAAACGAGTATAAAAAACGCCTGATAAATTTTATATATATTTCTCTGGGTATATTAAAATATTTTATTAATTTTTCAGAATGCATTATCACTAGACAAATTAATTATGTTTGAGCAAACATATCATAATCAGTTGAATGCGAACTTTTATCGAAAAACTCTTCTGTACAATAATCCGCCTGCTGACTTCTTCATTTCACACGACCGTGCCTACATCCGAACTAGAACGAGTTTGGTTCCGCAGCGTTGCCTCTTCCCAAGGATCCAGGAAGAAAATTCTAAGTATGATTCGTCATCTGGAAGCAAACCAAGGTCTGTTCAGAATCCAGGAACATTATTCGCAAGAGTAGCACTTTTCATACAAATTTTTATTTTCTGTTATCTTTGTGTTTGTACATAGCGTTTATTTGTTTTTGTATTTTTGTATGTTTTTTTTTTCTCTCACTCTTTTTCTGTCCTCGTTTCCAGGGTTTTTTTTTTAAATATTTTTTATAATCTGCATGATTTAACCTAAAAAGCCAAATCCATCTCCCCTTTGAACTACAAAAGCTCATTGCTTTCGACTTTCGTTTATCCAATATTAAAATCCCTTGCCAAATATCAATCTATAATTGTCAGAAGAAGAACAAATAGACACAGGGATGGATAGAACAGGAGCGTCTTTCCATGTCTCTCCCACTTCAGGCTCATGACACTGTTTAAATAACCAGATGGTTATAGTTGCAGGGGCATGAAGTGGTGTTGTGTTGTGTGTGTACAATAATCCTTATCACTAAAATCATTTTATGCTTCATTTAAAAGTGACTGGAGCCACTGCTTCATAATAGGATCAGTCAATTGGATATTCCTAAGTTATAGCACCATCTGTTAAGCCTTGCTTATCCCTGGGTTACTAACAGGGGAGTACGGTGTTAAAGAACGCGCTCAAAGAAATGACTGAAATTATTTTTAAAAGCATCCACTGAAACCGATTGAAAAAGTGTTTTGGAACGCTACAGAGACAATCTATTGAATCGAGCTGAAAATAGATTAGAGGTGACTGGAAGTCCATCGTTAGTAGTCTCACAGACCACGGTTGGTTGGTTGATTGATTGATTGTGTGTGGTTTATTGGCGCAAAAGCCACACTCGGCCAAACTGCGCCAAGCATATGGTAAAATTAGAACAGACATTTAAAACAACACGATTTTAAAAGCAGACGTAAAGTTAGTGAAACCACATGAAAAGCATCGAACACATAAGTATCAAAAAAGAACGATTTCAACTTAAGGCAGGTAAAATTGGCAAAATTGCTCGACAATTTCCAATGTAAGCAAAGAGCACAGGTTTTCCAATATGCTATATAAAACAAATAGCTTTCAAGTAATTAAAAAGATTTGGATGGTATGTTTCATCCATCAAGTCACACAGGGTAACTGATAAGGAATTAAAAAAAAAATGTGGCGATGGGAATGAAAAGAAGGACACTCGATCAAAATATGCTTAACAGTAATATTAGTATAACAAGTGGAACATACGGGTGCGCTTTCTCCAAAAATGTGGTTCTTATGTGTGAAACATGTATGCCCTATACGGAGTCGAGTCAATTTGACATCGAACTCTCTTATAGAGAGGACTGGCCACAATCCAATGGAAGGTTTGATGGAATGCAATTTATTATGGACATGCAGTTCCCAACTCGGCTGCCAAGTTGAAAAAATATGTCTAATTAATGCTCTCTTTGCATCGCTATATGGCAATTCTTGTGACAAAAGAGAAGTAGCCATTTTTGTTGCATAATCAGCCGCTTCATTACCATATATTCCCTCAGCCATAGACCACATATCCCTAGTTAAGGGTTAAAGAATTAAAAGCATGCATTGAGAGTAAATACACCTTTATACCATTTTCAATATTCCATCTATCAGCTTTTTGAGCAGTGCTTATTAATATATTATTTAAGATAGTAATGAATTTCTATTGTTACTTCCATCATATCATAAGTTTTTCAAGTATAAAGAGGTTGCTGAATGGATGTCGAGTCAAACCGACACAGAGCGTTTCCAACTCTCTCTCTTTCTTTAACTTCCAATGTTCTTTTTTAAGAATTTTTTAATGATTGTTGGCTTAAGAATTTCGATTCCCTGACATTGACAATTATGTTGACTCAGAAACGATTTTGAGGATAGTCGACAAAAATAAAAGAATATTCGAGAATTTTGCCGATATCCAAATCAGCATCGAAGATGCGATATTCTTCTAGAAGCTTTTGAAGGCCGCGGTGGCCCGGTGGTAAGGTCTCGGAACCGGTGGGTTTCCGGTTCGAGACTCGATTCCACAGAAGAACCGTCGTGTGAGGGGGTCTCTTGCACGTTCCATCTGTCAGGCCAAACGTCCTCCCGCTGGTGTGGAGAGGGGGATGCCCGTTTAGGTGTCGTCCTCGTTCAAAATGACGAGGTCCATCCCAAAATAGCCCTCATGTTGCTTTAAACTTGAAGTTAATATAACTAAACTAGGAGCTTTTGAATTCTGTCTTGGAAAATAATATAAAAAATAATTGATTTGCAGTGATGGAATCAGTAATGAATAGATAACGAATCGAGAGATATGAGTAGTTGAGTTAAATTCACACGAGAAGTTGAAAAAAAAAGAACAGTCCAGCGAATTCTCTTTGATCACTTGTGCTGGTACGGTAATTTGTTATTGATTTGCAGCTTGTATGCTGATATTTATTGTTAAATCTAGTTCGTACAGTCTTTGTGTTTCTTTAACTCTATATCATGCTTTCGTATGGAATACAGCATTATTTGTTACTGACCTTGTTGAACTTTTTACATTACAATTTTTCGCAGCATATAACATTTCTAAATTAAAAACGATCAATGAATTTCAGTATCGGTTGGTGCAAAGTACTTCGGTAGCCTGGTTGATAGAGCGTCTGTCTCGTAACCGAAAGGTCGCGGGTTCTGTCCTCGTCTAGTCCAAAGACTGCCGTGTTGGCTCATGACAGTGGGGGCACGTTCAATAGGTTGTCACTGCAAAGTCCTCCAAGTTCCCATACATCTGGGGGTACTGAATCGGGGATGAGGCGGTCTCTGATTTGGATCTCAATTCTGACTTGCGGATGGATGAATGAGTGTATGAATGAATTCGACAGCCCCTTAAAAAGGGTTGTGTCGTGTGTGTTCGAGCCAAGTCTTCCTTTCACCTGAACGGGGCTCGCGAACAACGAAAGGCGCACCCCTCTGCCTTAATCGAAACAGCTCTGCTAATTCCGCTTGGTTTGACCAAGGGGCATTACAACAGAAAATACCTTTTAACACTGTTTTTATTACCATTGTGTTAAGATATCCGACTGCGTTAGAAACACTGACTATCGACCCCGTTGGAGATTGTTTTTGTTTTATTGTTATTTCTTGTTGTTCAGACTGTCCTCTTCCCAAAACAATTTATCTTTTCTGGGAACTGGAAAGCCTGACATATCATCCAAGGTCAAATATTTTTTACGGCTAAAATGTGTCTTTAACTTCAGTTTTCTAAAAAATTTCATTTTCATAAAAATTCTCCATCATTAACATAATATCTCAAAACCTAATAGGGGTATTTACATAAAAATTTCACTGTGTGTTTTAATTAATAGTGGCAATGAAATGAACCAAAAGTTTGAATTGTTTGGGAAATGTTTTTTCATTCATAGACATTTTTAGAAAAATTAAATTGTCAATTTATGGAAAAAATGCATATATACGCATACTTTTAAACATAACGTCTTTGCATCTCATAATTTTTCTTAGATTTTGGTTCGTTTCATTCGTTTTTATATTCTATAACTTGTGTGCAAAGAAAAATAGGACTGCTTCATTACAATTTTGTGTAGAATGTAAACCATTTTTGTTGAATTTCATTAAAAGTTACTGCAAATTTTCCTATTTCTCAAAATATATTATATTTTCAAATAATTTTGCTGTATATATAGTATTTGGCCTTATAATCGGCAATACATCTAAAAAACTATAATGTTAAATAGTGTTTTAAAAAATCCAATTTTTCAAAAAATTTCCTTCGGAAGTAATCGGATACCTTCACTTTATTAGTAGCATCTGTTAATGTATTAAATAGCGATTCAAAGATCGTATATTTTACAGGGAAAGACCGATATCTCGCATGTTAACATTCTTATATGTGCCATTCAACATGCACCAAACATTCATATAATATCTACATTCATGGAAGAACATTGACACTCTCCAATTAATGTTATTCCGGCATTAATTTCAGTCGATACATATCATCAAAACTAACTATGGAATTGTATAAAAATCTTAACTTATTATTATAAATTATAAATATAAATTGTTATTATGAATATTACTTTTAAAATCACGAATAAAAATATTATATTATTATAAATTATATGAAGAAAGCCTTTAAAACTTATTCTTTTTTACGAAGATCGAATCCCATTATAAGTGACAGGTCGTAATTCAAAATGGCGTAAGGTGATTTTATATTTTCTAAAACTCTTTTTCAAAGTGGTTATAATAAATTGTGTTTAAAATATAAAAATTCAATCTACGTCCGTAACATTATATCATATGACATAAAAAATACGTGATAAGGGCTTTGCTGCGAGTACTATAAACGAAAACCTAACATAAAATAACATTTTATTTTGAAATTTGATATTAATTTTTGCGTTCGCAACGCGTCATAAAGCACATAGGTTATAAAACGACGGGAAAAAATTATTATATAAAACTGCGAAACAGAGACATTGTGAGTTATGACTTATTAAATGGTGTATAAACTTTTTTTCGCAACGTGTTTTTCTCTTGATTTTATATCCATTCTAACCAAAATCTGAGGGAAAACCAAGGAGAAAATCCTGTTTCGCTCTTTACCACGGGCATAAAATGCAAGAGTGAAATAAACTGGCTGGTAGATTTTTTTTATCACGTATTTTATCAGGGAGCCTATCATCTATATCTATACTTATAATAAAGCTCAATGTGTGTGTGTGTTGGCGCTCCACAGGCCAAACCGTTGGACCTACAGATACCAAATTTGGTACATGTAAACCTTGGAGGTCGGAATGTGCACCTAGGAGCCTTTTTTCGAATTTTTAATTAGAATTTAAATTCATTAAAATTTAAGCGGCATTTCGACGTTTTTCCGCTATAAGTTCCGAACATATTATCGCACAAAAATGATTTTTACATCCATTTAAAGATTTAAAAAAATAGCTTTCTACTGGTATCAATGTTTTAATGCACAACTCAAGCTTCTATTTTTAACGAATTTTTAAAGAAATATTTTAATCATGTTTTTTTTTGAGCACGTGACTGGATAAAATAAAAGAAAACAATGACGAAGTTCAAACAAAAAACAACAACTATCATCGCAAATTAAATCTAAAGAAATGCAACTTTTAGCCCATTACTGTATAAAATAAAAGCAATATAAAATGCGATATTTTCTAAAAAAATAAATTCAAAGCAAAGGTTTCTATAATCGTTTGCAATATCTAAATAAATAATTCGACAAATCTTTATTTTCGGTAAACCTGATTGAATTTAGACAGAATATGCATTGAAATCCCGATTTAATGGCATATTTCTGTAATAGTTTGTAATATTAATATCTGTATCATTAATTCAATATTTTCTTTCCCTTTTTCGCTTTCTTTAAAAAAACATATTTAATATTTTGGCAACATCACCGAAAAAAAAACATTTTTAATATTTTGGAAGCATAACTGATAGTTAAAACTGACTGATTTATAAAATGAAAGAATATTATTAGGAAAACGTGTTCTTTTAGAATTTTCCGTCCATCATCTTAAAGAAAATATTCATTTCAGACCAATCAATGCCCGGAATCACTTCAAGGCTAAAGAATATGTGATTTAATTGAACATTTTAGAACGCATTACTCATGGTGAACCAGCTGATCACCAAAGGCGGCTTGTGTATTATATTATCATCATCTAGCAGTTGAAGATTTAGGCATTTGAAAGCAAAAAAGCACTTTTATGCGGTGCATATAATATATATAATTTAAGAATATGATGATAATCAAATGATATAGTTTGATTTATTTTTATTGAAGTATTTGCTAAAATTTACATCTGAAGTGTATAAAGTTTGTAGTAAAAGAGGAAAAATTACGATTTGATGTTTTTTCAGATATATAAGGTTTATTTATTTTAATACTGCATTTAGACATATATTTCAACGTTTCAAATACTTAAATTGCAGAGGAGTTATATCAAATAAAATGTCCAGTTGTACAAAAATATGATTTTGTGGGGATTTAATTATATAACATTTATAAAATTGAATATTATATAACCACTCTCTCGCAATGCTAAGTAATAAATAAAATGTTATATATACATACTGATTTCGACGCTACTTTTTACAGTTTATACTTCAAAATTTGAAACCAGTTTATTTCAAAATGTAAAGTGACTTATCAAACGCTTAGGCAGAAACATTTATTGAGAAAAAAAAACTCAAATTTGTTTAAAAAGACTGGCATATATAATTATTTAATTTATAGTATAATGGGATCTACATTACTCGAGAAATTAATATATCAAGCACTTTAGTATGGTTTGAAAATATATTTTCCCAACACACATTCTCTTAAGGATTCTTATAGGATTCTGAAGAATCGAATAAACGGTTTAGAACGGGGATAGCTGATCTCTCTCTCTTTTTAAATTCCAGACTTTTCTTTTCTTTCCTCTAACTGTTTAAGAGTTTTCGATGTTTTTATAAATGCATAATTTGAAACCTGAAATCGCAAAGCTGCACTTTTCAAAGCCATTAACAGGAAAAATTTAAATATTAGATCTAAAATCTGTATAAAAAAGCGATCGAATCTTTCTGACTGTATCCGACATCGCTTCCATAGACAGATCTTAGCAGAATTACAAAATGGAATGCACTTGCATGCTTTTTCGCCAAATATGTGATGATACTAATAAAATGGTGGAATCCTGGAGAGAAAATGAATGAGAAATTTATTACGATTAGATTTACTGCTATCCCTTGACTGTTTTTTTAAACGATTGTGGTGATATCTTAATAAGCCAGATAACATCTATGGGACATGAGCATGCTTTAGCCCTGTGGTTATGTTGATGGCCTTTACACCCAAAAGTCCCGAGTTCTATTCTGAGCCAACACATCCTCCCACAATGGTGACCTCGAACAATGAATCTCCAACCTTCACGCAACTGATGTGGCGCCATCTACCCGCAACCAAAGTCATCAGACTCACTTGACGCAACCATTCGCGCACGCTCGCCCTAACGCTTGGCGTGAAAAAAAGTTCTCCTCTCGCTAAACGAAGATGGGTACGGCGTATTAGACACAACAGCTACACACAGCAACCACTCACTCAACAAACCCATTCTTCACCACTCAACAACAACGTATATCGTTCGTCAACTCACTTGAGGGTGAGTCTGTGGAGATGTCTTAATAAGACAGATAGCAACTACGGGACATGAGCATGCTTTTGCCCTGTGGTTATGCTATTGGTCTTTACACCCAAAGGTGCCAGGCCCTATTTCAAGCACATTTCACCATCTACACAATCCATGTAAGGGAGTGCAGATTCTTTTCCGAATTTATTCTACATTGAAGATTCGATCTCAATCGAGTTTACATTCGGTTTTGTATAGGATACTCTTGCGATTGTGAATACGAGATTCTGAAGTTTCTCAGAACCAGTTAATAGAATTTGTAGAATGGAGAGAGGAAGACGCAACAAACAAAGTATTTTCCAGACAGATTTTTGTATTTTACCTAAACTATTAAATAGAACAATACTTATTTATTGTCTTATGAAAATATGATCCCGTTTTTTGGGAGGTTTTGAATAATTGAAGGCAACAAATAATTGAAGCTCTAAATCACATAGGCAATGCATAAAAGCATAAATATTCATCAACATGTTTTAATCGCATATATTTTTTTACCAGCATCTATCATCATTGCATTTGCATTATGTATGTTCCTCTGAAAGAAGATGCATTTATAAAAGGTTGACGACTTGCACTATTACTAAGCAGATTAACCTTCAGGTAATTAAAACTTATTTATTACTAGCCGCCTTTGACGACCAGCAGGTTCGCCATGAGTAATACGTTCTAAAATTTTCAGTTAAATCACATATTCATTAGCCTGGAAGTCATTACGGGCATTGATTGGCCTGAAATGAATATTTTCTTTAAGATGATGGACGGAAAGTTCTAAAAGAACACGTTTGCCTAATAATATTCTTTAATTTTATAAATCAGTCAGTTTTAATGATTGATTTAGAAGACCGATTGATGTAGAAACTTTTATTCAAAATATTAATAAAAATATTTTGTAAAATATGGCTCACAGGGCAAAGTATGAAGAAATCTAAAACTCATAATTCATCAATGCATAATTGGTTTCAAACCACATAAAATGCAATTATTTACTTTGTTTAGACTAAGCTAACAGTACTAAACAATATGCATGCCAATTACTAATATTTTACAAAGTGGTCATTAGGCCGGAATTTGAATGCATATCCTGTATAAATTCAATCAGGTTTATCATAAATAAAGAACGGCTAAGATAATTAATGATATAGATATTGCAAACGATCATAGAATCTTTTGCCTTGTATTTTTTAAAGAAAATATCACATTTTATATTTCTTTTATTTTATCCAGTCACGTGCTAAAAAAACATGGTTAATATATTTTTTTAAAATCTGTTAAAAATAGAAGCTTAAGTTATAGATTAAAACACTGATGCCATTAGAAAGCTAATTTTTTAATCTTTAAATGGAAGTAAAAATCATGTTTTTGCAATCATATTTTCGGAAGTTATAGCGGAAAAACGTCGAAATGTCGCTTTATTTTTAATGAATTCAAATTCAAATTAAAAATTCGAAAAAAGGGCTCCGAGGTGCACATTTCCGACCTCCAAGGTCAGTCTGGCCTGTAGAGCGCCATTAGAAGCACATTTATTATTAAATAAGTTTCGTTGACAGCAGATGAAATTTAAAAGATTGACGTAAAACTAAGACATCATAGCTGTGATTTTTATGAAATGCAATTTTTTTAGGTGGAGAATAAATAATTTGATTTTTATAATAGGGTAAAAAAAAAAAACTTCACTCGCCTTTAATAAGAGTTTTGATAAAGTTATTTTCTCCCCGCCCCCTTCCAGTGATTAAATATCATTTCATTTAGTCTAAAGTGGGGAGCATTGAAATTATTTGACTCCTGTTCTAAGCTGAATCCATTATGAAACTGTTTTAGGATTTCAGATATTAAAAAATAGCTGTTAGTGTGTACAAAAATATCGTTTTAATAAAAATTATGTAAAAAATTAATATGTTTATAAATTTATAGGTAAATAATTTATCATATATATATATATATATATATATATATATATATATATATAAAGAGAGAGAGAGAGAGAGAGAGAGAGAAGGATAAAGAATAAATATATATAATTTCATACCAGTTTACACTCGTTAATGACTTAATCAATGAAGACAAATAATCCTTAAAATAATAATGTTCTCACATGATGACTTGAAATTTGCAATCGTAGATTTCATTTTTCCTTTTATTTTATATTTAGTAAATTTTACTGAAACTATTTATCAACTAGATGATGCATTCATCTAGAGGGATATCTTGGATCTGATTCTAACAGTTAACTTTCGGATGTTGTAGTTGAAAATCTCATGCATGTTGGTGAAGTTTTGAAAAAATATTGCTCTAATATCTAAATAGATCAGTATAAAATCACAAAACTTTAGCTCACTGGCTTTGTTATTATACAGGTTTTTAAAAAGCAAGTTAGTTGTGACATTTACGATTTTTTTACTCATTTAATTCATTCTAAGCCATTCAAAAACCAATTTAAACATTAAAAAGGATATCATGGAGGTTTGAAGTTTATTTTTTTCATAATGAGTAAGCGCCTACTTAATGTTTTTTCGTATCGGCTTTGAATTTTTCTACATTTATAATTAAATTTAACTTCACAAGTAAGTAACATTAAATATATTTCAAAGTACGCTTATTTGTAAGCATTGCTGTACTTTAATGAAATATAATCGAATGCTTAAAAATCATTATCATAATAACATTCTTATAACTTCCTCGCAAATTGCTTTCTTATTGTAATGTATTAAGTTTTTTGAAATCTAATTAGGTATATTGAATATCCCATTAAGTTATTATGTGAATTATGAAAAATGTTCAGTAATATACATAAGATTTAAATAATGAACTGTTCTACTGTTTTCTTGTTTAAAAATAGTAATATTATTTTCATCGAGAAATGTTTCTGACGAGTTCAAGTTTAAAAATATCAATTTCTTTTTTAATGAAAGAAAATTATGGAGCAATTTATGGCATAATGAATAGGAGTTATTGTTGTGGTTGAGGCTTTTGAAATTAAATACATGTTTGTGTGTATAAGGAATCCTCGTTTACATAGCTATGAAATTTCAAGCTTAAAAACAATTTGTTAGGGAGAATTTAAGATCAAATTATTTAAAATATTTAATCGTCATTTTTTATTAACCGTTCATTTTGGTGAATCAGCAGGCCGTCGATACCTATTGAGGTATGCGACTACGCTAAAAACACTGGTATTCGACCACATTGGCGATTTTTTTTAAAAAACGTGTTACTTGTAATTCAGGCTTTCTTCGTTCCGAAACAGTTCATCTTTTCTAGGAAAAAGAAGGCCTCACCTAGCATCCAGGGGAATTTTACAAAAAACCTATTTTCCAGCAAAAATTTGTCTTCCATTTCAATTTTAATTTCCATAAGAATTCTTCACCGTTGACAGGATATCTCAAAAACTAATAGAGGCATTTACATAAATATTTCAGACCGTGCTTTAAATGATACGGGCAATGAAATGAGCCAAAAGTTTGATTGTTGGTGAACTTCTCTTTCATTTATAGGTGTTTTTATAAAAATGAGGATATAAATTTAGGGATAAAAATGCATATATATGTATATTTTCACTTACAACTTCTTTGTATCTCAAGATATTTCTTAGATATTGGTTCATTTCGTTCATGATTGTATTCTGTAACTTGTGTACAAAGAAAAATAGGATGGTTGCATTACGATTTTGCTTAGAATGTGAACCGTTTTGGTTCAATTTCATTATAATTTACTACAAATTTTTCCATTACTCGAAATGAGTTATGCCTTCAAATAATGTTTTTGTATTTACAATGTTTATATTTGACAATACATCTAAAAACCCTAAATAGATTTTAAAAATCCAATTTTTAAAAATTTCTCTTTCGAACGTAGTCGGATACTTTATCTGTTGGATAAATAAATAAGCGCCACATCATTTAAATATACTTATCACCAAATCTCTATACGGAGAACATTTCAAAATGATTTAAGAGTAGTATCAATTCAGAATATTTAATGATTTTATGAAAAATTCATGCTTTTGGTTCTTGGGTACATGCACTCAAATGCATACACCTTTCGTTTGAATATCATTTCAGGTTTGAATAGATTGCTTAATGAATGCCCGAGTACTACTTGATTTGTATTCAGACTTAACCCATTTAATCCTAAATCTAAAAAATTTGAATTTTTGCATGTAATTTCTATATGTTAGGTAAAAATATGTAATAAAAATAACATTTATGTGAGGGGTTCCATATTTTTTTTATATTCCCCTAATTTTTGATGTAAAGAAATAAATATTGTGTCTGTCATAATAGCTGCATCAAATGACATTAGCATGCAGAAGTGAATTCAAAAAGGGTCATTCAGGCTTGCATAAAATATGCCCATTTTAAATGCAGAATCAGCTCAGCAATTTCTCTGTATAATATCAGTTTTTTTGTTTTTTAAATTTTTTTAATACTTTGCAATGAAATTGTATTTCTTGAATTAGACATTTAATCTCTTACGTAAAAAAAAACTATAGCCATTTTTTAAAAGGGTTCAAAGATGAAACGTCCTCTATTGACTCTTAAAATCTTATAATAAAAAAGAGCATCAATATTTTCTATGACTATTGGCATTACACTTTTTTCCCCTCCTCTGTAAAATTTATCCTGTTTTTTTCAGATAAGTTACATACAAGGAATCTGATAGTATACTAAATTCCATGCATTATGGTCAATCATTTATTACAATTTAAAATTATAAAGATTCAAGCAGTGACATGTTAATACAATGTGTAAGTATATAAAATGTAAAAAAAAATTGCAATCATTAAATTAACTATTACAAGTACTTCCCCCCCCCTAACAAATAACATTTTCCATAACTTATTCAATTATTCGATTAGTTCCAAAATGGAACAGTAGGCATAAATGGGTTAATTAAAGATAAATTTGATGGAAAAGGAAACACCTAATTGCATACTGATAGCAAAGATCATACTCTACTCACCCTTTTCCTTAATTCCGAAGTCGATGACAGGTCCCCTGAAGTGACCCTAAGCTCCCTACAGTGGAGCACGGGCATGATTTGTTTCCAGAACACAGGTTGGTAAAGGATGTCCCTCCACGTTCTACACACCTGAGGGAGCGTCGTTCTCTCCAGGGGCGAAAAATACCAGAAAAAGTTGACCAGAAAGGCAGGGTCCATCCACAAGGCGTCCGCAGTCTGTGGTCGGCCGGCCAAAAGCTCGGCCAACTTGTTTCCTTTCGGTTGTTGCTTTTTTACCCCTTCTACCATCCAGCTAGTCAGTTGGCCAACCCCCTTGGACTGAGGTTGGGGGGTGGACGGATTGGAAGGAGGGGTGGAGGACGCCGATGATCCACGACTCCGGACAGTTAGCCCATTGAAACGCCGACTCAGTTCGGCCGCTGCCCGCTTGGTAAAGCTCACTTCAGCCATCATGCCTTCGGGCTGTTGTTGAGCTGAGTTGAAATGCCTCACCGAGTATCTCTTGACCACCTTGCTAAGTTTTGCCAAGTCCTCATGTTGTACTTTGAATGCTGGTAATGCTATTGATTATGGTGGCCAGTCACTTAGGTTGACATCTTCTGGAAACAGATACTCTACTTTTGTATTAGCGATTTATATTGTAATGTTAGATTTTCGTATTAATGAATATATGGATACTATTTTATTTCTCGATGAAATCCAAAGTATCACACCACTGGACATAAAAGTTTCAAAAGTTCCTATGATTTATAGAAGTAAATGAGAGAAGTATTTTAGAGACAGATATGCCAAGTTTTTAAGACTTGGCTGAAAAACTATTATCGTAGAAATATATCAACACTAATTAGGCGTCTTTAATAAGATATGTTTTAGAGCTTAAATTGGCCAGCATTTTAAGTAACTAAGAGCATGTTCCAAAGGAATTATGTTCCCAAAGACAAGTTAATGCTTCTTTTTTAACAAAATTTGTTTACTTTATTTTTCAATATATAGATAACCTTTATCCATTTAGTTGAAATCTCTGATGCCAATACACTTTTTGATAAACTGAAATGAATTACAGAAAAAATCGAAATATTTCTATCGGAAATGAATTTTACCAAGAAGTCAATTTCCACTTCCACACTCAAAAAAAAAAAAGTTAAGAACACATTTCCATCAGACAAGAAAACACAAAACTTTTAGATTTCTAAGCCAGAGTGGCGTCAAACACAGTCGAGCAAACTGGAATTTTTCATATCATCAAGTCCTCCCCTTACCGACCAGAGGATTCCCCAGTGTCAACCACCGGGTGAACTTGAAGCAGAAGAACCTGCGCACGGGATGGATTCTCGAATCCGAGGTGCATCCTCGTGATAGCTTCCCAAAGCACATCCATGCACCGACGATCAATGGTAGAGGCCGTGCCGCATTCCGCCTTCCGAAGTGGCGTGTAGAAAGGCTCTGTTGGCGAGTTGGCTGAGGCGATCCTACCCCCACTGGCGATCGATACCGACTGCACCACTGGTAAAGGAAATGCCGGATGGACTCAAGGCGCATGCTCGCTTTCTGTCGATGAAATATGAACCGGGCTGTGATCACGCGACTCCTTCTTTCTCCAAGCGTGAAAAAGATGCTGTAGGAATACATACCATCGAGGAAAGGCTGTCGGTGTTTCGATTTTAATTGGAGCTCCTCGGCGCTTCATTTTGCTATTTTTGTTGTTATTTCTGGTGTTTCTTTTTCTTCTCGCTTTTCAATGGCGGTATCTTGCACAGGAAAAAAGAAATAAAACAAGAGTTGCAGTTTTAAAAACTTTCGCAATTAGCGTCGGAATCTTATATTTCATCGAGAGGTATTTGCTGAATAAGAGTTCTGCTAAGCGCAAAACATCCAATAAATGCATACATACCATGAATAATCATTATCAGAAACTTCTTAAGTCACATGGTAATTTCCGAACTTCTGCATTGTATAGAGAGTCTTAGATAGAATCTTATATATTATATAAATGGAAAAATCTTACATTTCATTACAAGGTATTTGCTGAATCAGGTTTTGCTGAGTGCAAAAAATTCAATAAATGCATACATACCATGAATAATCATTAACAGAAACTTCCAAAGAAATGGTAGATTCTTCTATAAGTCACATGGTAATTGCCGAACTTGAACATTGTACAGAGAGTCCTAGAAATATATATAGAATCTTATATATTATATAAACTGCAAAATCTTATATTTCATCGCAAGTATTGTTAAATCAGGTAGTCGTATTTGTTACATCAGGTTTTGCTAGGCAGAAAATATCCCAGAAATACATATACAATTTAAATCAGGTTAATGAAATGGCAAAATATTGTATTTCATCGCAAGGTATTCGCTGAATCAGGCTGTACTAAGCGCAAAACATCCAATAAATGCATACATATCATGAATAATCATTATGAGACACTTCCAAAGAAAAGTAGAAGATTCTATAAGTCACATGGTTACTATCGAACTTCTGCTTTGCTCATAATGTTCCAGAAACCCATATATATTGAGAATAATCATGATATAGTTAATCCTCTAGATGTGTATCCCACGATTTCGGTGGAATAGAAATCAGTCCATTTTAAATTGTAACCCGTGTTTTTCACAGACAGAATAACGAGTTTACTGTGTAATTAATATGCTAGAATATTTCGGGAAGATTTTTTTGGAAGCATTTATTCTTGAAATATTCTTAAATTTAAATAATAAGCCGCATAAATATACTAAACAGAATACAAAAACAGGTCCCTTCACTAAAAGGTTGGTGTATTAATTTTCTCAACAAGACTATTCTCAAAACAAATACATCAAACTGATAAGATAATTCATTTCAGTCTACTTCTACTATTTCCCTAGCAGTAAGACTTCATTTTCAAAATAAAACTATGTGCAGAAATGTAACACATGGCCCTAAATATTTTTCTCAAAAAAATTAAGCAACAGATTTATGATACCTTCAGAAACAGGGTTTTGAAGGTATCATATTCATGAAATTTCCAATATGTAATCCTCTTAAGATGTAAATATCTTCATTTGCATAAAAAAAAATTCATTTGAAAATTGTCTTCAAATGTCTTCAAAAAGAGTATTAATAAAACTATAGCTGTGATTTACGACCTATATTTGTACTTTTAAGCATTTACGAAAAATGGAAAAGTAGAATAGGAAAGATTTGTATTCTATTTTAAGTTAATTTTTTAATCTGTTGTCAAACACAAAAAAATGCTCAAAAGTAAATTTTGGAAGGCCGTCATAACATGGCTGAAGTACAAGAAAGGCAGGATGTAGGTCAAAACTTCTATCCTTTGGCTAATATTCTCAACCTACTGCACTCAACATTACTTAAGCACACTGTAACGCCGACATAAGCAATGGGGGTTTTTGGTGAAATTGAGGTTTTCCTCTAATTCAGAAGACAAGTCAATGCTGAAGAACACGGCCTCTGCCTATGTGTTTAGTACGTATTATTTAAAAATTGCTTGAATACTCTAGGAAATGTATATTGTTAATATAGATTGGCTGGATGTCGGACGTTTTACTGAAATCAAAACATGAATGGGAGACTTCTTTTGAAAGCGTCCTAGACAGTAATTTTTCTCTTTTAAAAGGGGAATTGAGAAAAGAAATAAAACTGCAATGGTTTGACAGATGGTATAGGTCCAAAAAAAAAGAAGAATCACTTTCGACTTTATTCCTCATCCGGAAATTAAAATAAGGAGATACCATCCACTTATAATCCAAATAATATCTGGACATGAGAGATTTCCTGCCTATTTCCAAAGATTCGGAAGAAGGCAGGAAAATAAATGCATTTGTGGAGAAATGGGTACAGTTTACCACTATTTAATGGAATGTATGGAAATATCAGAGTTAAGGAAGGACCTGAAGATTGACAATAATGATTTAAGTACATTGCTGATGGTGCCAGGTCATCTCAAAACCCTGATGGATAGGATGTCAAAGATGGACAGTTTCATTCCAACTGTTTGAGAGAGTGCAGATGGGGAGGAAGACAGTCATTTATTACCCCGAAAAGAATGCTAGTTTGACTGATCGGTGAATTAAAATTCGTTGATTTTCATGCCGGTCTTATTCACAAGACCAACAAAGAACAAAATCCTAATGTGTTAGTACATTTAAAATTGCCATTAACCCTTTCCTTCTCGCTCCCTTGAAAATGACGGGGTGAAATTTCTGCCTCTATTTCTCGAGCCCGTGATATTTCCGGGCTGGCCTATTCAAAAGTAAGGCGCCAAAAATATTAAAACAATCCTTTTCTTATGCCCAGAATCGTGTTTATTTCTCAAAATATAAGCCAGATGGCTGCCCTGGACTTTTGCTGTTTTTAGAGAGAGTTCATTTATTTTAAACTAGATGTCAGCGGAAAGGAAACTCGGTACTATTGCCCTGATAGTGATGTTGGCCTATGCATCTCATGCTTTAAAATTTATCACACAAGAAAAAATGACTAGTATTAATTTTATTGCATTTACACATAATATAAATAATGTTTGAATGCTTAAAACACATATTTTTTTATTTTCTCTCTTCGTTGGAAAGCTAACATTCAATCATAATAACTCTGAATGTTGGCTTTTCTGATTTTTTTTCTTAAATTTCAAGCTCAAAATGAGCTAAAAAATGAAAACTGAATGCAAATATTGTGCATACACTCAGTTTTGTATCATTTTCTTGAATAAAAAATAGGCCCTTTTATGGCCTTTTTTTTTCAAAATGATGTCAAATGATGCCTTTTTTATTCAAAATGTCACATTTTGTATTTGCCTTTTACTAAAGAACCATGAGAAGATCCAAAAAAACTTAATAATATTGATTAGTTATAATTTCTGATTTTAAAATTATTTACCAAAACATCCAACTTGTTGTTGTGAGATAATTGCTCAGTTTTACTAATTTTCGATAGGTTGCCTATCATGAGATCATGTCGTAAATAAGATTATTTTTGCAAATTTGCATTAGTGTATTCTTATATTTATGTGAATTTACATTTGTGTATCTCTTCCTACTCTTCATAAAACGTAGATTTGATACGATTTTACTTTTTTGTATTTAGGTAGCACAATTAAGTTGATACTATTTTTAATATTTAATAGAAAAAAGTTAGTTATCTTGTTTTAAATTTCTTTCAGCTACTTTTTATGTTTACTATAATCATTGCATTCTACTTCATCAAATGCATCAATTATTCATCGAAAATATTTCAATTTCTATTCTTTTGGGAGAAGAAAACTCCCTGCTGAACCTGCTAAAATATGTTTGGATTTTTTGGTCTCTTAGTATGCGCGATTTTCACAAAAACTCGTCATTTAGTCACAACTACAAAGGCTTCTAAATAAAAAGCCATTAATTATTCTCTCCTGGTACAAATTTCCACGAACAGAGAATTTCTAACGAGGATTTAGTTTAAAGCAGACATTCATCATAATTCAATGTAGGGTGAGGCATTCCTCTTCCGTGAAATCGATTTTCTTGCATTCAGAAAATGTATTCTTGCATTCGCTTTCAATGCTCCGAGAATATTACAAGAAATTTACTCCAATGAAGGAGAAGGATGTTTTGTTTCTTCCTTTTTTCTTTTTTTTTCAATTCCGACAATTAGTTCACACTCTCCCTATATTTGTATACACAGTAAAAGCTCTTTAATAGTTACATTAAAAGGTTTTAATAATCTTCGAGATCTGCCTTCTTTGCGTCAGATTCAAATGAACCTTCCGAATGAAGTGAGTCAATTTTTCATTTCTTAATCATTAGTGCTACCTTATTTCTTAATCGTTATTCTAAAAGTACACTTTATTCATTGAGTCATAAGGTTGCTTTCATTCTGTTTGTTTACATTCTCAAAAACACAGATCGCGGCGAAGACGGCTTATGTCAAAGTCCTCGGCGATATTATTGAATAACATACTTTAGGCAAAGCTGTCATAAGGTCTATTTTACTTTTTTAACTTGTCCATTTGAAGGCATTGACAAAGGATATTGGGTTGGATACCTATCGGAATCCTTTTATTATGATGTATGTTTTTATTAGATCAGCGAATATAGGAATGGGGTCGCATTTTTTTAAATCCGCGAATTGTGAAAACGCGAATGAAGGAAGCGCGAATAAGGAGCTTTTACTCTATATCTTGTTTAAATTTTCAATCGTTAAAATGAAATACTTTTTATTCATCCTTTCGAGTTTGAATACATTTTTTAAAACTTATAGTGGATGACACTTGAGGTTAATACATTTTTTAAAAATTCAAATATTAATTCCTTAATTAAATTGGATTAATTTTTGATACGTTAAATAGAGTTTTAGCAGTTTGTAATAGAAATTGAAATCAACGGGCTCAATCCGTAAAATGCGAGAATTTTAGTATTTTTTTTGCTTAAAAACGAAGAATGCGAGTTCAATTCTTGCGAAAATCAGACATTTTTAGATAAATTAGTTAATCATAGATTTATATGGGAAAAAATTTCTCTTATGTAAGATATTTAGCAGGATATAAATTTAAGAATAATTACCGACAATGGCGAAGCATGTTGTAGATCGCTGGAAGGTTTTTTCTTTTGCCCCTTAATATTATGATCCTGTCATGCGTACAGACATGATTATATTAATTGTAATTATTTGATAAAAAGTAACTAAAATGAAGATTTTCTTTATTGATCTAAATTAAATTAATTAAAATTTTAAGTAAAAAGTAGGAATTAAATTAAAATTTATTTTTGTATTACTTGTTTGTTCTTTTATTAGTTCTGGACGGTGCTATGATTTTGCCACAAATTTCACCCATTTAAGTCTTTCAATTAATCTATACTTATAATAAAGCTCAATGTGTGTGTGTGTGTGCGTGTGTGTGTGTGTTGGCGCTCTACAGGCCAGACCGTTGGACCTACAGCTATCAAATTTGATACATGTATACCTTGGAGGTCGGGAATGTGCACCTCGGAGCCCGTTTTTCGAATTTTTAATTAGAATTTAAATTAATTAAAATTTAAGCGAAATTTCGACGTTTTTCCGCTATAACTTCCGAAATTATTATCGGACAAACATGATTTTAACATCAATTTAAAGATAAAAAAACTAGCTTTCTAATGGTATCAGTGGTTTAATGTATAACTCAAGCTTCTATTTTTAACGAATTTTTAAAGAAATATTTTAACCGTTTTTTTAGCACGTGACTGGATAAAATAAAATAAAACAATGCCGGAAATTCAAATAAAAAAAAACAACTATCATCGCAAATCAAATCTAAAGAAATACAACTTTCAGCACGTGACTGGATAAAATAACATAAATATAAAATGTGATATCTTCTAAAAAAAATAAATGCAAGGCAAAGGATTCTAAGAAATCGTTTGCAATATTTATATCATTAATTCCATTAATTAACTTTATTTACAGTAAACCTGATTGAATTTAGACAGGATATGCATTGAAATCCCGACTTAATGGCATATTTCTCTAATCGTTTTCAATATCTGTATCATTAATTCAATAATTTTTTCCCTTTTTCGCTTTCTTTAAAAAACATTTTAACATTTTGGCAATATCATCGAAAAAAAACATTTTTAATATTTTGGAAGCATAATTGATAAATTATTAGAGCATTAAACTCAAAAAGTTTTTCCGAATAAAATTACCGACTCTTTAACTACTAATAACTGAATCTTTTAACTTTAACTATTTCTTAAATTTTGGCTAATGAATATGGGATTTAATTATTAAATTTTAGAACGGATTACTCATGGCGAGCCAGCTGGTCGCCAAAGGCGGCTAGTAATAAATATCTGTTCACTTATTATTCATATATTTATACAGATGGACGCAGGTGAATTCCTGATA
>JAPMOQ010068174.1:801447-822992 GCA_026543055.1 Argiope trifasciata | reverse complement strand
TCTCTACTCTAGATGCGTTGAATTCTATTAAATTTTGTATGAAATTCATTCAGAAGTATGTCTGTCCAGCTGTCAAAATATAAGTTAACATGATGAGTAGAAAACTAAATAGATAATATTTAGAACACATCTTTAATATCCAAAATGTTGATATGCATTTGGAATCAGGGATTCACCAGTATATACTTTCATAACTAGTAAATGCGATAAATGAAAAACACAACCTATATCTATCTATATCTATACTTATAATAAAGCTCAATGTGTGTGCGTGTGTTGGCGCTCTACAGGCCAGACCGTTGGACCTACAACTACCAAATGTAGTACTTGTATACCTGGGAAGTCGGAATGTGCACCTCGGAGCCCTTTTTTCGAATTTTTAATTAGAATTTGAATTAATTCAAATTTAAGTGAAATTTCGACGTTTTTCTGCTATCACTTCCGAAAATATGATCGCACAAACATGATTTTTACATGCATTTAAAGATTACAACAATTAGTTTTCGAATGGTATCAGTGTTTCAATGTATAGCTTAAGCTTCTATTTTTAACGAATTTAAAAAAATATTTTAGCCATGTTTTTTTAGCACGTGACTGGATAAAATAAAAGAAAACAATGACGGAAGTACAAATTAAAAAAAAACAACTATCATCGTAAATTAAATCTAAAGAAATGCAACCTTTAGGACGCGACTGGATAAAATAAAAGAAATATATAAAACGTGGTGGTTTCTTTAAAAAATGCAAGGCAAAGGATTCTATGATCGTTTGCAATATTTAAATCCTTAATTCAATAAATTATCTTTATTTACACAGGATTGAATTTATACGGGATATGCATTCGAATTCCGGTCCAAAGGCCAATTTGTAAAATATTATTGATAGGCATATATATTGTTTAATACTATTAATTTGATCTAAATGAAGTAAATAATTACATTTTATGTAGCTTGAGTCAAGCAATGCATTTATGAATAATGCGTTTTAGATTTCTTCATAATTTGCTCTGTCACTCATATTTTACAAAATATTTTTATTAATATTTTAAATAGAAGTTTCTACATCAAGCAGTGTTCCAAATTAATCATTAAATCTGACTGATTTTTAAAATTAAAGAATATTATTACGAAAATGTATTCTTTTAGAACTTTCCGTCCATCATCTTACAGAAAATATTCATTTCAGGCCAATCAATGCCCGTAATTACTTCAATTCTAATGAATATGTGATTCAATTGAACATTTTAGAACGCATTACTCATGGCGAACCAGCTGGTCTTCAAAGGCGGCTAGTTGTTTAATAAATCATAGCTTCGCAACAGAAACAAATCTTTCAACTGCCTGATAAACGCTCATACAAAGAAAGGAAATAATACATCCTACAAATCGATTTGTTCAAGATAAAACAAAACAATCTATTTTGACGAGGTAGCAAAGGCCACTAACAGTATTATCCAGACAGTAAATAAAAATGTATTTATTTCTGGGAATATATAAGATGTAGTCTAGCCTGCTATAAAAGCAATGAAATATCCGCTAAAACTCATTAAAATGTGATCGATAGATTTAGCGCCCGGTTGGAACCAATCCACTGAGTCAGGAACTTTTTTTATTTATAGTCAGTGGTTAGGACTTCTTGATGAGTATTGATCATTTGGGCGCTCAGACCTTGAACCAGCTGTTGTTTCTACGGCCTTCAAATTTCATCATTTAGGCGCCTGAATCTACTTTGTGTCACTATAAAATGATTAAAAAAGTCTTTTAGTACCTGAAACACAAACTAATTATTATTATTTCTTCATTAACTTTTAATGGCATCTACTTTTTACAGCAGCTGTTAAAGTTTTCTCTTTCCCTAATTTTGAAATTAAAAAAGAAACATTACCCTATGCTTTAAATAAATGCATTTTTTGTGAGTCGGTTACAGTCAGTAGTATTTCGTGCAATGTAACATTAGGGGGCCCTATTATGTTCCAATGTGCAATGATGCATTTTGTCATATATTTTGTCTCTTTTAAATCTGGCCTCATCCAATTGCGATTCCAAAGACTAGAAATGAAAGGAGAATATGTCGAAGGAAGGGAGAGGAGAATATCCCGATTCTTTGACTCTATCATATTTCATCACACAGTTTGAAATTTCCAACTTTATTTTCCTGTTGTTGTAATGCCGCTTGGTCAAACCAAGCCGAATGAGCAGAGCTGTTTCGATTAAAGCAGAAGGGTGCACCTTTCGTTGTGAACGAGCACCGTTCAGATGAAAGGACGGCTTGGCTCGAACACACTCGACACAACCCTTTTGAGGGGGCGATCGAATTCCTTCATACACTCATTCATCCATCCGCAAGTCAGCATTTAGATCCAAATCAGAGACATACTCATCCCCGATTCAGTACCCCCAGGGGTTTCGTTTTGTGATGGGAACTTGGAGGACTTTGCAGTCACGACCTATTGAACGTGCCCCAACGGCCATGAGCCAACAAGGCGGTCTTTGGCCGAGACGAGGACAGAACCCGCGACCGATCGGTTACGAGACGGACGCTCTACCAACCAGGCTACAGTGGCCCCATAATTATTTTATTTTCCATTATTATTTTATTGCCATTATTTTCCTACTAATATTCAATCAAATATCGTTTCCATTGAAGAAGTTAGATAGTAACTTCGGGCTTCGGTAAGCATGCGCAGTCGATCCATATTTGCTGACCTTATTCACTAGTGATTTAAAGAACAGGAAGAGGAGGGGGGAAAAGAATATATCGGAAGGAGGCGGGGGAGGAGAACATCCCAATTCCTTCGAATATTCTTCTCCTTTTTATTCTTATTTTTCTCTAGTTATCATTTCGCTCCTCACAGGAGTCGTCTGTAACCCTTTTCGGTCGATGGGACTGTTTCGAATAAGGTGATTCCATTACGTCGTGCGGAATACACTTCGGCGACGTAATCAATGGAAAGGTGTATTCGAAAATACACATTTGCATTCCTCTTGGGGATGTCTTGCGCTCAGGGTGTGAAGGAGAATTGAATTGAATTTTGTACGGAATCGAATTTTCGATTGGACAAGAATTTCGGAGTGAAATTTTGTTTATTCTTAGTTACGTATTTCCTTTTCGGTTATAGATGAAGAAAAGTTAAAATATATGCTGTTTTTTAAATATAAATATCATAATATAGGATATATGAATTGTTACTGGGCCGTGGTGGCCTGGTGGTAAGGCCTCGGCTTCAGAACCAGAGGGTTTCAGGTTCGAGACTCGATTCCACCGAAAAACCGTCGTGTGAGGGGGTCTCTTGCACGTTCAATCTGTCAGTCCAAACGTCCTCCCGTTAATGTGAAGAGGGGAATGCTAGCTCAGGTGTCGTCCTCGTCATCTGACCGTGGTTGAAAATTACGAGGTGGATCCCGAAATAGCCCTCGTGTTGATTTAAACGGGACGTTAATATAACTAAACCAAACCAAATGTACTGTTGCTTCTGATTGCATTTGCCATGGACAAACTCGATGACGAAGTCAGCGATTTTAAGCCAAGAATGCGTCTCTTTTTTTAGTACGGCCAAGACTATGTCTTAGCTACTCAGACATAACATTCTCATTCCCAATCCCTTTTTATAGGGGAGGGGGAATAATATTCACAGATAGATGAATGTATATCCTGCCTGAACCGGGACTCAAACCCAGATCACGTGGTAAACGCGCTACCCTTATACCAGAATGCCGGATGCAATAACATCTGAGAGAAAAAGACCCTGAGTACCCGAGGGCAGAATTCTGACTTCTAGCTCATATGTTGACTTCTACACACTCACTTCCACAACTCCTTTTTACAGTTTAGTTTAGTTTAGTTATATTAATGACCCGTTTTAAAGTAGCACGAGGGCTATTTTGGGACGGACCTCGTCATTTTGAACCAAGATCAGATGACGAGGACGGCACCTGAACTGGCACCCTCCTCTCCACACCAGGCCACAGCAGCTGGAGGAAGTTTGGCCTGACAGATTGAACGTGCAAGAGAACCCCTTACACGACGGTTCTTCGGTGGAATCGAGTCTCGAACCTGAAACCCTCCGGTTACTCCTTTTTACAGATGGGAGGGCATTATTTCACACATCTCGGAACAGTTGAAGAACAACCCTGCGCGAACCGGGACTCGAACCCAGGACTCCCATATCAAGGGGAAGAGGACTGATGCATGTATGTATGAAATAAATTCATGGGAGTAAAATAAATTAGTTTATTGTTATGGGACTAAACAGCTTTTCAGCCATTTTATCTTCCAAAAAACGCAGTCTGCTTAATTTATTCAATATTTGTGTCGGTTGATAAATTTTGTATTAATATATACACATAATGTAAAGACGCAAACATGCTCTACTGTAAAATGATATCGTTAGCTATTATTTTCGAGGAAAACACATCTTTTGAAATAACTAGTTATTTCATATATATATATATATATAAACAGACAGCGTTATATATATATACTTTATTATTACTGAACTTGACGGACGGCTGGGTCGTTTTATATCCACGGAGATTATTGCGTGATAGAGGTCCATTGACTGGAATCGGATAGCTCCGTATTGGTTGAGTATCTGCTGTGTTATGACACAAGCGGCTTTACGATGACACGTCAGACAACACATATATAAGAAGAGATCGTGATGGCCAAGCTATAATAATCAAAAATTTTCGTTCAGTCAAGCTTCGGCGTTCATGCAATCCACATCTGTCGCACCTTCTGTAGAGTTCCAAGGCAACATATTGACCTCTAGGCTTCCGTCAATTTTGTCATCAACTGGGATAAGCCCCTGCCGGGGCTGAGTTCCCCGGCAACCCAACTCAAATCTGTGAAAAGCAATAATTCCAGATGTTATTTTAGAATTCAATAGATGACAATGAAGTTAGGTTAATGATAAACAGATGATGATGACTCATTTACCAGACGAAATGGATGATCAAGTTTGTCTGTTAGAAATTCATCTTCGGCCATTGTAATACGTCGCAATGATTTTGCCGCGCCCAGGCAGGAATTGAATTTTGCTCACTTTATCTCCGTAAGAGGGCTGCTTAGTGGCGGGAAGTGAAGTCATATATATATGTAGATGCATCTCAAAAGTTTTGTTTCTTCATCCAGGTCAATTTTTTTCTTTTCTGTTGTAATCGACGCACATCCGTGTTGTTTATTTAAATATTATCGTTTCTTTTTCAATATGTTGATACATCTTCATGTGAATTGAAGTTTGTTCATTTTACGACGATATAATTAATTTAAAAATTTATTAAATTATAAAAGTTATGAAACTATTTGAATGATATAATTTGATAGAAACATTTTTTATTTAAAAATAGCAAGAATCGTTTTTACTTTCACGTAATTTTTCAATGTTATCTCAATAAATCTTTAGAATTACGATGCTGGGAAATGACTCAAAATACATAAGTGGAAAAAGAAATTTGATATAAATTTAGAAGGTTTTTATTGATCCAGATGTTAACATGTGGTTGTATAACACATAGACACATAGGAGGTAACATTTATGTAAGTAAAATCCTTATGCGGAAATTTACGAGAGAGTCAACGTGATAAAATATAAGAATTGTTTTGTGAAATAACATCGACTGGGAAAAAAAGAAATCTGTATAAACGTGATTCTCATGAAGCTCAAAATAAAAGTCATATTATTTCCTTACTGAACACTTAACGGGAAAGTATATAAAAGATTGACTATAAAACGCTAAAAAAATCGCATATATATTTTTGGAAAACAGTTTCCTGTCTTAAACAACTCAAAATGTTTTATGATAAAGCATTTTTTTTACTTCCTAAAGATTTACAGATTTTTACTGAATTGTTCGAGCTGAGTGTTAGAAGAAATTGCAAAGAGAACTTATAAATTAAGTACAGTAAAAGCTCTTTATTCGCTTGGTATAAGTTCCATAAATATGCAGCGAATATAGAAACCGTTAATACGTTTGTTTAGTTTGGTTTAGTTATATTAACGTCCCGTTTTAAAGCAACACGAGGGCTATTTTGGGACGGACCTTGTCATTTTGAACCACGGTCAGATGACAAGGACGACACCCCCCCCCCTCTCCACACCAGCTGGAGGACGTTTGGCCTGACAGATTTAACGTGCAAGAGAACCACTAACACGACGGTTCTTCGGTGGAATCGAGTCTCGAACCTGAAACCCTCCGGTTCCGAAGCCGAGACCTTACCACCAGGCCACCGCGGCCGTGAATACGGAATGGTCATTTATACGGGATTGTAGGGGATACGTTCCTAGGTGAAAAAAAATAAGTACATAAAAAATCAATTTAATTGAAGTTTTTGTACATTTTGATTCATTATCTTAAAGCTTAGACAATGGTTTGAAGAATTTTGTCATTTTCTCTTGCTTGGCAGTTTTTAAAAGGTCCTTCCATTAAGACTGATACGCAGCAGTCGCATTAGCAATTTGCCTCTTAAAAATAAGACTTCGTTCCATAGACGGATCAATGTTCATAAAGAAATCGCAAAGCTCATTTGCCATTCTTAAACCTTCACCAAGATTTTTCAAATGAAATGTCACGTTCTACCTTATTTCTTAGTCGTTAATTTTACAAACATACTTTATTTATTGAGGTTGCTTTCATTCTGCTTGTTTACATTCTCAAAAATACCAACGGCGGCTTTATGTCAAAGTCCTCGACGATATCATTTAACAACATACTTGAGGCAAAGTTGTCATAAGATCTATTTTTCTTTTTTTTATTAGTCCATTTGAAGGCATTTACAAAGAATATTGGGTTGGAATCCTTTTATTATGATGTATGTACTTATGAGATCCGCGTATAAAGATAATTTTCACCAGCGAATATAGGAATTCGGTCGCATTTTTTAAATCTGCGAATAGTGAAAAAGCGAATGAACTAAGCGCGAATAAGGAGCTTTTACTGTATTGAAATCTCTTCCTTTTTTCTTATTTGTACAATGTACAGATCTCTTTTTATTTACTCACTCATGTCGTTTTATTTATCCACTCATCTCATTAAAAAATTTCAGTTGCTCTACATTTGGTAAATACTTAAATTTTTATGCGATTGTTTTCTTAACAAAAAACATTCCGGAAGTTAAGAACCATAGAGTTCAAGCACTCCTTGAATCATCTGTTTTTCATAGATGTCTCACATAAGTTACTTCAAATAAAAAAGAAAAAGAATGTATAAAAAATTATATATTTATAATTTCATTTTAATTTTAAAAAAATCAATATTATTTAGTTGTTCTGAAACAATAGATACTCATAATTTTTTTATCATAAAATCTTAAATTATTTCTATAAAGCCTTCTGTCTTCTGTGAAGGACTTTCGTATCATTCTCCATAGAAATTACTTCAAGAAATACTTTAAATATATCTACTAGGGGTGATCCAAAAAAAATTTACAAGAAAAGGAAAATTCCTTTATCAACAATAGACAAAGGATACAAATGATAATTAACCCCTACCAGTAGTATTTAAGAATGCAAAAATTATGGATGAAATAGCTATTTAATTTTTATTTAAGAAAACGTAGTTTATTTTATAATTCTAACTAATTTATAATTATTAATTAAAATTATATTATTAGTATGGGTGTCATTGTAATTTGTAAGTTCGCATTCAACATTTCTTCAAAAATCTCTAGTGATTTCGGATTAGCCCCTAGTTTTCCCGTTTACTCTAGGCACTCCGGTATTTTTAAAAAAATTAATTTTAGGCACATAATGTGTCTAAGACTCCACAAATTTCACCTATTAGTCACTATGCGCGTTTTTTTTTCTTCTTGCTGATATTTCACTATTATTAATTTTATTATCAGTATCAGTTAAACGTTGGCTTATTCTCTGATTTTTCTGAATCCCTGTGATCATCTCGATCTACATTACTCTTATTCATTAAGGTGTTTATTTCACCGCATGTTTAACATTTAGTAAGTCAGATATTCAGACTAAATGTTTATTAAAATAAATGAACGAATTTATTAGAATGACTGCTCATAGTTTGACCGTCACTTGTAGCAAGACCATCAAACAATATATGATAGTGATCTATGATATTATCAACATAAGTAATAAAAGTGCATCCGCATTCAATACACTAGAAATTTTAAATTAAATTAATTATTATATTTAACAGTAACTTTAATGGCATGAGGAGTATAACTCGTCCCGCCATACAGCACAATGACGAGTATAGGTCATCATTGTGCTATATGGCATGAAAAATCAATGACAAGCTATACTCGTCATTTTACGGAATGTGTTAAGAGACATATTTTGCAGTCACTTCTATAAATAATTACCAAACCTGTTGAGGCATTTATCATACCCCTGGGCCAATTTTTTAAACTCATCTTGATAATAATCAGGTCCTGGCTAGTTCCTAGTTCTCTGCATCTTTTTTGAGCATCACCTTCTGATATGAATCTTGTTTCGGATAAGTGTTTCTTCAATACCGGTGAAAGGAAATAGTCACTGGGAGCCAAATCGATGCTGTATGGGATTGGGATTGACTCCAGTCCTTCCGCCAATACGTTTACAACAATTTCTTTTCAAAAGAACGATACCATTTCGCCACCTGTTGTCTACTCATTGCTTCACCCCTGTGCAATTCAACGATTTGTTTGTGAATGGCTCATAGAAATCGTATCAAAGTTGGCACCTCTGTGTGAGACCACTTCTCTAGAGTTCTTGCCGTTATTTCGCTGTTTCAGGTCTAAGTATTAAAACTATTTATTCGAATGACAGGTCTAAAGACCTTATCACACCGCGAAATATCGTCTGCACTTTCCGTCAGCTATTTCCCCTTTCTAGCCTCAGAATAGGTGAAGCAAGTTTTTCATCATCGACACCTTTTTCTAACCAGCTAGAAAATGAAGACGATAGTGCTGAAAATATTGCCCGCAAACGAATTCAACCAATCATGTGAAACTTTGAAGTGACGTCATACAAGTAACGCCACATTGACGTCATTTTCTTTTTTGTTTGCTGACGGAAAGTGCCGACGATATTTCGCCGTGTGATAAGGCCTTAAAGCAACTAGGGCCATGTGTCTCCCCTCTGGGTCACAATATCCCAATCCACAATTTCTATTTTTGCAATACTGCTGCCGGTAAACTTTTTTTTATCACCCCTCTTATATTATTATGTTTATAAATACAGTCGTAAATTATCTTGGATAAGTACTTTATATGTACACATATAAGTCAAGATACTCAAATTCGAGATTTCAGAACACTCTATATTTTAGACTGATGCAATCAGTAATAGCAAAACAAAAAGAAAGGATTTTAAAATGTCACCATGCTATGATAGTGATGACTACACATTTTTATACCTACATTTTCAAATTTTCTCCTTGTATTAATGTTTTGAAAATTTAAGTATATTGTTTTCAGACTAGCGTTTTTTTGTTAAAATTTTCAATGTTGAATATTTTATGTAACTCCACATTATATTATTAATAGCCTCAACATCTGAATATTTTCAGATTTCAAATGTTGATAGACTCAGAAAAGGCATATTTTATGTCTTATGCTGCTCTATTCGTTGTGCTGGGCATCCTACTCATTTTTTATCCACTCAACTAAAATTTTTATTTTAATTTAAAATCCAAGTCACTGAACTTCAAAAAGTAAAAAAGCAGTTCTTATTAAAAGTATTTAAAAATTTTCTTCATTATTATTTGTGACTTTAATTTAAGTATAATAAAATTATAAGAAAAAATGTTTGAAATATGTTTTCAATAGAAATCTGCTCTTCATAGTTAAATAAGTATTTTCTTCACATCTGCATTATCAATAATGGAAGAAAACTCCAAGGGGATTTATTTATAAAAATAAACAGAATGATTTAAGTTTTTTTTACAGCATTGAAATATATTGCTCTAAAGTGAGCTTAAAAATATTTTCAAATAAAATTAAATTATATAGAAAAAAATGATATTTAAAAAAAATTAATTCCTACTTAGGCCAACAAAGAAAAATTTTATTTTAGTTATTATTTATGAAATACTTACAATTAATATAAATTTGTTTATATATATGTGAGAATCACAATATTATGTGGCAAAATAGATTTTCTTACAGGGATCTACACGTTTCACCAGTGATGGTATTTATTCCTAAATTTATATTCTGCTAAATATCTTATACAAGAGGAAATTTTTTCTCCCATATAAAACTAAAATTAGTTAATTAATCAAAGAATTATAGATTTTAAGTCTCTTTCTTCACCTTTATGTGCAAAATAAGGAAATCCTTGAAATTTTACCGATTGAGCTCCTTCTTCTTCTTGCATACAGTCGACCACCCCGCCACCACTGAACGTAGCGGTATCGACAGAATTTGTGGTGGTCGACCGCTGAATTAGTATTGTCCAGCCTTACATGGACCGATCCGTCAAGCTAACATTCCTTTCGGGGTAGTAAATGACTGTCTTTCCCCCCACCTGCACTCTCTCAAACAGTTGGAAGGAAACTGTCCATCTTTAACATCCTATCCGTCAGGGTTTTGAGAGGACCCGGTACCATCAGTACTGTACTTAAATCATTATTGTCAATCTCCAGGTCCTTCCTTAATTCTGATATTTCCATACATTCCCTTAAATAGTGGTAAACCGCACCCATTTCGCCACTATTGCATTTATTTTTCCGCGTTCTTTCAAATCTTTTGAAATAGGCAGGAAATCTCCCATGTCCCGATATTATTTGGATTATATCTTCTTATTTTCATTTCCGGATTACGAATAAAGTCGAAAGTCACCCTTCCTTTTTTGGATATATACCATCTGTTAAACCATTGTAGTTTTATTTCTTCTCTCAATTCCCCTTGTAAAACCCCACTTGATATGTTGGCAATAATATCAATATTATCGTTCTGTGTCGCCAACTTCGCATAGTGATCCGCCTTTCCATTACCATCTATCCCAATATGGGCCTTCATCCAATTCAGTTTTATCGACTGGTTAATTTTAACACTTTTTATCTTTTCTTTTATCGTCCCTACTACCTTATCACACCGATTGAGCTCCTGCCTGCTGTTTCAATTTTCATTTCAAGCTTCTAGAACACTATTCAAAGTATTAGAAATTAGTTTATTTAATTAAGGAATTAAAAGTTGAAAAAAACTATATTAACATCCAGTTTCAAAAAGTATTTGAACTTGAGTGGCTGAATAGAAAGCATTTTATTAACGGTTGAGAATTTGAACAAGATATATAAATAAATACAGTAAAAGCTCTTTATTCGCGCTTCCTTCAATCGCGTTTTCACTCTTCGTGGATTAAAAAAACGTGACCCAATTCCTATAATCGCAGCTAAACATTTCTTTATTCGCGCATCTAATAAGTACATACATCATAATAAAAGGATTCCAACCCAATATCCTTTGTGAAGGCCGTCAAATGGACTAATAAAAAAAGTAAAATAGATCCTATTACAGCTTTGTCTAAAGTATATTGTTCAATGCAAACATAGCCGAAATCGGGAATGGAATAGGACAATATGGGTTCGAACAGATAGAATCGAGTGACATTCAGGAATGGCTTGAAGCGCAAGATGAAGATTTAACTGAAACCGACTTGGAGGAAACGTTAAATTCACAGCCCATTGAAGAAGAGGCTTCCACAAGCACTGGAAACGTGACATTTCATTTGAAAAATTTTAGTGATAGTTTAAGAATGGTAAATGAGCTTTGTGAGCATTGATCCGTCTATGGAACGAAGTCTTATTTTTAAGAGGCTAATGCGACTGCTGCGTATTATTCTGAATGGTAGGAGCTTTTAAAAAACTGCCAAGCAAGAGAAAATGACAAAATTCTTCAAACCATTGCCTAAGCCTTAATATAATGTTCAAAAATTCCAATAAAGAGCTTTTACTGTATTTATAGGGAAGAGTGTGAACTAATAGTAGGAATTGAAAAAACTGTACGGCATTAAAATTGGTATTATTAAAAATAAAAATAAAGATTTTTCAATTGGCATAAAACTTATTTTGTGGCATATTATTTTTTACAAATATGATGAGGAAGCATTAAAATTTCACACTACTTCTAATCACTAAAAATTTTTCTAATTAAAATTTCAAGTATGTCACTTAGAATTTCGTCTTTCAACTCTTCAAAATACATTTGTACGGAATTCAGACCAACAGTCTGTCCTGTTGAGAGTCATCACACAGAAAAATACATGTTTTCCTTAGCTATTAGAGATATTAAATAGAGATAAATGTTCTAAAACTGTATTTCCGCCTTTTAAAGTGGTTTCTGGCCATGCTGTTTTTATGTCTACATGTATTGTTATAGTCTCCGTTTCTAGCTATAAACATTTACTACCAGCTATTTATTCGAATTTTTAGATTTTCATGGTTTTCATGATGTTTTCTTCATCCGTTTTTCCCATTTTGTAACGACTTAAATTTTTGTGGTTCTTTCCGCAAAAACCTTGAATATGACTCTTTGAGTACAGTCGTTATTTTCTCAATAGAATTTTTAAAAAATCTTTTATAAAGCTGTAACATTTTATTATAAAGCTAGTTTCGACAAAATCCCAAAACTTTTTTTCAAATGAAGTTTGGACTCTTAAGTGTAAAGAACTGATAATCTCTTTAAGGAGACTCTTCAATTAATCATGAGTCTAGAACTTTTATTAATTGATTTTTCCCGCCTTTTGTTGTTTATTGTTGGATAATTGACAGCAAAAAGAAACAATATTTAGTATAAAGATTTTCTTTTTAAAGAATAATTTTTACAGTGAGAGCATTGAAAAACCTACTTAAGATAAAGTAGCTTCTTCTTTCTAATTTTTCCTTCATCAGCTGCTAAATATACATTTAATAAATCCTTAAAATATTTTTAATGCATTAATAATAGAATTTATTTAAATAGATATTTTTATCTGTTATTTCCAATTTATACTTCCGTACAATGTACTTCTGAACTTTATATTTCTTTGAAATATATCTCGGATATTAGGGATTCCTCTGAATCGTATCAGTCGGTATATATTGACTGTTTTCAAATTATGTGTTTTCAATGCGTCTGTATATATTGGAATCAAAATAAATATGTTTTCTTCTGAATTCAGCAAACATTCTTGCACTTAAACCAATCGAAACTTTCTGGCATTATTTTTACATCACGAAGCTTGTATATTTTTTTTCAACTTACACATTGTCACACTTAATCATCAATTAACTATCTTATGATTTTGGTATCAATTATTAATGGGTTTTTATCCCATTTTTGCCTTTTTATGTATTTATTTATTTGTATACGAAGTGCAGACATAATATTGTATTCGCCAAAAACTCCGAATTCGTAATTTTGATGAATATCCAAATTTTAAGTACTTTTTACTTCTAAAAAGACATTTTTGATATTTGTCTTTCTATCCGTCAATCTGTGACAAAAATCTCTTTAAGCTAAGCGGATGAAACTTGTTATATGGTCCCTACATCAATTTGTTGATTTCTCGCACATTTTGAGCAGAATCCGCCCAGTGAAATTTTGCCTGTCCAGCTCTTCGAATATAATTCAACATGATAGCTACAAAACGAATAGAGCTTGATAGATAACATTCGGTATTCTTATATAGTGTTGACACCTTTCAAATTTTGTGCGAATCCAAAGTTAGTCTATACTTTCATAACCATGCATATGCAATAACTCAATAACGCAATGACTTAAATATATAAAATTTAGTTTGTAACTTCATGACTGATTAGAAGTGCTGTTTTGCTTCAATTTGTCGGATTTTGACTTAGATACTACTAATTGCATGCCAGGGATAAATCATCAAAAACTTCTGATAGGATCATGCGATAGATTTAGTAAAAATGCTAAATTCTTGTCAAATGTTAATATTTCGTAACTATTGTATGCCAATGCCGTTTATATTTGTCGATGGCATATATGTAAAGATATATCTCATCCTCAGCAAAAAATTATGGATATTGGGTAAGACAGAAAAGGCCTTGCATTGGCTGGCATACAATAGTTACTAAATGCTAATATTTGGCTTGTATTTAACATTTTTATTGACTCTAAAATGTGATCCTTGGCGATTTATTTTGGCGATTAATTGTGACAAGCAGCTATTAGGATTTGGAAATTGAAGGTGTGTTGTAGAAAGTTTTTTTTCAAACCAACAGAAACCAAAATTTAACACAGCGCTCCAACTGCAGCCATAAAATGACATATTAAATTTGATATGCACTGAATTTTTGAGTTATCACTTACACATGCTTCTTAAAGTAAACAGTTAACTCTATCGACTGAATTTCAACTGAAAAAAGATAAACTCTTTAATGAAATTGCCTCCAAATTTGGTTTCTGACTATAGATGTTCATCCTCTTCACAGAATTATCCGTCTAGATCTCTTTGTTTTGAATTTATCGAGGTAGTTTAAATTCCAACAGCTGAAGAAACAGACTTCTTTTGAATTTTGCTCAAATTGATTGAAACCTAAAACTTTGTGTATCAAATACCGAACTCCATACATTTATCTCATTGCTTTTTTCAATCACACAGGCAAATATAAGGACACATATTTTCGAAAAGTACATTTTTTGAACTCAGAATCAGAGCATGGAGTTTAAAGAGGGGGATGAAGCAACCCTCGTCATCTGGTTTTAAAATTATGAAGTCCGCCTCAAAATTGTGTCGCCTTAGTGTTGCTTTAAAAACGGGATGTTAATATAACAAACAAAACAAGAACAGGGAGACTTCGTACATACTTGATTTCGTATTTTTTGCAATTATATTATTTTCTCTGTACTAAGAATACGCGATTCAGTATTCTGGCATATGGGTAGAGCGTCTTCTCCCTGATCTGGGCATTCCAGGTTCGAGTCCTGGTTTTGGCATGCTTCTTCTGTGTTCGATCTGTAAGATGTGTTAAATAGCTCTCTCCCACCTGTGAAAAGGAGTTATGGAGACGAGTGTGTAAAGGTCAACTTCATATGAGCTAGAAGTCAGACTTCTGCCCTCGGGTGTTCAGAGGCCTTTACCCTCAGATGCTACTGTATTCCTCTATCCCCGATCTCTTGGTTCGAATTGGTGTTCAATCCAAGGAGGATAAGCAACAACAATAAAATAAAATGTGACGATACAGCGAAAAAATATTACTTTTATTTACGTGCTTTTACCCTAATTGGTGCGACTGAAAAGACAAGAGACGCTCACTTGGCCTAAATCGCTGATAGATAACTGCTAGCCGGCTCGTAAAGTGATAAACGTCACAACACAACAACATGTATATGTGAAAGTAAAAAGTAGTTTTCACACGTTTAAAGAATTTTCGTTGCTGCAAATCAAGAGTCTTTGCTTGCAAAGACATTACAAATTATGACCGCAAGAGATTTCTTATGTGGAAGAATATACAAAATATGAGGGAATTATTTTCTTGCATTGAGGAATACACAAAATAAAAAGAGATCTCAATTTAATTTCTGATGTAAAAGAATACACAAAATAGAAGGGAATTTCTCTTTAATTCGTTATGTGGAAGAATACACAAAATGGGAGGGAAACTCACTTTAATTTCTTACGCGGAAGAATACACAAAATAGAAAGGTTTGTTATTCTTCAATTCTTACTCTTTACTATCACTCTTTAATTTCTTAGAATACGTAAAGAATTAAACTTAGGAGAATTCACTTAAAAGAATACGCAAAGAAAACAAGGAATTCACTTAAAAGAATTAGAAAAATAAAAAACAGTCCCTCTTTAATTTCTTATGTGGAAGGATATACAAAATAGAAGGGAATCTCTTTAATTTTTTATGTAAAAGAATGCAAAAAACTGAAGGGTATCTCTCTTTATCCATTAAATTTCTCGTCCCAGATTTATTGACAATACGTGAAATTTCTCTCTTCCAAATGGAAATAAAGGCCGCGCTCGGAGAACATGCAATGCCATCTGAAATCACGCTCCGATCTCCTTTAATTACTCATGAGATCGTTCTCCTTCTCATAGTGACACATTCTGCTTTCTTAAGTGAGCCTCCTTCGTTCCGGAGGGATTATTTTATGACCTGTTATCGCGGAGCAAACGAGGGAAATCGACAGCTGGTCAACAACAGGTGACGAATAAAAAAAGCGGCGTGTGTCTTGGGTGGAAGAATGTGTCTCTGAAACCACAGTTGGGATTCCCACCGACCGACACGAATCTCAGTAAGTTTGACTTGTCTCTTATGCATTGCTTTTATCCCATGTCTAGCGGTTATTTCTTCTTTAGAATATTGTTTTTGTCTGTCGCTAATAGACCACAAAATGAAACTTAAAAATAATCATTCAGAGATTTTTTAGAAATTTCTTTAAGAATTAAATTTAAAAAATAATAATTTTTTTGCAAATTTTTAATTTAAAAAAATTGTTTTTTTAAGTATCTGATCAAAAAAATAAAAATGATTAGTTATAAGTAAATATTGAATAAGTTTTTCTTCAAAATTAGGGTTTCTTTCCTTATATAATAAGTAATAAATTAAAAAAAAAAACAAATTTCAAAATTTCATTTTTTATGACGAGATTTATTTACTTATAAGAATAATTTTAGTTACTAATAATTCACTTATAAGGATAAAATTCAAGAATAATTTTTATCAATATCAGTGTTTTGAATGTAAAAAAAACTTTTGTTGTCAAAGAATATGGTGTATAGCAAATTAGAGTTAAATTATAACGAAATAAGTGTACGCGACAAAATTGTTGTCCAAGAATATAAGAAGAGAAAATTTTTAAGTATTAGTAAATGTCAAAATAAATGATTTTTTTCTTCTCAAAATCAGGTTATTGTGTAATATCTCAAGAAATAAGACTTCAGAATTATATGTTTCATAAAAATAATCATTCCATTTTCATATATAAATCAGAAGAATTTTATTGAAAAAATAAATTATCAAAGAATTTGTTGAAAAAACCTTACAAAAATAAATAAAAATTTTACAAAAATATGTAATAAATAAGTGTTTAAAGTTAAATTAAAATAAAATTCTTTATAATAATCACTTGAAAATAATCATTCGTTCGTTATTCGAGTTTTTTTTTAAGGAATCAGAAAAAAAACCAATTCTTTAATTATTTGAAACTTCTAAAAAATTATCAGTATTCAACATGGGCAGGAAATAAAAATTATAGTTATAAGTAACTATTTAGATAATTTTTTCTTCGAGGTAATCTTTTCTTTGAAATACATATAAAAATTTTCGTATAATAGCTAATAACCCCCCCCCCTCGTCCAAAAAAAAACAATTTTAGAATTTTCTTTTCTTGGAGATATTTATTCACTCATTCTTCAAGATATTTCTTAAGAGTATCAGAATTTTGAGAAAAAAAATCTTTTGCCAATGAAAAATGTATATATAAAAATAAATTGAAATTGTTTCTAAATATTAAAATCAATGTATTTGATAAAATTTTGTTTTCTTTTATAATTTATATTCAAAATAATTGAATTAACCAAATTAATTATTCGTTCTTTATTAAACTGAATTGAAGAATTGAAATAATTTTTAATGTAAAATAAAAACTTTTGTTGTCAAAGAATATGATGATGAATTTTTAAGCATTAGTAAATATCAAAATAAATGTATGCGTTTTTTTCAAAACCAGGCACTAATGCAATAATATCCCAAGCAAAAAATTCATAATAATATTTTTCGTAAAAATTATTCTATGCAGTTCAATTGCAAATCAGAGACATTTTATCGAAAAAAAAAAAAAGAATTTTCAAGCAATGTAACGAAAAAAATAAAAGATTACAATGAACAATAAATGTTTTTAAAAAGTTGTTTTCTTTCAAAGAATGCACTGGTTTAATGACTAGAATCTAGAAGCAAAAAGTTTGAATATTTTTTTGATGGTCCTTTATTCATAATTTTTATATTTTCTGTCAACCAAATGAACTTCTGAAAAAAGTTTAAAGAAAGAAAAGAAATGTTAAAAAATATAAAATTAAAGGAAAAAATGTTATTAATAAATAAATATTTTTAATCGTGTTTTTATATTAAAATTTCTTGAAATGAATTTTGGGAATAATAATTTTCATGCAAAATATTGTTTTTACAGTTTTGTTTTGTTTTTGAAACCATTTTTTGTTTACTTACAGATTTTCTCTAAGAACTTTGAAAGCAAAATAATAATAAATAATTAAATGTTAGTCAAAGGTCGAAATAATAATAATAATTTATGTTGTTCATGTTTACATATATTTCAAAAGTATCCTTTTGATGAGATGAAATATTTCTTCATCACTCAAATACTTGAATGATTCCCATCAATCTTTTTTTTGATGTTAAGATCAAACGTAGAAGTAATAGCAATAAAATTTGCTGATCCAATTGTATGTGGTTAAGATGTCATCGTTGCTTTTGATTTGACCCAAATATTTAGATGGTCTGATTCATATTTAAATGTAGGAAATAGAATCAATGTATGGATCCAGATGTTTACTCTGAAACAAAAAATGAAAAAGTATAGCCAAAAAGATCTGATGATCTATGAAATATTTTAGCTAATTAGGAATTATTTTAGCTAATTTAGGAATGTGGAGGAGAGATTACAGGACTTCGAAACATTTTTCAATTCCTTTACAAATTTGAGATCAAAGATTCCGACAAGGCAGTAAATAATGGAGAAGATCCATCTAAAGATAACATGCTTGTTTAAGAAATTTCCATCAAACTATGGTGACTTCTATTTAGTAAAGAAACACTCTCTTCCTAATAGATAAATGTAAGAAGAGTACATTTTGGTATGCCAATCGGATATTTTAAAGCATAATTGGAAAAATACTCTAATTTCTCTCATTTTGCTCTGCAAGGAGGTAAAACAGCTTCTTATATAATTTGATTGATAAGATGAATCAAATGGATTCACCTAAACTCCATGCTGTACCAGTAATATATTTGACAATATTAAGAAATCTGATGGATTTTTATTTTTATTATTTTTTTGCAATCGAAAATTGGATTCCATGCTTTACCAGTAATACATTTGGCAATATTGAGAAATCTTATGGAATTTTATATTTATTATTTTTTATATCAAAAATTGGATTCCATGCTTTACCAGTAATACATTTGACAATATTGAGAAATCTTATGGAATTTTATATTTATTATTTTTTTATATTAAAAATTGGATTCTATGCTTTACAAGTAATACATTTGACAATATTAAGAAATCTCATGGATTTTTATTTTTATAAATTTATTTTTTGGTAATCAAAAACTGGATTGAAAGCCAAAGTTTTTCGAAAATACGAAGACAAAGAACACATGGCTATTCAGGATGCTAAATGTGTTAAAAAAAAGCATTTTTTTGTATTAAAGAAAACTTTAGCGCTCGAACATTCATTGCTATTTAACTCTTTGCACATGAGGTACTTTCTTGAAATATACTGAATAGATTGGTGCCCTCCTATTTTTTATAACAGTGCGAATAATTAACTATACACAGCTTTATTTTTTGTAATTTATGATGTAATAAAATTGGAATCTAAATGATAAACACAGAAAGTAACAGTTTTTTATTCATAAAATAGCATAAAGCGTAGAAAACATAACTTTCTAATTAAAAATATTCTTTCATAATAAAAAAATAAAGCTTAAAACTGACATATCTTTAAAAATTCTGCAGAGAAATGTGTTTCTTTAAATATAGTAAATAAGTTTTATTTAATTATGGTTGAAATATTCGTTAGAGTGTATGATATTACTATTAATATTTTACTTTCGTATAATCTGCATATTATTAAGATTATATCTACTTAATACTACAAATCTTAAGATTTAAAATTATATGTACATAATACTACTTATCTTAAGATTATATCTACATAATACTGCTATTGTTAAGAGTATATCTACATAATAATGCTAATCTTAAGATTATATCTATATAATATAATCTTGCTAAATCATATAATCGTGTAATCTATATTAATGTCTTATAAAACTTACAATGAGTTGGTCTACAACAACACATTCTGCTTTATTTCTGTTTGATTTCATATTAAACTCAAGTTTCTGATTCTGTGCGTCGCCATTGCTTTCGTCCAGCTTCAAGAATCTGCCTTTGTTTTAATGAGTGATGCAAGAAATTAACAAGATTTAAAAAAAAAAAAAAATCCTTTCCTGAAATGAATCTGAAGATCCAAGATAATTATGAACGATTTCAGAAGGTGTCTATAGAATTGTTAATAGAGCGCGTTTGAGACCATAATACCTTTATATGTTCACAAACAAAGCCTTAAACGGAAGTTATCTTCCTTCTTTACCTTTTTTTTTATCTTTAGCTAGTGTAGAACAAATATATATTTAAAACACACAGTCTTCGTTTTATTATATTTTAATATGTACTCTTGTGCTGACATCTTAAGAAGCCAATAACAGTCAATAGACACTAGCGTACGCTTTTGTCGAATGGTTTAGTTACTGGTCTTCAAACAAAAAATCGCAGGTTCGATTACGTCACTACATGGGTGACCTCGGACGATGAACCTTCATCGCCATACTCTTAATTGTGCAGCAAAAAATTGTTAACATGAAAAAAATATACTAATATTAATCACTGGTTAACGTATATAAAATACGTTAACTGAAACAATGAAAAGTATAATTGTAAAATATAGTTTAAAACGGTTAAAATATACTTAAAATCCATTAAAAAAAATTTAAATGGTTTTCAATGGTAAATATATTTAAAATGGTAAATGGTTATAGGTTTTAGTTATTAATTTCAATATCTTTTTAAAAAGTTCATTACAAATTTAAAAAAATTATGGAAATGATAGTGGAATCGCCAAAAACAGCAATTTGCGTTCATTTCAAAATGATGTATAAACAGTTTTTAAGAGATAGTAAATTGTGGAGTTAGTATGGAAAAACATAAAAATTTGAAATAGTTTTTAATCAAAAATCTATTTTGGAAAATTATTTCTAATACATCATTTAATTCTCAAGAACATGCCAAATTTGGAAGTTTGAGCTTCAAGGATCTCCCCTGTAGAATGTTTTGCTTGCCTGCCTAACGCTAGTGATACGCCGCAGAGAAAAATAAAGTATTTTAGATTATTTTTATATATATACTATTCGTGTAAATTTCCTATATATTTATATAATAGTCATATAACTATACAAATAGAAAAGTAATGCTTGTGTGGGGAAGAAAACACGATTTAGAGGGTATAACTACATATCTAAACTCTTTACAGGATTGGTTTTTATATAAAGGGAATATAATTTTATTTTGCCTGAGTAAAAATAAATACTATTTTTATAGACCTATTTAGTAACGTTAACAGCGATCATAAACCACAAGGTGAAGCATAACACACACTTACGACATAAAACTATCAGTTCGTATGCCTCTTTTGGATCAGTCAACAAAAGGAAGTCACATTTAGGTAAATTATTCCAAGATATTGGAAAGAAAATCTATATTGTTACAAAAACTTTATTATCTATGTTATAAAAACGATATATATATATATATATATATATATATATATATATATATATATA
>JAPMOQ010068174.1:784511-795205 GCA_026543055.1 Argiope trifasciata | reverse complement strand
TTTTATGTGTGAGAAATCCTCCCATTTAAAGCGTGTTTGTTTGCTTTCAGATTTCTGCCTGATCAGCGAAATTGCGAGACATGGACATTTTCGCGCAGAACTCTTCCATTGTGTCCAGAAACGCATCCGTCAGCTCTGACCAGCCGGCAGCCACGCAGATAGGAATAGGTATGATAAACCGTTATGCATCCGTTGCAGTTTTTTATTATTATTATATTATTTTGGGAAATTACATACAGGATAACTAGATATACGTCTTCAAAGCTAAATTAAAAAGAAAAATATTGTCCACTTCCTTCATGCATAATTCAGAATGGCGGATTTATTAAAAAAAACAGTAAATGTCGTTTATTCTCATAAACTTTCTCATATACGGTATTTGGTAAAGATATTCTCTCATAGATGAAGTTAATGTAGATAAGAAATGTGTTAACTAAAGTCAAAGATAACATTCGTTGATCTCAACTCAAGAGTTTAATCCACAGAACTAAACTTTACATCTGTTTTTATCCGCAAGATGAAATGACTTGGATCTTCTAGAGTTAGAAAGATATAGAAATTATAGTAACATTCTGGAACAAACAGAAAGTAAATCAATAGCAAAGCAATATTTAATCAAGTTGCTTGAAGTCAGATACGAACGTGCGAACTGTCGGTTTAGTTTATTGCATTTAAGGTATCCGACTACATTAAAAACACATGTTATCGACCCCATTGGCGAATTTTTGTTTTATTGTAGTTCAGACTTTCCTCTTTCCAAAACAGTTTATCTTCTGTAGGAAAAGGAAGGCTTCACCTATCATCCAAAGGAATTTTAAGTAAATCATGTTTTCCGCTAAAAACTGTCTTTAACTTCAATTTTCAGAAAAATTCTCCATCGTTCACATGATATTTCAAAAACTAATGGAGGTAGTGACATAAAAATGTCAGCTTGTGTTTAAAATAATAGGGTCAATGAAATGAACCGAAAGTTTTATTGTAGGTTAAATATTTTTTCATTTATAGGTGTTTTTAGAAAAATGAAGCTCTAAATTCATGGAAAAACTGCATATATACGTATATTTTATCCAATAACTTCTTTGCATCTCAAGATTTTTCTTAGAGTTTGGCTCATTTCATTCATCTTTATATTTTATAACTTGTGTGCAAAGAAAAATAGGATTACTGCATTACACTTTTGAATAGAGTATAAACCATTTTGGTGAAATCTACAAGAAATTTTCCTTTTTCTCACAATACAATATATTTTCCAATAACTTTTTTTTTATATTTATAGTGTTTATAACTGGCATTACATCAAAAAAGAAAAATATTTCTTTAAAAACCAATTTTTCAAAAATTCTCCTTTGAACGTAGACGGATATCTTAACCACCTTTGTCATTCAGTCTGCACCAAGGTACAAAATTAACTCCCGTGTACTCTTTTCTCTCAGCAACTTCTTTACAAAATTCACACTCATCTCTTTCGAATAAAATCTGACGACATCGGACTTGTACCTGATGGTTTCATGGCATAATTACTCACATTTTTATTTTGGGAGTTCCTCTCAAAAGTGTTTTGTGATTCATAGTAAAATGGAGAAAATAGATACTGCAACTTCCGGTGCAATTCTTTAGACATTGCAATTTTTTTTCGTCGGCCGATTGAAACCAATTGACACCATGAAATTATAATTTTAGATTCAAGGTTATAAATTTTGAAGCCCCATGTATTGTTTTGTAAAATAATAGCGTGGAAAATTAATTAATTTTTAATTATTTTCATTCATACTTTGTTTCCTTGATTAATTTGTTTGAAACTACATATATAAACACATGCCTATTTCAAATATATTTTTTAGTATTTCAAAATCTGTAAGGATTTCAAAGATCGGGTTATTTTTTATGTGCATCAGTTGTTTTAAAAGGAATTTATAGGTTCAATATGTACACCATGAAATGTCCTAAAATATGTACTGTAATATGATGCGTTCATCTTTTTCTGCTGTTGTTGCCATGTTACAAGTGCAATAAATAGAAAAATAAGAAAAAAGGAGAGTGGGGCAATTAGATTGGACCGAAAGCCTGCAGAACAACCCTAGCCACATTTTCAGCTTTATTGGATCTAAGAATGTCCCTGGTGTAGTCAATGTGTATTTTGAAGAAGGCTGAAATAATAGAATGGCAGCTAAGAGTATGCTCCGGAACCAGCTGCATGTTTGGACAGTGTGAGCCCTCTTCATAGGGTCTGGAAAAAACATGTATGATCCTCATGCCCTTCAGGTGCCCAATTCTGAGCCTTGCAATGGTGGTAGTGATGTCTCTTTTATAATTTAGATTCTTCAGAGAGAATTTCTTTCGTTTGGTACTTAATCTCTGTCTTGCTACGGTATTATCATCCAGAGCAGTAGTAGACAGAGGGGTGGGATCCACTGATCTGCCTTCATTGACAAGAGTGTCGGCCTGCTCGCTTTCCTCAGTGCCCACGTGGGTTGGAAGTAACGACATCTTAATAAACCAGTAACAGCCGTTAGATATGAGAGATCGCTTTTGTTGAATGGATAAGTTACTGAACTTCAAACCCAAGCAGCGCAGATTCAATCCTTGGCGTAATTCTACCTACACACTGGCACAATTCCACCAACACCTTGCCAAATTGTTGACCTTTCACTATGAATGTTCAAACAGCTGTCGTTGCTCTACCTACCCTCAGCAAATGCAACCAACACAAAGTCGTCAGACTCACTTGACGCAGTAGCAACTCCTTTCGCTCGCCAAGACTCTTGGCGATACCGAGTCCCTCTCTTGTCTCGCCATAACACTCGACTGTACGGAAACACTCTCTTCGCTCGCCATTACGCTTGGCTCTATAAAATCGTTCGTCTCTTCACAGACTCACAGGTAGGGGAGTATTATGGTGACATCAGTAACAGCCACTAAACATCAGCGTTCGCATTTGTCGAATGGATAAGTTACTGGACTTCAAACCCAAACAACGCATCCGGAATTCAACCTACACATTGGCACAATTCCGCCAACGCATTGCCAAATGGGATCCATTGCAAGTTGCACGTCTTCTTCATCCCCACGATGGAGAACAGAAGAGCCTTAATATTCTAGTAAATCCTTGTCTTTCCACCCTGAACAGTCTCTAAACTGGATTTGCAATTTGAGAAGATTATGACTCCATCTGAAGGAATGTGTGTTGTAAGGTACATGGTAAAAGCTTTTTTGTTCACCGTATATTGTACTTGCCATAGGGATTGCCAATGCCTCTAAAACAGCGTTCCTACGACCTGTATCCGCCTGCAGACGAGGCATGCGTATCCCCTTTAAATCCCTATTGCGGTTTTTTGGACTGCTTTGACGCCTGTCGATTCTACCAACAATTAGTCGGTAAAATGATGATGTAATGTAACCGTCGCTTTAAGGGTCGTTCTTACGGCGCGTCCATCCGCAGACGAAGCCTGCGTTCCCCCTACAGACCCCTCTTGCGGTTTTCTGGGCTCCTTTGATGCCTGAACTTTTTATAGACAAATTGTCGGTAGAATCGGCAGACATCAAAGCAGCCCAGGGGGGTCGACGGGGAAAGGCATGCCTTGTCTGATGCTTCTCCGTTCCTGTAACTGGCCCTTAACCCCTTGCGTACCATGCAACCATTAGTAGATACATGCTATGTATAGGGAAAAATCCCATAGTAGCCTCGTGTGGATACATAGCTTCTTTAGATGTACAACCAGAGTAACCAGTACAGGAAACACCATAAGGTAGACTTTCTTTTATTGGGATTGTATAAAAACATTTTGGATTCATTTTGTCTTCAGTTCACTGAAGGGTGAAAACAGAAGGGTTGCAAAATGTCTGTGTTACAGAAATTTGAAAATTAAAATTACAAATTTTTGTGAAATTTCTCGAAATGTTCGTTGGAACCAAAAACTTTTTTACATGCATTACATGAGCGTATTGTCATTTCAGTTTTTTTTAACATTGTAGCACACCCAACAGCGTCCTAACGTCAAGGTCAGTATCCCCAGAAATCTGGGATTTGCGCGTGCGCTAGAGAACGCCGTCTGGTACGTAAGAGGTTGAATTTCTACCTGTTGGTCGGCGAGAAGTATTTAATTTCTTTCATACCACCCAATGGAAGAATCAGAGAGGACATTCTCCAATCCAGACCCTGGGGACTTTCCCCCAAGGATTGCATATACCCCCAAAGGATTCATCGTTTGAAAGGATGCATTAGCATAATAGCATCAAATCACGAAAATTAGCATAATAGCATCAAATCAGAAAAATTAGCATTATAGCATCAAATCAGGAAAATTAGCATAATAGCAACAAATCAGGAAAATTAACATAATAGCATCAAATCAGGAAAATTAGCATAATAGCATCAAATCAGAAAAATTAGCATAATAGCATCAAATCAGGAAAATTAGCATAATAGCATCAAATTAGAAAAATTAACATAATAGCCTCAACTCTGAAGGTTACACTTTTTATGTTATTATCTTTTAAACCTAATGCTCAAGATATGAGGAAGGAGAAAATTACTTATGAAACGTAATTACTTCCGGGCGTCATTTCGACGGCAGAATGACTGCTCACCAGAATGATGTGAAGAGTCCTTCATAAACAGGAGAAGAAAAAAGCATTCAGAGGTCTGTTTAACTACCGACATCTGGCGTTTGCATTTCCTAGACCAAATTATGACATTCTTAGCAAACCAATAACATTAAAGAAGATACTGAAAAAAGAAATAAACTTGAAGCAAATGATAAAAAACTAGATTCCCATAAAAACAAAACACGGAAAAACTTTAAAATTAAAAATAAAGTTATATATCTCTGATAGCATCTGTGATGTAGGAGAATTCAGCTCCTAATAAAAACTACTCATCAATTCAACTTGCTTAGACACTGACTACCAATAAGTATTTGGAGATCTATGCAAATGACGATATCTGGAATTTTGGTCTGGGTGTGTTTTTCCTGGTATGGGCTAGGACTCTATTCACGGTAAGCTCCACTCCGATGCCTACAACACTATTTGAGATGACAATGGGCTTTTGGCAGTTTGACGAGTTGGACCCCTGTTACTTTCAGGTTGCCAGTTGTCATGTTTCGATGTTCACCAAGGCTTGGTGTGGTGCCAATTCAGTTCATCCAATGGACTGGCCTGCCCAGAGTCCAGACCTGAACTTCTGAGACGAGTGGCATCACCGAATTCAGCGTTGCACTACCAGTGCCAAATCGGTGAAGGAACTTCTCCAAGCCGAGTGGAAGAAAACACCACCAGCTGTCACGCAAAGACTTGTGGAAAGTATGCCCCGGAGGGTCCACGCTGCCATAACATCTCGTGGAGGCTCCTCCAACTATTGATTTTAAATAAAGTTAGTTTTTCTTTTCTATCACAGGTGTCCAAATACTTATTGGTAATCAGTGGATAAATAATGGATATTTTCACATATCTATTATCCACTAATGCAGCTGTAACCAACAACTGAACAATTGAAGTTCAGAAAATGAATGTTGGATAAATTATCAATAAAAATAATATATTTTTAACAATAAAGGAACAAGCCAGTGACATTGTTCTCCCCATAACGCTCTTCCATATTTAGCAGAAAAGATGTTCCCTCCTCCTGTTCCTGCAAAAAAATCATGGATCTTGAATAAGATTATGAGCGCACAAATGTTGAAATTTTCATTTTCTCATATACGAATATACAAAGTGTAGGAAAAGTATTTTAACCCCTTGACGGTCTCATAATTTTTAAGAAAATGGTCATAAAAGTGCCTATTTTTTTATTCAAGAAAATGATACAAAACGGAGTGTATGTACAATATTTGCATTCAGTTTTAATTTTTTAGCTCATTTTTACCTTGAAATTTTTTAAAAAAATCAGGCTTATTATGACTGAATGTTAGCTTTCCAACAAATGGAGAAAATAAAAAATATGTGTTTTAAGCGTTCAAGCATAATTTTATTGCATTTACACATAACGTAAATAAATACTATTCATTTTTTCTTGTGTGATACATTTTAAGGCATGAAATACATAGGCCAACATCGCAATCAGGACCATAGTACCGAATTCCCTTTCTGCTGACATCTAGTTTAAAATAAATGAACTATCTCTAAAAAGATAACAAACAGTCTAGGGCAGCCATCTGGCTTATATATTAAGTGATAAACTTGATTCCGGGCATAAGAAATAGATTGTTTGAATATTTTTGGCGCCTTACTTTTGAATAGGCCATCCCGGAAATATCACGGGCGCGAGAAATAGAGGTAGAAATTTCAACCCGTCATTTCCACGGGAGCGAGAAGGAAGGGGTTAATAGTCAACAAATTCGAATCAGAGATTTTCAGAGATCTCCTAATAAAGATATTGCATTTTTTCCCTCTTTCGTCCCAGCAAAAAAAAAAAAAAAAAAAAAAAAAAAAAAACGTATAACAAGATTTTGAATTCACGAGTGCTCAGGTTTTTACTTTTTCGTATACAAAGTGCACAAAAATAATTATACACCGAAAAAATTCTAATGAGATATTTTAAATTAATCTCTGCATTTAAATTTCTCTGAGTTTAAGGGACACATTTTTGGAAAATAGCTGTCTCTCTATGACAAAAACTCCCGAGGAAACGCTTTTAGTTTGCGGATGATACTTGGTAATGATCTTTATACCCAATGTGTAGATATATTTCAACTTTTGAGCAAAATCCGTTCAGAGGAAATCCGTATGCCCGTCTGTATGAATCTAAATTACCACAGTGACTGCAAAATGAAAAAATAAAATTCGGTAGATGTAACAACTATATTACAGTCACCTATCAAATTTTAAATCCAATCTAACCAGAGATTGTTCATCTTTTGGTCTGTACTTTCATAAGCATTTAAAAGTAATAACTTAAAAAGCAATGATTGTATTATGTCGAATTAGGCAGTAATGTTGCGACTGCAATTGTAGTACCGGGCCAAATTTTATTTTCAGTCGGTTGGGAAAAAACACATTTGAAATGCGAATTCAACTTTATTACAAAATATGCTAAAAATAGTTGGTGATTATTTCAGAATTATTCCTGGTTATTTGACGCAAGTCTACAATTTTATTAGCAAGATCTCAGACCAAATTTTCTTGAATTAAATTGCCCTTTTCCGTTATAAAGCCAACACGCATGCGCAAGTACAAGCCAACAAACGGTAAATTAGCCGAGAGATAGGATTAAACTTTGATAAGGATTTGCATTTTTGAAGCTAAAACTTTATTTCAAGTTTTATCCATCTAGCTATCTTTATCGTCTTCGCTTGTTTACCGATATCCAGGCAAACAAACTTTTTCTAAATGTATCAGAAAAAAATCTTTACACCAAATCTACAAATTTGGTGTAAGGACATTATACCAAATTTCATCCTTATAATTCAAAGCATTTTTGAATTATCGTGTTCGCAGACTGAAATAATTCCACAAATATGTTTTTTCGAATTCATAGTGGCTTGAAATGTGGAGATTGGCCAATACGATAACTGAAATTCGAATTTATTTTAATTATTACTATGTTTTTCATTCGTATACTTAGTAATACTAGCAATATTGCTTCGAAAGTAAGAGAACTTAAATCAAGCAAGAACTCTTTAATTTTCATAAGAAATTCCTATCATTATAATTGCACGAATCTCTAGGAATACAGTAAAAGCTCTTTATTCGCGGGGTATATGTTCCATAAATATGCCGCGAATACAGAAACCGTGAATACGGAAGGGTCATTTATACGGGATACGTTCCTAGGTGACAAAATAAAATAAAAACAAATATATGAAAAATCCATATAATTGAAGCTTTTGAAAATTTTGATTCATTATCTTAAGGCTTAGGCTTTGAAGAATTTTGTCATTTTCACTTGCTTGGCAGTTTTCAAAAGCTCCTTCCATTCAGACGGATAAGCAGCAGTCGCGTTAGCAATTTGATTCTTAAACATACGACTTCCTTCCGTAGACGTTCATAAAGAAATCGCAAATCTCATTTGCCATTCTGAAAACTTCACTAAGAATTTTCAAATGAAATGTCATGTTCTACCTTATTTCTTTGTCGTTCATTCTACAAATATACTTTATTCATTGAGTAATAAGGTTGCTTTCATTCCTTTTGTTTATATTCTCAAAAACACCGATCGCGGGGAAGGCGGCTTATGTCAAAGTCCTCGACAATATTGTTGAACAACATACTTTACGGCAAAGTTGTAATAAGATCGATTTTGCTTTTTTTATGAGTCCATTTGACGGCATTTACAAAGAATATTGGGTTGGAATCCTTTTATTATGATGCATGTACTTATTAGATCCACGAATAAAGAAATGTTTAGCCGCGAATAGAGGAATTGGGTCGCATTTTTTAAATCCGCGAATAGTGAAAGCGCGAATGAAGGAAGCACGAATAAGGAGCTTTTACTGTATCAAAAATGCCAGTTAGGGGTATGAGAATCAATATTGGTAATAGCAAAAATTTGGAACGTAATTAATCAAAACGTCAAAGGAATAATAATTCTTTATTTCCCCGAAGCTAGAAGGAAAGGTGGAAGTTATAAAACTCTGAAAGCCACTTAGGTAGCAATGAAGAAAAACTACCGACAGTTCAGTATTAAAGGGATAAAATATTTAATATCTTTCAAGAGCATTTGCCGCATCAGAATCATTCATAAAAGATTCGACATCAATTCATCTAATTCGGACCATTTTCGGAATTAAGGTATCCGACTACGTTCGAAGGAAAATTTTTGAAAAATTTGATTTTTTAGAAACTATTTACGGTTTTTAGATATATTGTCAATAATAAACACTATAAATATAGAAACTATAAATAATAAACACTATAAACTACTATACTATACAATACACTATAATAATAATACACTATAAATAATAAACACTATAATATTATTTGAAAATATAATATATTTTAAGAAATGGGAAAATTTTCTGTAAATTTTAATGAAATTTAACCAAAATGGTTTACACTCTATTCAAAATTGTAATGCAACAATCCTATTTCTCTCTATACACAAGTTATATACAATAGAATGAGGAATGAAATGAACCAAAATGTAAGAAACATTTTGAGATGCAAAGAAGTGATGGGTAAAAATAGACGTATATATGCATTTTTTTCCCATAAATTCACCACTTAATTTTTCTAGAAACACCTCTAAATGAAAAAGCATTTCCCTAACAAAACTTTTAGTTCATTTTGTTGCCCGTATTTTTTAAAACACACGCTGAAATTTTTATGTAAATACGTCTATTAGTTTTTGGGATATCATGTGAATGGTGGATAATTTTTATGAAAATTAAAATGGAAGTGAAAGACACATTTTAGCTGAAAAATAAATTTTGCATAAAATTCCTCTGGATGAGAGGTCAGGTATTCCTTTTCCCAGAAGAAACAAACGGTTTTGGAAAGAGAAAAGTTTGAATGACAAGAAATAACACTTTAAAAAAAAATCGCCAAAGTGGTCGAATACCAGTGTTTTTAACGTAGTCGGATACTTTAAGAAGAAAATTTCAATATAAAAGTTTTGTAAATAAAGACTTTGATAAATCGTCAAATTTCAGAGCTCCCGACTTTGAAAAACATTTTTGGAAATTATATCTATCTTTCTGCGAACAAGATAAGAAAAAAAACACATAAACCCTACGGATGGAATTAGATGTATGGTGTTAACACCAAATTCGTAAATTTCTATCATATTTTGAATAAACCCATTCAGAGGAGGACTGTATTCCTAATTGTCGAAATACAGTTTGACGCAATAACTACAAAACTAAAAGTATTAATTAGAAATTTAATACACATGAATAAGATTTCGAACTAAATTCCTCTGGGGGTGAGTGTTTTTCGATGTTTTTATTCTCCTACATGTAAATCCAAGGATTTAGACTATTGAAATTTGGCATCTTACAATTTCAACGAGAGCCCTGCATTAATTATCGCTTTGTCTGTCTGTGAACACTATACCTCAAAACCGTTTTAAATTATAGAGATAACATTTGGTCTTCCCATCAAAGTTTTATTAAAATTTGAGAGTTTAGTTTAGTTACATTAACGTCCCATTGTAAAGCAGCACGAGGGCTATTTTGGGATGGACCTCGTCCTTTTGAACCACGATCAGGTGACGAGGACGACACCTGAACTGGCACCCCCCTCTCCACATCACATCAGCGGGAGGACGTTTTGCCTGAGAGATTGAACATGCAAGAGACCCCCTCACACGACGGTTCTTCGGTGGAATCGAGTCTCGAACATGAAGCCCTGAAGCTGAGTCCTTACCACCAGGCAACCGCGGCCCCATAAAATTTGAGAGAAATCAATACTGAAGAACTTAGCAATCAGTCAGAAAGCAAGTGATAACTATAAAATAGAGAATTAGATAGATAAAATGTGGTTCATCGTTTTAACATTTAAAGGACAATTTCGAATTCAATCCATCCATGAGTTGCTCATTCATTGGTCTGTGCAATTTTTAATATGTAAATACGATAATTCAAACTTGGATAAATGAAACTTGTTATGAGATATTGTGACTAAAAATAGTAGTTTTATGACAAATTTTGGTTTTAATCGATCCAAAACAGTGTGTCGATCACTATAGGATCGGTTTCACTATACTAAATGATCGGTTTCCCAGTGAGTATAATGTACCCCATCCTTTAATAAGG
>JAPMOQ010068174.1:773946-784501 GCA_026543055.1 Argiope trifasciata | reverse complement strand
ATAATGTACCCCATCCTTTAATAAGGTCATGTTTCACTATACTACATTACGAAATACAAAGCATGTACCCACGAGACCCTCAAAATAAATGTTGGTACTGGAAGAGTTCGCAGTCTATTTCCAAAACTACAATTTTCAATCGATCCAAAGCAATGTGCCGAACATCTATACTCTATATTATATTACTAGCTGCCTTTGGCGACCAGCTGGTTCACTATGAGTAATGCGTACTAAAAGTTTCAATTAAATCACGTATGGACAGAAAGTTCTAAAACAACGCGTTTTCCTTATAATATTCTTTAATTTTATAAATCAGTCAGTTTTAATGATTGATTTAGATGACTGATTGATGTAGCAACTTTTATTTAAAATATTAATACAAATATTTTGCAAAGTATGGAGAAATCTAAAACTCATAATTGAATTCAAGCCACATAAAATGCAATTATTTACTTTATTTAGACTAAGCTAACAGTACTAAACACTATGTATTCCTATTATTAAGATTTTACAAAGTGGCCATTGGGCCGGAATTTAAATGCATATCCCGCATAAATTCCATCAGGTTAATCGTAAATAAAGAAGATTTATGGAATTAACGATACAGATATTGCAAACGATCATAGAATCCTTTGTCTTGCATTATTTTAAAGAAAATATCACATTTTATATTTCTTTTATTTTATCCAGTCACGTGCTAAAAGTTGCATTTCTTTAGATTTATTTACAATAATAGTTTTTTTAAATTTGAACTTCCGTCATTGTTTTCTTTTATTTTATAAAGTGCTAAAAAACATGGTTAAAATATTTCTTTAAAAATTCGTTAAAAATAGAAGCTTAAGTTATACATTAAAACACTGATGCCATTAGCAAGCTAATTTTTTAATCTTTAAATTGATGTAACAAATCATGTTTGTGTAATCATATTTTCGGAAGTTATAGCGGAAAAACGTCGAAATTTCGCTTCAATTTTAATTAGTTCAAATTCTAATTAAAAATTCGAAAAAAGGGCGACCATTCCCGAGCTTCAAGGTACAAATGTACCAAATTTGGTAGCTGTAGGTCCAACGGTCTGGTCTGTAGAACGCCAACACACACACACACACAGACATTGAGCTTTATTATAAGTATAGACGAAATACAAAGCATGTATGCACGAGAAATAAATGTTAGTACTGGAGTAGTTCGGAATATTTCTCAAAAATCACAATTTTTATTCGAGGAGAGGTGGCATAATGCTTTTATTAAAGAATATATAAAGAAATTCCGAAGGAACTAAAGTCACTGTTTTATCAAAACAGAGAGCAATACTTAGAACTAGAACTATTTTCAGATGTCTAGCCACTTCATGCATAATTCATTCTGAAAAAAATATTTCTGAAAGTTAACGATCTTTCAAACTGCTGTGGATTATTAATTTATTATTTATAACACTTCTAATGATTGTTATTAACATATCTTTGAGACTTTTAGTGATAAAATTCTGAAATTTTGTACATGACCTTATTAAAGGATGGGGTACATTATACTCACTGGGATTTTTTTTGTAAGGGGTCTGAATGAAAATTTAATTTTTTTAAACTAAATCCCCTTGAAAAGTTTTATTTTCATAACATTTTGCACCTTTTTATAGCAGACTTTTAATTTATAGTATATGTCTATGATCAATATTTAAGGAATAAAAACCACAGTGAAGGTTTATGAGGCCTGCGGTGGCCTGGTGGTAAGGTATCGGCTTCGGGACCGAAGGTTTTCAGGTTCGAGACTCGATTGCACCGAAGAACCGTCGTTTGAAGGGGTCTCTTGCACGTTCAATCTGTCACGCCAAATGTCCTCCCGCTGATGTGACGTGGTGTGGAGAGGGGGATGCCAGTTCAGGTGTCGTCCTCGTCATCAGACCGTGGCTCAAAATGACGAGGTCTGTCCCAAAATAACCCTCATGTTGCTTTAAAACGGGACCTTAATAAAACTAAACTAAAATCAAGGTTTTTGAGACGCCCTATATTCTATTCATAGTAAAAGGATGAGGTCCCGGTAGCCTGGTTGGTAGAGCGTTAGTCTCGTAAGATAACGAGTTCTGTGCTCGTCTCGGCCAAAGACCACCGTGTTGGCTCATGGCAGTGGGGGCACGTTCAACAGGTCGTCCGAGTTCCCATAACTAATGATACCTCTGGGGGTACTGAGTCGGTCTCTAATTCGGATCTCAATTCTGACTTGCGGGCGGATGGATAAGTGAGTTCGACCACCCCCTCAAAAGGGTTGTGTCGTGTGTGTGCGAGCAAAGTCGTCCTTTCACCTGAATGGTGTTCATTCGCAACGAAAGACGAACACTTCTGCCTTCATTCAAAAGAGCTACGCGCATTCGGGCTTGGCATGACCAAGTGGCACTAGAATCACCACCAGTAAGAAGAAGGTAGGTAAAATTCTTCAGGAGTTAGCCTATAAAATTAATCTAATTTAGTTCTTTTACAAATTTTTAAATATTTATTAGGAAAATTGTTAAAAAAATCTATCTCAATCCGGGGCCACCCACATAATTATTCTGAATAAAAAATGCATAGCATTAAACTCTAATCAGTCTTTGCGATATTTCTAAAGAAACATTGTTACCCTAGTACAGAGGTTCCCAACTTTTTTTGAACTGGTGCCCCCTTTTCTGATGAGCATTTCAATATCGCCCCCCCTCTCCCACTCCAGATGAATAAGAGCCTACATAATGCACGGTGAAAACAAGAATTAAAAAAAATTCTAATAGATAGAGCATTGTTGGAATGGAAACGCTACTGAATTTCTTCTTTACTTAAAGAAAGGGGAATAAAAAGTTTTAGTTTACCTGTCATAAGGACAGGCAGGGATTTTGATGATACGAATTCATTCATAATAAATTATTGCTTTCTGAATAAATAGACAGTTCCAGATACCCATCAAAACGCATACTTAATTGTTTAAAAAAGTATTTTTATTAAAAGTTAAAGACATCAATTTAACTAATGAGAAGGCTGAACTTGATACATTTCAAAGAGCTTGTTAATATAAGACTCGATTTCACCTAAAAACAATCGTTGAGTAATATGGAGTCGATTTCTTTTTTTTTTGTTACCAATATTGCATCAACACTAAATCCACTTTCGGCTAAATATGAAGAGGGGAATGCTATCAGACGTCGCTGAACAATCGATCCTAATCCTGAATGCAGTTGCGAAGCAGACTTCTGCAGCCAAAATTCTTGGTAGCCATTCTTGAATTTAATTTTTAGATCCTCATTTGTCGCCAGTTCTTTAGTTCTTCTAACTGAAGTGATCCTGCTGGGTTGACATTGGAAAAATGATCCTAAACCCAGTCTGGTCTGTCCATGCTTAAAATGCCCTGGAATCGCTCCTTGAAGTTGTTGTACACTATATTTGGCAATTATTCTAAAGCCTCTTCGTGCCATATCAACGCCCCCTCATTTTCTCTTTGTCTTTTACCGCCCCCCTGGCAGCTTCAAACGCCCACATTGGGAACCTATGCCCTAGTAGCACACATTAATATAGTAAAATATTAATGTTGGTCGTACAATATTAGTGTCGTAATTATTAATAGATTAAAGGCGGAGAAGTAGTACTATGTTTTGATCCCCCTTATCTAGCATACTTTCAAGATACCCTGCCTTTAATGTGTTGATATTACTATACTAATGTTGTACACTAATTAACCCCTTCCCGTAAAATGACGAGTATGATTCGTCATTTATTTTTCACGTCATATAGCACAATGACGAGCTATACTCGTCATTGCTATATGGCATGACGAGTTATACTCGTCATGCGACTAAAGTTACTGTTGAATATAATAATAAATTTGATTTAAAATTTCTAGTGTGTTGAATTCAGAGGCACTTTTATTACTTATGCTGATATCATAGATCACTATCATACATCGTTTGATGGTCTTGGTACAAGTGAAGGCCACACTATTAGTTGTCATTCTAATAAATTCGTTCATTTGTTCTAATAAACATTTAACCAGAACATCTGACTAACTAAATGCTAAATATGCAGTGAAATAAACACCTTTTAATTAATAATTATAAATTATTTAAAATTATAAAATAAACTAAGTTTTCTTAAATAAAAATTAAGTAGCGTTTTCATCCAAATTTTTTTATTCTTAAATCTTACTGGAAGGGGTTAAGTAATATTTGTGTAGTACAGTATTAGTGTAACAATTATTAATATTTCTACTCTAATATTGCACTCTAATTAAGTAATATTAGTGTAACAATTATTAATATTTCTACACTAATATTGTACACTAATTAAGTAATATTAGTGTAGTATAATATTAGCATTGTACAATATTAGTGTGGTCAATATTAGTGTAGTACAATATTAGTATGGTACAATATTAGTGTAGCCCACTACTATTATACAACATTGATCTATATCGGCAATATTGTAAAATATTGTTTAGTATCAAATAATATCGCACAATATGGTTCAATATTCTGAAACAGGTTGTGGTATCTGGTAGTAATGAAATAATAAAAATATACGTTATCTTAATAGAAAGCTAGATTATAAATATAATTGTTTTGGCCATTTCATTAATTCTTACTTGGACTTGACATTTTTGTGCATTTTTATTTACAATATTTCTTCGTTTCTCTCCTAGACATCCTGAAACGCGGAGGTAATGCAGCCGATGCAGCGGTGGCGACAATGGCGGCAGTCACTGTCATCGAGCCACTGTCCTGTGGCATAGGTGGGGACTGCCACTGCACCTTCTACAGGAAAAAGGACAAGAAAGTGATGTCCGTAAATGGCAGGTATTAAACTTCCATCATGTACTTTTTCACTGCCTTTGTGGGGATATCTTAATAAGCCAGATAACATTTGCGGAACAAGAGCATGCTTTTGCCCTGTGGTTATGTTACTGGCCTTCATACATAAAGGTCCCGGGTTCTATTTCGAGCACATCTCACCTCTTACAATGGTGACCTCGAACCATGAGCCTTCAACCTTCACGCAACTGATGTGGCGCCATCTACCCACAACCAAAGTCGTCAGACTCACTTGATGTAACCATTCACGCACGCTCGCCATAACGCTTGGCGTGACTAAAAAGTTCTCCGCTCGCCAAACAAAGATGGGTACGGTGCATTAGACACATCAGCTAGCTACATACACCAGCCACTCACTCAACAAACCAAATCATCACCATTCAATAACAACGCATATCGTTCATCAACTCACTGGAGGGTGAGTCTATGGTGATATCTTAATAAGCCAGATAACATTTACGGAAAAAGAGCATGTTATTACCCTGTGGTTATGTTACTGGCCTTCAGACCCAAAAGTCCCGGGTTCTATTCCGAGCACATTTCACCTCCCACACATTTCTGGAGGCCGGTTTTGTCGTTCCGGTTCATGCACAAAATAACATGCATATCAATAAGCTGTGCCAGACAGCAATGGAAAATAAATGTTAAGGTAAGTTCATACGAGGCTAACTATTGTGCACAATCATTGCCCCTCTGTTGTTGTCCATGCATTGTTATCGTACGAACAGTTGAGACAACGTCATGGGGACAGTGGCCAACGGTTGTCCCGACGATGTCATTGTCCCTTTCTGGTTACTTGAGTTTCTGGAAGTAAACGTGATCTTCTATTGCGCACAATAGTTATCCTATTGTAAATCCAAATTAAGGATACATATTGGTGTGAAAATAGTTATTTTCAAAGAAAATCATATCTATATTCATTTAAAAATTACCATTCAAGTTGTATGCAAGGTAATTTATGATTCAAGATACAAATTATTAAGGAGAGGTAGAGCAGCTTTCTAAATCCCTTCTTCCACTTCAGCATCCCAGGAATGAAAAGCTTTTGGCATGGTGGCTGGTTTTTACCACCCTGTTGGATACAGAAATTTTGTAAAGTCAGCTGCACATTAAGACCTTATTACACGGCTAAATATCGTCAGCAATTTTCCATTTCTGCTTTCAAGCAACTGGTCAAGCACATTTTTTTGTCATCATGAATTTTTTAATCGACTTGAAAATGCTGACGATAGTGACGGAAATATTGTTTGCAAACAAAATTCAACCAATCATGTAAAACTTTGAAGTGACATCACTTCCGTTGTCGTGCTGACTAAAGAGCTGACGATATTTTCCCGTGTGATACGACCTTTAAGGCCTTATCACACGGCAAAATATCGTCGGCACTTTCCGTCAGCAAATGACAGTGAAAGTGACGTCACTTTAAAGTTTTATATGATTGGTTGAATTTCGTTTGCGGATAATATTTCCGATTGCATTTTCTAGCTGGTTAGAAAAAGTGGTCGATTATGAAACTTGCTTGACCGGTTTTTGAGGGTAGAAACGGAAAAGTACTGACGAAATTTCACCGTGTAGTAAGGCTTTTACAGGTGATTGAACATGCCTGCTTATGAAAGTCGATTGCTTATGACCTTCGTTTTGATAATGATTGAAGCAGGGATAAAAAGAGGAATAGAAGGAAATGCTTCGTTGATATTGATAGTATAAGCATAAACGAGAACTCGTTATATGTGCATCGTTTCATAGGACTGGAGATTAAATATTTAGAGATAAAAAAACATCATACACATTCATAGCATCACAGTGACAGAATAAGTATCTAACAGAATATATAAATCTGACACCTTGAACCATATTAAAACAATGATCGGAGCTATCTTCTGTCGATTCTAACAATTGATATTGTTACAAATGTTAAGTGTCTGTGGGGAACCTTGGCCTCATGGTAAGGTCTCGGCTTCGGAACCGGAGGGTCTCAGGTTCGAGACTCGATTCTACCGAAGAACCGTCGTGTGAGGGAGTCTCTTGCACGTTAAATCCGTCGGGGCCAAACGTCCTCCCGCTGGTGTGGAGAGGTGGGTACCAGTTCAGGTGTCATCTGACCGTGGTTCAAAAGGACGAAGTCCGTCCCAAAATAGCCCTCGTGTTGCTTCAAAACGGGACGTTAATATAACTAAACTAAACTACGTGTCTGCTTCCCAGCATGATTGGTTCCTTCACTGTAAAGAATGATTTACAGCATTCTGAATTCGATGCTGTGGAAGGTAAGAAATGCCTCGACCAATCCGTGCGTGTCTGGACCCGTCTCGGCTCCCTATGGACGAATCGAGAAAACTCTCGATGTTTCGGGGACTTCCCATTTTGTCGCCAAAGTCGCCAAGTTAGTCCCAGATGCTCTTCGGACGTGATCTTCGTCTGCCGACAGATCTACTGTTCGGGCGACCTCCAGACGCTCTCTTGGCGCTTGAGGAGTGCATCGAGAAACTCCAGACAAGGATGGAGGAGATGCAAGGGTAGAATCGGCATGGCTTCAGTGAAGATGAAGACTCGATACGACGCGAGAGCTTCTGGGAGGGGGAATAGCCGGTAGTCTCGTGAAAAGCAGTTCTGTAGGCAAGTAGGGAAAACAGGCAATTTCTTGTTCCAGTCTTGTTGACTGCTGGAAACCTGGAGAGAGAGGCTGTTCAGAATGGTCCTATTGAACCTCTCTACCATCCCAATTTTGACACCAAAATGTTACGGATTTGCTATACTAACGAACACACAGGAAAGCACACTGCAGCTAGTTGTCTTCTGTACATAGTAGTGCTGTCAATATTGGTCGTCTTTGTGCTGTCCTGCTATTGTCCTGTAAATATACCTCTGTGTTGTGTCGTCAACTAAAGGACTGATCACTGTGTGTTCATCTCATCTCTAACACCATACACAATCACTATACTAGGTAAAAAAGAACCCGACGGGTTAGCATAGGAAATCCGTAACAATATAAAGAACCTGATACTCTTAGACTGTATAAATTATCTGTAGCTGATAATTTTGAATACTTGGTACAAAGTATCAGGTGGATACAACATCATTAATTCTTATAAAAAATTCAATATTATACAGTGATGCAAAATAAATATACTTCCTTAATAGAATTTTTAAAAAAATCAAAAGGAATGCTCTTTTGAAAAAATCTTTTTGTCCGAAAAATAATATTTTTTAAATCATTTTTTATATATATTTTTATATATTATATATTTATTATTATATATCAGATTATATATTTATTATTATATATCATATTATATTTATTAGATATAATATAATATAATATATATTTAATTTATATTACATAATTTTGCAATAATATATTATATTAACAGCAATAAATGATAGTTTCTGTCACAAAACGTTTTTTAGAACTAATCTAGCAATGCTGGTAATGTTTTTTTTATTAATTCTGCTGAATTATTTCTAAAAGAATATTTCCTTCGTGTTTTTAAGACTTTACTCGCGTCCTCCTGTTGGGCATCCGTTGATTGTTTCTCTGTTTCGTTCTTCAGCGGCCGGACTGGGAAGAATGCGACTCTGGACAAGATCCGGGCAGCCGGAATCACGGATCCGATGGAAAGGGATTGCTCCAACCACGGCCTGTGGGTATCCGTCCCCGGCACAATCGCTGGAATGGTGAAAGTCATCGAAGAATTCGGATCTGGAAAGGTATAAAAACTTCCTTTTTGCTTAACATGTGCCAGACTAAGAGGTGCAGACACTCTGAAATCTTATCTATCTATATAAGTAAAAATGAATGTTTGTCTGTATGTTTCTAATGCTCTTTCATGCATCTCATCCGATTGCGATAAAACTTTGAATGCTTATGACTTTCACTTACCGGAGGGCTATAGGCATAGTACAATTCTGTAATCTATATAAATAAAACTGAATGTTTGTCTGTATGTCTTCTTAAACCGTTCATCCGATTGCGACGAAACTTGGTCAACTCAATGTTTACACTTACGGGTTGGTTATAGGGATAGTAGAGTTATCTGAAATTAAAAAATAAAAATTGAGATTTCAACCGCATCTTTTTACCAAGGATTCATCTCCTAATAATTCGCCGAGGAGACAATAGATTCTGCAGGAATGTTCTAAGTTATAAGCTAATATTTTGTAGATATAGTCATGCAAGCCATTCTCAAAGTATCAACTTTATTACAGATGATGCGAGAAAGTTTTGGGATGACCAATATTATATTTTAATTAAATTTTAGGTTTTAATTAAATTTAAACGTTTTTCGAAGTAACCAGTAAAAATATTATAGGACAAATAGTTTTGCACCGTCTTCATTTTCAAAAATTCTCTTTTCAACTATATTAACGATTTTATGGTGTAAATATATTTACTATGTTTAATCCATTTTAAAATGAAATATTTTAATTGCATTTTCTAAAATTATGTTTGAAAATTCCGAGCAAATATGAAACGAATCATGAGATACAATCAATAGTTTCCTTCATTGCCATTCTGAAAGAACAACAGGTTTTCTAATTCTATTGGAATACACAGATCTAATATATAAAGAATGAATATTTGTGTGTTCGTATTTTATGTACTGTCGCACCCTTCATCCTATTTCGATAAAACATTGCCAAATGATTGATTAATTGCACTTAATATTTTGTTTTGGCCTCAGCAACGCATCGGGTATCAACTAGTATAAATATAAATAACCTTGATTTCTATTTTCATCCCCAATTTTATGCGCTGGGTGGGAGCGGGGAACACTTTTATTGGCATCATGCGCAGAGCTCTATGAAGGAGCCCGGCTGCAAGAAATCGTTTGGGGCCCTAAATTTGAAGCAAAGTAAAAAAAAAGCCCCATAAGTAAAAAAATTTTTTAAAAACCCCAAAGTAAAAAAAAAAAAAAACATTTGCATATTTATTTAATAATGCGTGATTTGGTTTTTGCTATTCATTACTCGAGGAAAATGACAATTTTTCCCATTTCTTTTTCCATATTTAGTACAACAAGATCGTTTAAGCATTATACCCATAAGCTGAACCGAAGACAAGCCTTTATTTAATTTTAATTTGCTGACAGATGGTTCAGCTTTATTATATATATATAAAGAAGCTGAATATATATACACTGAAGTGACAAAAGTCATGGAATAGCAATATGCAAATATACAGATGGCAGTAGTATCGCAGCAAAAAAGTATAAATGCGCAGTTTTTTCCAGAGCTTTCATTTGTGTTCAAGTTATTCATGTAAACAGGTTTTTTGTGATTTATGGCGGCACGACGAGAATTAACAGACTTTGAACGTGGAATGTTAGTTGGAGCTAGACGCATGGGTCATTCCATTGCGGATATCGTTAGTGAATTCAACATTCCGAGATCCACAGTATCAAGAGTGTGCCGAGAGTATGAAATTTCAGGCATCCCATCCCATCATGGACAGCGCAGCCCCATCGAGCATTTATAGGACATCATCGAAAGGTCCTTTCGTGCCCAAACTCCTGCACCATCCACACTTTCACAATTATGGACGTCTATACAGACAGCATGGCTCAATATTCCTGAAGAGGACTTCCAACGACTTGTGGACTCCATGGCACGTCGAGTTGTTGCACACTTCACCGGGCAAAAGGAGGATCGACACGATATTTACAGTCATCACATGACTTTTGTCACTTCAGTGTGTGTGTGTGTGTGTGTGTGTGTGTGTGTGTGTGTGTGTGTGTG
>JAPMOQ010068174.1:730925-773936 GCA_026543055.1 Argiope trifasciata | reverse complement strand
TGTGTGTGTGTGTGTGTGTGTGTGTGTGTGTGTGTGTGTGTGTGTGTATTGGCGGCAGCAACGCGCCGGGTACCAGATGGTTAGAATATAATATAAATCCGTAGACCAAGAGTATAAAAAATATTCTTAGATCAAAGGTGTAAAAATATAGCATGTAATGGAAAAAAAATATAGAAATAAATCAAAAGTACATTTTTTTCTGTCAAATTTCCCTTTCGAATCATCGCTATGCACAAAAGGAGCCCATATAATTTTCTGAATGTGTTAGTTCAACTTTAAATTTCCTGTATATCTAAATTTCGTCTATTAAGCTACCCGACTACGTTAAAAACACTGGTTATTGACCCCATTAGAGAATGTATTTTTATTATTATTTCTTCTAGTTAAGACTTTACTCTTTCCAAAACAATTTATACTTTTTAGGAAAAAAAAAAGGCCTGACCAATCACCCAGGGTCACATATTTTTCAGCTAAAATTTGTTTTTAATTACAGTTTTCTCAAAACTTTCATTTTCATAAAAATTTGCCACCGTTCACATGATATTTCAAAACCTAGCTGAGGTATACACATAAAAATTTCAGCGCGTGGTTTCAACCATAGGGGCAACGGAATGAACTAAAAGTTTTATTGTTAGTGAAATAATTTTTCATTTATAAGTGCTTTTAGAAAAATTAAGGTGGAAATTTATGGAAAAAAATGCATACATACGTATATTTTTAGCCATCACTTTTTTGCATCTCAAAATGTTTCTTAGAATTTGGTTCATTTCATCCATCATTCTATTCTATAACTTGCGTGTAAAGAAAAATAGGATTGTGTGCATTACTATTTTGTGTAGACTGTTAACTGTTTAGATAAAATGTCATAAAAATTTATTACACATTTCCTTATTTCTCAAAATTTTTTATATTTTCAAATAATTTTGTTGTAGTTATATTATTTTGAGTTATAATTGGAAATACATCTAAAAAATAGCTTTAAATTGTTTTTAAAAAAAATCCAATTATTAAAAATGTTTCCTTCGAACGTAGTCGGATACCTTAAACTGATAAAATAAGCTTTGGTTATAAGTCCCGGATGTGTAAAATAACGTTATACTTTTCCAAATTATTCGAAAATGAGTAGTTCGCATTTTTATGGAATTCTTCATCAAACGCTCATTTTCTTTTCCAGCTAACAATGAAGGACATTTTCGGTCCTGCTATTCGCCTAGCTGAGGAAGGGGTCCCCATCCCCTTCAAGCACGCCACCATGTGGGAGACCTGCCAGGAAGTTTTTCGGCCCTCCAAGAATGCCAATGACCTCCTCATAGACGGCAAAGCGCCTGCGCCGGGAGACATCATTTACGCGACAAAACTCGCCAAAGTCCTCAGAGTAAGAGAAAATCTACTGCTTCGGGAGTATCTGAGTTTTTATTATATATCATTTTTAATAGTGTGTCATAGCTCAAATATAAAAACACGGTTTTTTATATTAAAATTTTTATTTAAGTATAGTAAAAGCTCTTTATTCGCGGGATATATGTTCCATAAATATGCCACGGATACAGAAACCATGAATACGGAAGGGTCATTTATACGGGATTATAGGGGATACGTTCCGGGTAGACAAAATGAAATTTTTGAATATTTTGATTCATTATCTTAATGCTTAGGCATTGGTTTGAAGGATTTTGTCCTTTTCTCTTGCTTGGCAGTTTTCAAAAGCTCCTTCCATTCAGACGGATAAGCAGCAGTCGCGTTAGCAATTTAATTCTTAAACATAAGACTTCTTTCCATAGACTTTCATAAAGAAATCGCAAAGCTCATTTGCCGCTCTTAAACCTTCACTAAGAGTTTTCAAATGAAATGTCATGTTCTGACTTATTTCTTAGTCGTTAATTCTACAAATATACTTTATTCATTGAGTAATAAGGTTGCTTTCATTCCGTTTGTTTATATTCTCAAAAACACCGATCGCGGCGAAGGCGGCTTTTGTCAAAGTCTTCGGTGATATCATGTAACAACAAGCTTCAAACAAAGTTGTAATAAGATCTTTTTCACTTTTTTTATTAATCTATTTGACGGCATTTATAAAGGATATTGGGTTGGAATCCTTTTATTATGATGCATGTACTTATTAGATCCGAAAATAAAGAAATGTTTAGCCGCGAATAGAGGAATTGGGTCACATTTTTTCAATCCGCGAATAGTGAAAAAGCGAACGAAGGAAGCGCGAATAAGGAGCTTTTAATGTAGTCAAAATTTTTATATAAAAAAGCAAAGATCATGCAGGCTCAAGAAATCTCTTGCTTAATTTTCATTTTTTATACGGATTGAATGAACAAGTAGACCTAAATAAAGGATGGTATCTAACAAGTACTTAAACAATTTCTTAAACCAAAAGGCTAAAGAAATTGTTTAAATGCAATAAATTGAAATTATATCAATAAATTGTTATAATTGAAAAGTACCCCTTTTCAGATCAAGTTCCCATTTCATGAAGAAAAGAAATGTTTGTGTGACAGGTAAACTTTTATTTATGCACTCTGAGATATTAGGAAACAAATTGTGAAAAAAAAAATGGTTTTTGGATATATTATCAATTATTATACAAAATACTATTAATACAACAAAACTATTTGAAAATGTAATAAATTTTGGGAAATAAGGAAATGTGTAAGAAATTTTTACGGAATTAAACCAAAACGGTGAACACTCTACACAAAATGGTAATGCAGCAATCCCATTTTTCTTTGCATACAAGTTATAGAATGTTATGATGAAGGAAATGAACCAACTTCTAAGAAACATTTTCAAATGCAAATAAATTATGGGTATAAACATGCGTATATATGCATTTTTTCCATAAATTCACAACTTAATTTTTCTAAAAACCTCTATAAATGAAAAACTTCCACCATCACAAAAACTTTTTGTTCATTTCATTGCCCCTATCATTGAAACCAAACGCTGAAATTTTTTTGCAAATACCTCTTTTAGTTTTTGAAATATCTTGCGAACGGTGGAGAATTTTTATAAAAATTAAAATTTTGAGGAAATTGAAGAAAATTTGAGTTACAAAAGTATAATTTGTTTGAAATTCCCTAGGATGCTATGTCAGTCTTCCCTTTTCATAGAAAAGATAAACTGTTTTCATAAGATGAAAGTCTGAACTACAAGAAATAATAATAATGAATAATCGCCAATGTGGTCTATAAACAATGCTTTTAACGTATAGTGATATCTTAATAAGCCAGATAACATCTACGGGACATGAGCATGCTTTTGCCCTGTGGTTATGTTACTGGCCTTCAGACCCAAGGTTCCGGGTTCCATTCCGAGCCAACATAACATCCCACAATGATGACCTCGAACAATGAACCTTCAACCTCCTTGCAACTGATGAGGCGCCATCTATTTAAATTTTGGGAAAACTGAAATGAAAGAAACATTTAAGCTGAAAAAATATGTGACCCTGGATGATAGGACAATCATTCCTTTTCGTAGAAAATATAACCTGTTTTGGAAACAGGAAAGTCTAAATTAGAAGAAATAACAATAGAAAAAATATCGCCAATGTGATCGATAACCAGTGTTTTTAACGTAATCGTATACCTTAATATCATAGCTCCAATATTCTTCTATAGAACGTAGCCGAAGGTGGACTGGAGTCGTTCTATGGTGGGGCTACTGCGCAAAACATCGCCGAAGCGGTTCAAGAGGCCGGTGGAGCCCTGACTGCAGAAGACATGAAGAATCACGTGCTCAATCCCCCAAACCCTTCCCCGTACGAACCTCTTGGGGTCGACTTCAATGGCGTCACAATTTGGGAGATGAGGCCTAACACCATGGGCATCGTAGCCCTGGTCGCCTTCAATGTCCTCAAGGCGTACGATCTCAAAGGTATTCAGATTAATATCATACTAGCTGGTTGTTGCGTTGTTGAGAGATAATTTTGGAAATGTTGTTTGAAATGCAAAATAACTGTCTTGTTTAATCAGGAATGATAGAAAGAATACATTAACAGCTCTTTATTCACGGGGTATATGTTCTATAAATATGCCAGAAATACAGAAACTGTGAATACAGAATGGTCATTTATATGGGAATATAGGGGATACGTTCCAAGTTGACAAAATAATAATAAAAAAAACACAGATATATAAATCAATTTAATTGAAGTTTTTGAACATTTGGATTCATTATCTCAAGGATTAGGCAATGGTTTGAAGAACTTTGTCATTTTCTATTGCCTGGCAGGTTTTAAAAGCTCCTTCCATTCAGACGGATACGCAGCAGTCACATTAGGCATTTGCCTCTTCAAAATCAGACTTCGTTCCATAGACATTCATAAAGAATTCGCAAAGCTCACTTGGAATTCTTAAACCTTCACTAAGATTTTTCAAATGAAATGTCACGTTTTCAGTGCTTGTGGAAGCCTCTTCTTCAATGGGTTTGTGAATTTAACATTTCCTTTAAGTTGGTTTCAGTCAGATCTTCATCTTGCGATTCAAGCCATTCCTGAATGTCACTCGATTCTATCTGTTCGAAACCATCTCGTCCTATTCCATTCGCGATTTCGGCTATGTTTGCATTTAACAACATACGTTAGGCAAAGTTCTAATGAGATCTATTTTTATTAGTAAATTTGACGGCATTTACAAAGGATATTGGGTTGGAATCCCTTTATTATGATGCATGTACTTATTAGATCCACGAATGAAGAAATGTTTAACCCCGAATATAGGATCTGGGTCCCAATTTTTTAATCCTCGAAGAGTGAATACGCGAATGCAGGAAGCGCGAATAAGGAGCGTTTTCTGTACTATTTATTTTAGTATTGGAAATTAATACATGTATATGTTACAGCCAAAGCCCGAAGTCGGCCAGTTCTCGAATTGGCTGGCCAATATCGTCTCAATGATCGACCAATGTCCAATCTTTCCTTAATTTCGGGGTTTGGCAAGCCAGTTCGTGAAATGGCATGGGGCGATCGGTCAAAATCGGAAGAAAAAAGCCATGAGCAAATTTTGGGTGTTTGTATACCATAAGGCTAATGATAAACACATTATAGCTGCCACAGAGGAGTTTTCCGGCTAAACCGCGCCTCTTAGGCGCCTAGGATCGTCCTTCGGAACAAAGACCAAGGTGGTAAGGTGGGCCTAGGTGGGCTGTAGTCTGAAGGGAGAAGTTTTAGTGAGTAAGGATTTCACAGCACCAGAAACCTCCTGGTCTCTTATGAAAATTTCCAAACAAAAAGATAATCACATTATCTGCTGAATTAATTTATTACAGAAATTTATTAGTATCATTATTACGGCCAAATGCCCGAACTTTGGCCAGTTCAGGAATTGGCCGGCCATTTCGAACATTGGTCAGAGAGCTTCCGGCACTTTGGAAAATGGCCGGCCAAAGTCGCATATACGCTATTCATTTTCGTTTGCAGTACATAGGACACTGGCCACATGCCGCAGCCAATGTGTGATTCGGGATTCGGGAACAGGCCGAACATCAAGGTTTGGCCGTAACATAGATATATGAAGGAGAAGCGTAAATAATGATTCTATTTTTTTAACTTTATTATTCAACACTTTAGGGTTGAGAATATTTTTTGTTTTTGCTTTTCCATCTTAAGAAGAAACAAATAAGTGCCAGTAATAAATGTTCAAAGTTTCATCGCAATCGGATGAAAGATACGGCAGCGCATAAGAGACATACAGACATACAGATTTATTCTAAAATGATTACAGATTTATTCTAAAATGATTACAGATTTATTCTAAAATGATTACAGATTTATTCTAAAATGACCCTCATGTTTCTTGAAAGCGGCAGGTTTAGATAACTAAATACAAAGTATAGAGTCTGTTTGAGCATCTATGTGTGGCTATCGAAAGTACTTGAGTAATGATAATAAATAGGCTTCACTCACCTCGCCTGAGATCGCTCTTTTCGCGCCGAAATGAAGTCATATCGAACGTATAAAATTGATATTAATGCAAGTTTCTATTAAAACATAGAAGAGAGCCAATCTGAAAAAATACTAAGCATTTAATTAGTTGAAACTATTTACAGAATTATATACAGGAATTTTAGTATGCGATGGAGCTGTATCTCTACTCATCGCAAAGTGCGCCGAAAAAGTTCCAATTTCGTTTTCAGGAATCGCTGGAGTTGTCTTAGTAGCAGTAGAAGTGCTTTCCATGACACTATGTTTATAATATTAGACAATGCATCTAGCCTCACTTAGAATATCTTTTACATTACAGCCCTTGGCCACAACTCTCCAGACTATATTCACCTGGTGGCCGAAGCCACCAAGTACGCCTACCTGGAATCCTGGGAATATCTCTGCGATCCCAAATGCTGCTCCAAACGCGTGGAAGACATCCTCACGGAGGAATTTGCGCAAAAACTAAGAAACAAAATTGACCCAGATAGGTAAGAACTGCTTTTCCTTAATTGATTCTATTTTTGAATTTTCCTTGATTGATTCTTAATTGAATCAACTTTCTTAGTTTCCAGTATTACTTACTATAAAGAAAATAGAGAAATCATTGAAAACGATTTTGAAAAATCTCTACATTTTAGACCTTCCTGAATTCGAAATACACATTTTTGGAAAATGTATATTTGCCTTTGACAAAGATAACTCAAAAACGTCTGAAGCTATAATAAAGCTATAAAAAGCTTTTCAATGATAATATTGCCACATAAAGAAAGATTACCAACAGCTCAATGACCAAATGGTCAAGGCACGCGATCCAAAACTAGAGTTTGCGGGTTCGAAACTTGCCATTACTGTTATACAATGATTACCAATAAGTATTTGGACACCTATGCAAAAGACGATATCTGGAATGATGGTCAGTGGGTGCTTCTCCTGGTATGGGCTCAGGCCCATTCATGGTAAGCTCCACTCCGATGCCTACTGAACTCTTTTGGATGACAATGGGCTTTGGCAGTTTGGCGGGTTGGACCCCTGTTACGTTCAGGATGCCAGTTGTCATGAACCAAGTGACGTGAACCAAGGCTTGATGTGGCGCCAATGGAGTTGATCGAATGGACTGGCCTGCCCAGACCTGAACCCTATCGAGAATCTCTGGGACGAGTGGCATCACCGAATTCAGGGGTGCACTACCCGTGCCAAATCGGCGAAGGGACTTCTCCAAGCCGAGTGGAAGAAAACACCACCAACTGTCTTACTAAGACTTGTAGGAAGTATGCCCCTGTGGTTCCACGCTGTTATGACCTCTCGTGGAGGCTCCACCAACTATTGATTTTCAGTAAAGTTAGTTTTTCTTTTCTATCACAGGTGTCCAAATACTTATTGGTAGTCAGTGTATCCAAGGCATGATTTTTTAGTTAGTTTCCTTAGTTATGCTCTCTAGCATTCTATACCTTTTTTTGTTATGTAAATTAGTTGTTTCTAGAATATTCTGTTCGTGTATGAAATGTGATACCCACTAGTTACTGGCAACTTCTCGACCTTGTAAAGTTGCTACTTTCCTGCAAAATAATTGTTTGTTAGTTTAAAGCTGACGGTGTGTTTATTTAAATCTTCGCTAAAATATATAGTTAAAAATATGCTCTCTTATCTTGGGCTAAACATACTATCAAGAATTACATCTTTGATCTTGTGAAGTGCCTCCGCATTCAATACACTAGAAATTTTAAATTAAATTAATTATATGTTCAACAGTAACTTTAGTCGCATGAGGAGTATAGCTCGTCACGCCATATAGCACCATGAGTATAGCTCGTCATTGTGCTATATGGTATGAAAAATCAATGTCGAGCTATACAGTAAAAACTCCTTATTCGCGCTTCCTTTATTCACGTTTTCACTATTCGCGGATTTTAAAAATGCGACTCCATTCCTATATTCGTGGCTAAATATTTCTTTATTCGAGGATCTAATAAATGCATACATAATAATAAAAGGATTCCAATAGGTATCCAACAAAATATCCTCTCTAAATGTCGTCCAATGGACTAATAAAAAAGTAAAATAGATCTTATTACAACTTTGTATAAAGTATGTTGTTCAATGTAAACTGCAAACATAGCCGAAATAGCGAATGGAATAGGACGAGATGGGTTCGAACAGATAGAATCAAGTGGTACTCAAGAATTACTTGAATCGCAAGATGAAGATCTGACTGAAACCGACTTGGAGGAAACGTTAAATTCCCAGCCCATTTTAGAAGAGGCTTCCACAAGCACTGGAAGCTTGACAAGCATTTGAAAAATCTTAGTGAAGGTTTAAGGATGGCAAATGAGCTTTGCGATTTCTTTATGAACATTGATCCGTCTTTGGAACGAAGACTTATTTTTAAGAGGCAAATTGCTAATGCGACTGCTTCGTATCCGTCTGAATGGAAGGAGCTTTTGAAAACTGCCAAGCAAGAGAAAAGGACAAAATTCTTCAAACTATTGCCTAAGCCTTAAGATAATGAATCAAAATGTTCAAAAACTTTAATTAAATTGAATATATATATATATATATATATTGCCACCTATTAAAGTATCCCCTACAATCCCGTATAAATGACCCTTCCGTATTCACGGTTTCTGTATTCGCGGCATATTTATGGAACATATACCCCACGAATAAAGAACTTTTACTGAACTCGTCATTTTACGGGAAGGAGTTGAGAAAACCATAAAACAAAAGTTTAAAAAAACGGATTGTGAGTTCCTTTTTACTATTCAGATTCTGCTGGCAACGGCAGAAACGTCTTCGAATTCTTTCTCTTTTCAATGGAATTACACTCCTTTCCTTTTCCGCCTTCAAGAGTCACTTAAACATTCTGAAGAACAGCAATAATCCGTACAATAGGCATCTACGACAGGCAGTTTAGAAGCGGTCTTGGCAAGGTTTCCCGAAAAGATTTTCGTGTAACGAACGGGAGTGGGTTGGAATGTGGCCAAAAGCCGCCGCTCGGAACACTCGCAAGGCTCATGGAAAATGACATTTGCGATTTAGAATCAATGCTCCGATAAAGGAATTTTCTCTTTCTCATTCTAATGGTATCGAGTTTTATTAACGAAGTCCGTCGACCTTGTTTGTTAGAAAGCGGTAATCTATACTTATAATAAAGCTCAGTGTGCGTATGTGTGTGTGTTTGCGCTCCACAGGCCAGAACGTTGGACCTACAGCTACCAAATTTTGTACATGTATGCCTTGGAGGTCGGGAATGTGCACATCGGAGCCCTTTTTTCGAATTCTTAATTAGAATTTGAATTGATTAAAAATTAAGCGAAATATCGACGCTTTTCCGCTATAACTTCTGAAAATATGATCGCACAAACATGACTTTTACATCCATTTAAAGATTAAAAAATTAGCTTTTTAATGGTATCGGTGTTTTAATGTATAACTTAAGCTTCCATTTTTAAAGAAATATTTTAACCATGTTTTTTAGCACGTGACTGGATTAAATAAAAAAAGAAAACAATGACGGAAGTTCAAATTAAAATATATATATATATCATCGCAAATTAAATCTAAAGAAATGCAACTTTCAGCACGTCACTGGATAAAATAAAACAAATATAAAATGTGATATTTTCTTTAAAAAATGAAAGGCAAAGGATTCTATGATCGTTTGCAATATCTAAATAATTAATTCAATAAATTATCTTTATTTATACAGGATTGAATTTATACAGGATATGCATTCAAATACTGGTCCAACGGTTAATTTGTAAAATATTATTAATTGGCATATATATTGTTTAATACTATTAATTTGATATAAATGAAGTAAATAATTACATTTTATGTGGCTTGAGTCAAACAATGCATTGATGAATAATGAGTTTCAGATTTCTTCATACTTTGCTCTGTGAGCCATATTTTACAAAATATTTTTATGAATGTTTTAAATAAAATTTGCTACATCAATCAGTCTTCTAAATCAATCATTAAAACTGACTGATTTATAAAATTAAAGGATATTATTAGGAAAACTATAATAATAATAATATTCCTAATAATTAGGAATATTATAATTATTATTTAGAACTTTTATGTTAAAGAAAATATTCATTTCAGGCCAATCAATGCCCGGAATGACTCCAAGGCTAATGAATGTGTGATTTAATTGAAAATTTTAGAACGCATTACTCATGGCGAACTAGTTGGTCGCCAAAGGCAGCTAGTGATAAAATAAAGATTTTGATGAGGGCATCGAAAATTATCGAGAGACGTCTTTCCAAAAAAATTTCGAATGATCAGGGCCGGTCATCTGGGAGGTGCGGTGGATGCTATACACCCGAGTAGCATAACTGAAGAGGTGCGCTTCCACAGTGATTAAAAATAAAAACAGAATTCTGAACAATAATAATACTACACACACTAAAATCTACAACTTTGTTTCCATGTGGCCTGCTGAGCATCGACGGACGCTTTTATGAGGCAAAGATGGCAATGCTATCTATAAAAAGGCGGGAAAAGTTCATTTCATTATTTCAAAAAATCCTTTACATTTTAAAAAATCCTTTGAATCGAGAGTTTTAATTATGATACTTATTCAGCAGTCGACCACAACAAATCTTTTCGATACTGCTACGTTAAATGATGGCGGGGTGGTCGGATGTATGCAAGAAGAAGTTTTAATTATGAGAGTGAAAAATTTCGGATTCGAGACTTGATTGCTCTAGAAACCACTTTGTTCATAAATCTAGAATCACTAATGTATTTAGTCATTTTACAACCTCATGCATTGCTATATAGCAAGACCCATAGTTAGTTAAGTTGGCTAATGTAGTTTCCCACTTTTCACTCAATAGAGAAAATGATTAATTTATTTAATTTTTAATCAGTTATTGAATTTAGATCACTTTTTAATTTCAGTAACATTGTGATCACGAAAGTGCTTTTATTGATTTATTATGACGCATGATTGTGCATTAAATGGTTGCTATGGTGCCCATATTTGTATACAATATTATTTAAGCAAATTCTCGGTATTTATAAATATTGTAATTACGAATAACTTCGTGAAATAAGGAAACTGATCAATTTATCAAAGTATTAAAGATTAATTTTTTGGAGCAATTTTTTTCGAGTTTATATATTTAGAAACTAGTATGAAAGATAACTCCAAACTTTCTCCTATTCTCTCTAATAAATTTACCTACGTATTATGAATAGCATATCATCGGTAAGCAATATTTATCTTAATGTGAATTCTTGGCAATTAGTCAATGGAAAATGGTTAATATACAAGCACTAAAATACCAAGTTGTGGATTCCTTTTTTTCTAACCGAATAAAACCGAAATTAACCGAAATCGAACAAGAATTTTGATCTGAGAAGCGATTTTCATATTTTGTAATTAGAATATTTGTTCTTTTTACTTTTTTAGTAATCCTGTTTGCATGCTCGAGAAAGTATAAACCGACAGACGGTCAATCATTTAAAAAGTATTGCTCCATTTTCCAAACATATCTGCATGCTAGATTATAAATTTGTGTACTAAATTATCTCTCTAACTTTAACTATCAAACTATCAAAATTAACTATCCTAAAATATATCTTTCTAAGTTTATAATTATCATACTAACTTATGTACGTACAGCCGAATATATATAGGTTTTCTCTGGACGGCTTTTGTTCAAAATTTGTTTTAAAAATTCTACAAATTTGACAAATTACTACTCAAACATTTTTATATTATGTCTTCACAAACAGCCAGGCATAATTCCAAAAATGGGTTTTGCGTACAGAGACAAATCTGATTTCGATTTTTTTGGTCCTTATAATACTTTTACTTTGTGTCTTTATAAATAAAAATGAATGTTTGCCTGTGTGTCTCATATGCCCTGCCGCTCCAGTCATCCGATGGCGATGAAACTTTGAATACTTATTACTGGCACTTATGGGGTGGTTATAGGCATGGTAAAATTATGTAATCTATGTAAATAAAAATTAATGTTTGCCTGTGTGTCTCATATGCCCTGCCGCACCGCTCATTCAATCGAGACAAAATTTTGAATACATATTGTTTGCACTTACAGGGTGATTGAATAATAATGTTAAAAAATAAATATTATTTACACTTCTTATTTGTATATCATTCAATTTCAATTAATCTATTCACTTCCGATACGAAAATAAATAGTATTTTTTCAATCATTCTTTATTAAACAAGATAATTATTTTGAATTTCAAACGATATTTCCAAAAAATTTTCTTTTGAGGCGGCAACGCGCCGGGTACCAGCTAGTATTTCATGTACCAGAAAGTAAAAATGCTGATTCTTTTAAGTCAAGTTTCCTAAACTCATGTTGTTGTTGTTGCATGCCCCCGAGGTCAGCAGCGCTAGACCAAGTCCATGAGTGCGTACACCTTCAAAAAGTCCAGCACCATTAGTGAATTTTCCATCAGATCCCTCTCGGAGAGACCAAGGCACTGAAGAATATGCTCAGCAGAGGCCTGTTCATTTAAACACTTGGAGCACATTTCAAATTTCTTCGTACCGTCGACACATTTCAAGCTAGTCAGATAGCCACTTCTGATAGCAGTTTGTTCTTGTCTATTAAAACCAGTCGCCAGGGAGGCACCTGGACTCGCGCAGGGGTACCAGTGATGCTCAGGAGGGACCATCCAAGTGGTTTTATTCTCGTGTTTAATCTTTGAGTGCATCTCCAGAAATGCGAGAGGTGCCGACGTCACACCGTCCTCACCCACACCAGCTTTGGCCAAAGTGTCCAGAATCTCATTCCCCTCGAGACCCACTTCCTAAACTCATTCTCACCATTGCACTTCAAAGCCCCGCCTTGTCTTTCTAACAGGAAATCCCCAACCATTTGCAGCTGAAGGCAACACATTCTGATGAAAAATCATGAAAATACCGAATTTTTTTTTGTCTCATTTGATAAAGCCGACTTTTCTAAATATGTCTATATAATACAGTTAAGAATAGATAAATATGCATTTTGTAGAAATTTCGGGATGTTCTATGAATTTCATATCAAGTGATTGCAATTTGAAATCTTTAAATTCGTTTTTCTCCCTGATGCAATTTTGTTTACGTGCTGTTCTTCGAAAGCCTAAGGCTTTTTAAAAATGGATGTAGAGATGTGAAATTTTTTGTGAATGTTCCTAAATACAAGTTTTATAAAACTTACTATGGAACTTGATCTAAGATTCATAGTTATTGTTTTAAATCAAACTCGAAATAGGTGTTTTTTTCAGATTTTTTCTATGTTTAATAATGAAAATATTTATAATTAAATAATTATTATCAGGAGGATAAATTCCATAATAACTTTTATGTAATATATAACTAACTACCTGGAAAAAAATTTGTGAAAAAATTTTAATATTTAAAAAAATTTTAGGGTTTAAAAAAAACTTCATTTTTTTAAAAAAAATTTAAATGTATCAAAAACTGTTGAAATAATTCAAATTTTTTGTGGACAGTTATAGAATGCTATTTAAGACAAGATACACTTAAAATCTAATTTCAAATATTAAAATTAAAAAAAAATTTTTAGATGGTCGCCTTAACTGTAAAGTTCAGTTTCCTTATACATGTGCCCTATTTTATGGCAACAAGAGAGCTCGTTCAAGACTGACGTCATACTTCTCACCCGTACAGAGATGACGATGATGACAATTGAGTCGAATATATGTCCCTCTAAAAAACTTAGAAACGAACGCAACAATTTACAAATATTTGTGTCTCTCCTCCCTTTTTTACATCATCTATTGATATATAATAGTAGCTGGTCTCCGGCGCGTTGCTGCCGCAGAAGAAATAGTCTTGGAAACATCATTTGGAATTCGAAATAGTTATCTTGTTTCATTAAGAAGTATTCTTGTCGGAGAAAACAAATATCATTCTTAAAGGATAAATCATTCAGAAAGGAGAAGCATAAATAGTATTTATTCTATTTTATTCACAAATTCTCATTTTTATGTATTAGATTTGTGTATTCTTTTAGAATTGTAAAGCTTGGTACTCTTTCAGAAGATCATGAAAGAAACTATTGATTGTATCTCCAGAATAGTTTCATATTCGTTCAGCATTCTCAAGTTAAATGTAAGAAAATGTGATTGAAATATTTTGTTTTAAAATGGATTAAACATATTAAATGTATTTATATCGTAAAATTGTTAATATAATTGAAAATATATTTTTTGAGAACTAAGACTGTGCAAAATGATTTGTACTATAATGTTTTCGGAAGTTACTGAAAAAAACGCTAAACTTTTATTAAATGTTTAGTTGAAATTTCAAACCCATAGGATTGGTTCCCCTAAAACTTTCTGATATTCTGTTTATGCTATTTTATTATGCTATTCTATTAGCAAAAATTCCTTTTTATGTATTAGATTTGAGTTTTCTTTTAGAATTGTAAGGCTTGGTGTTCTTTCAGAATGGTAATGAAAGAAACTATTGATTGTATCTCGAGATTCATTTGATATTCGTTCACAATTCTCAAGCTTAATATTAGAAAATGTGATTATATTTTCTTTTAAAATTGATTAAACACGGAAAATATTTTATACCATAAAATCTTTAATATTGTTGAAGAGATAATTTTTGGAAAACGAAGATGGTGCAAAATTATTTGTACTGTAATATTTTCGGAAGTTACTCAAAAAAATGTTAACATTTTATTAAATGTTTAGTTAAAATTTCAAACCCATAGGATTGGATCCCCTAAAACTCTCTCGCTCACTCTCTAATAAAACTATTACCTCAGAGAAAGACTTACGTTGCATTTACGTACAATAGCTATGAAATACGAACGTCTCGCTTGAATTTAGTATCTTTACTGAATCTGTTGCGTCTCCTTGGCGAGTTATTTGGAGTTAGATCAATGGTTAATAGAAACGGTAAATAGATCTGAAAATATTTTGTTATACATTAGATAATCGTATTGTGCTTATAACAATCCCGTAGCTTCAAGTAATAAATTGTCAAAATTTCATCGCAATCATATGAGCAATACGGCAGTGCATAAGAGACATACAGACAAATATTCCTTCTTGTTTATATAGATAATATTTATATAGATTGAATATAAGAGAGGATGCTTCATAGGGCTCATGACCTTTCCCCTAAACTTTAAATAACAATTTCCAGTCTCGACGAAATGCTGCCTTAAGGTTGGTTCCACTTGATCTGGTTATATATAATTGTTAAAAGCCAATGTGATTGTTAAGCTAAAAAAATTAAAAAGAAGACTCTTTACTTACGTACTATAACAGTAAAGTGCTCAAATGTGTCTCAACCAATATCGTTCAGGCCTGGTAGCTGTACGATATTGGTTGACGTACGTACAGACCAAGTAGCCTCTACGTACTTTATTAAGTGATTGGCTTGATTCTTTTGAAGAGGTCTCGCGTTTCATAAACAGTTGCAGCAGCGACCAAGAATTATGCAAGAAGATCCTCGTCAACAGGGCCAGCTATCTAGAAGTTAAGGCCTTTGCTATGCATCCGGGTCCTGCATTGATGGCGCCCCCCCCCGTGATTAAGAATTAAAACATTGTTCTGAACAATAATAATGTGACACATACTAAAAGTCTACAAGCTTGTTTCCATGAGGCCGGGTGAGCATCGACTGAAGCCTTTATCAGGCAAAGATCACAGTGATATCCATAAAACGGCGGGAACTGTTCATTTATGAATAAGGTGTTGGGAATAAGTCAAAATTCTCCTATTTATATCGGCAGCATCCGCAATCGGGTTCAAATTTTTCGAATCCAGCTAATTCGATGCAGTTAATTAATTTAAAACGATATGCAAATAAGATGACTCTTATTTGCATATCATTGAAGAAGAGGAATTTTTGTTTTATCGCCGTAAGTATAAGTAAGAAATAAAATGTTAGGTGAAAAGATCGACTGAACTTTTAAGATGTTGTCGTTGGGTGTATTTCAAACAGATGTGCGTTATTCGATAAGTATGTTTTTACCTTTCGTTCTGGTTACAAGATGAAACCACGTTTAAATAAATTTCAAGTTATTCTCTAATCGTCATTGCGTGGTTCTCTTTCTTAATAGATAAATTCAATTTACTAATTAGGCCTAATTTATCTCAAAGATAAGGAAATCCCCTTCAGGCATGTTCAGACAGAGCGGAGTGCTCGGAGCCCAGAAGTCGAGGCTTAGGCTGGATTCAAATGGATTTGAAAATCATCAGTCATCTACTTTTGGCTATTCTACTGTAATATTTTTACAATCCTTTACATTGCCAGTGACTAAATATGATAAATGCTGAACCCTCTTTCAGCAAATTGAAATGAAATAAAGGATTATCTTTGGTCAAGCATATGGGTATAATGCTTAAACGCTTTTGCTGTAATAAGTATCGAAAAGGAAATTGGAAAAAGGGTCATTTTCCTGGAGTAATGGATATCAAAAATAAAATCACGCCCATTAAATACATATGAAAATGCTCATTTATTTTATTTTGCTAAAACTTTAGGGCCCCAAAAGCACTTCAAGAGAAGACCGGCTTTGCCCGTCAGAATCCATTGGAGTCTCATAAGACAATGAATTTTCCCCACGTCTTGCTTGTACTTACTTACAGTTACTTGTCCTCTGACACATTTCTGACTTCATAATTGCTAAACAAAAAATACTTTTTTACATGAATTTTACCTACTTTTAAGGTTTCTCCAATAAATTCAGGAATATTCGGTATACTCTCTCTAACAATAATGTGTTGTAATACTCCAAGTAAATTTTTTCTATCATTTCTAATTAATTTTTTTTAGATTCTTTAATTGTTTGAGAAGGAAGAAAACTTTAGAATTTGTTTTTTGCCTGTAATTACGAGATTGTCTGAATTTTAGAGTCATTTCCGTAACCTGTAAATTCGTCAGAATATTGGTAAATTCTGTTTGCTTTTATTAACTTCTTTCTGTTCATCCCGTTAGTGCTACTTCTCTGACGTATGATCATGCGCAATACTGTTTTTAAGTTAGAACTATTGTGTTGCTTTAGAAACAGGTTAGAGAAAGATAATTATATGTTTATCTCCAGATAAATGTACCTTTGGAGCCTGTGTTACTGTCATGGAAGGCTTGTCTTTTAATATTTACCCAACACCGAAGCGGAACTTGAGCTATTATTCATCGGTTTATGGTAAACAGTAAAAGCTCTTTATTCGCGGGGTATATGTTCCATAAATATGCCGCGAATACAGAAACCGGAAATACGGAAGGGTCATTTATAGGGTATTATAGGGATACGTTCCCAGGTGACAAAATAAGAAAAACAAATGTTTAAAAAATCAATTTAATTGAAGTTTTTAATAATTGGGATTCATTATCTAAAGGCTTAGGCAATGGTTTGAAGAATCTTGCCATTTTCTCTGACTTGGCAGTTTTTAAAAACTCCTTCCATTCAGACTGATACGCAGCAGTCGCATTAGCCATTTGCTTCTTAAAAATAAATCTTCGTTCCATAGACGTTCATAAAGAAATCGCAAAGCTCTCTTGCCATTCTTAAAACTTCACTCAGATTTTTCAAATGAAATGTCTCGTTAAAGTGCTTGTGGAAGCCTCTTCTTCAATGGACTGTGAATTGAACATTTCCTCCAAGTCGGTTTCAGTTAGATCTTTATTTAGCGATTCAAGCCACTCCTGAATGTCACTTGATTCTATCTGTTCGAACCCATCTCGTTCTATTCCATTCGCGATTTAGGCTATGTTTGCAATCAAAGTTTGAACTTGCACAGATTTTTCGTGAAATGAAAAAAGCGCGAATAAGGAGCTTTTACTGTATTGCAGTGTTTCTCAACCTTTTAGTATTCACGGCCCAATTTTCAACCATAATTTTCATCGCGCCCCCCTTCCTCACCACATACAATAAAATGTATACAATAATAATGTATTTTGAGTATTTTGGAGTTAAACCTACACTACAACCTTAATTTTAAACTTTACAAATCACTAAGAATACGGAAATTTATTGACATTTTGCAACACCGATCCTCAGCATTGAAAAACAAAGAATCCTATGCCTTTTTATTGCTCTTGCGTCCCGCCATGTCGGGCATTCTCACGGTTTTGAGAGAAGTTTTGATTTGTCTGGAATTTGGTCAACTTAAAAGTTAAGTTAGGAGCGTGCGCAGATGTGAACAAATGTTTTCTCAAAGGAAGAAAGAGATAGTTCTACGACGCCAATTTCAATTCCAGACAATATAATTCGAGTCGATCCTTCTATCGCTATTGAATCTATTCTGAAGGTGTATGTTATTTATATTTTCGTGTAATTGCAATTCACCATATTAAATATTCTCGGCAGCAGACTTATGCAGAATCATGGATAAATTTTTAAGCTGGCTTAAGCGAGTATTAGACAATAGACAAGCATCAACAAGTACACAGACGAGCGTGGTTCCGAAAATAAAATCAAGAAAATATTTTCAAAAATACTTAAATTTTGGGTTCACTAGTACTGAAGCAAATGAAGAAGAAAGGCCCCTGTGTATCATTTGCTCAAAAATATTGCGGCAGACAGCATGAAACCTAATAAACTTAAATGACATTTGGAAACGCTTCATAGTGAGTAAGTAAACAAACATAGAGAATTCTTCGAATTAAAATTAAAATTATATGAAAAACAAAAATCATTGCTTAAAAAAACTTTGTCGGTGAATGAAAAAGCTTTAATTGCCTCTTACAAAGTTTCATATAAAATAGCCAGATGTAAAAAGCCTCACACCATTGGTGAAGAGTTTTTTTTGCCAGCCGCAATTGAAATTGTGGAAATTATGTTTGCAGATAACTTTGCAAAACAATTGCAGTCTATACCTCTTTCAAATGATACTGTTGACCGTCGAATTGCTGATATAGCTGAAGCTGTAGAGTGTTAGCTTTTGTCAAAGTTACGTGACAAATGGTTTTCAATACAACTCGATGAGGCAACATATAGTAATAACGATGCTCATTTCAGTGCCTATGTTAGATTTTGTGATGATTTGTCAGTAGTAGAAAAATTACTTTTCTGCAAACCAATAGAACTCAAAGCATCAGCACTCGCATCATTTGCTATCTTAAATGATTTTATGAACAAGGCAAACATAGAATGAAAAAATTGCGTCGGAATATGCAATGATGGTGCTCGTTCTATGTCCGGAAGATTGCAAAGTATTCAAGCACTTGTGAAACAAAAATCTCCACAGTGCGTCTGGACACATTGCATGATCCACAGAGAAGCTTTGACTTCCAAAGAAATGAGTCCTGGTTTGAATATTGCGTTAATTACGGTTGTAACCGTAGTAAATTATATAAAAATGAGACCCCTGAAATCAAGAATCTTTCCCGCACTTTGTAAAGACATGGATGCAGTACATTCAGAGTTACTACTTTATTGCGAGTCAAGATGGTTATCACAAGGGAAATTTTTGCGACGTGTTTATGAATTAAGAGAAGAAATCGCCGTTTTCCTTGAAGAGGAAAACAGACCGGAAGCTGAGAATTTTCACAAGAGTTTATTTGTGATGAAATTGAGACACATGGTCGACATATTCGAGAAATTAAATAACTTGAATCTTCAAGTGCAAGGATCAAATGCACATATATTGGATACGAGTGATAAAATTAATGCTTTTTGTAGAAAATTGGAATTGTGGAGCAGAAATTTAAAGTAAGAAAACTTAACAATGTTTGCAAATTCGAATGATTGTATTAAAACTTACAGGGCTGAAGAACAACATGTAAAAGTTGTTTTTGTAACCATTGAAAATCATTTAGCAATGCTAGCAAAGAATTTTAAAAAATACTTTCTTGCAGAAGACAAACTGATATCAGGTTACAAGTGGGTGAGGGATCCATTTCAAAATACTCCCAAAGGACTCTCAATTGAAGAGGAAGAAACCTTCATAGGTTTCACGGCAAGCGGTGAAACCAAAAGACAATTTAGTAATAAAGCACTGTTTGAATTTTGGGCAGGAGTGGATGATGAGTTTTCTGCACTAAAAACAAGGGCATTTCGCATTCTACTACCATTTTCAACATCTTACCTTTGTGAAACTGGATTTTCTGCAGTGGCTTCTTTGAAGACAAAATATAGATCTCAGCTAAATATAGAAAAAGAACTGAGAGTGTCTATTTCTAATATTAAACCCTCCTTCGAAAAGCTTTACTCTGGAAGACAATCCCAAGGAAGTCACTAATAATTATTAAATTTGTTTTTAATTTAGAAAGTTGTTTTACTTTAATAAGTTAATTATTAAATATGTCGAAATGTATTTTGTTTTGTATGTGTGTGAGTGTTCTTTTCTTTCAGCCACTTAATCAATTTTTTAATATCATTTTCTCTTGGATATGCTCTCGCGCCCCCTAGGGGGGCGCACCCCACAGGTTGAGAATCACTGCTGCACTGTATTACTTTTATCATTCTATAAATACAAAATCCAGAGGTTTTCTATTTAAATGAAAGGGGGAAGAAATTAAATATACATTCTCAAAAGAAATGCATCCCTTAAAATAGTTACGACATAGTTTTAATTCAAACCCGTTTACTAATGACTCCAATGCCGGTTCACTTCGCTTTCATTTTTCCATGCTGAATCTCAAACACGCGTGAAAACTAAATTGTGACTTTCTTCAAAAGTTGTATTTAAATTCTCTTCAAAAGCTGTAAAAGTTAATAAAACTTTCTCGCAATCCTTTTTTTCTGCTTTCTCCTATTTTGTTCGAATCATAGATTTCTGAAAGGGATTGAAACAAATAAATTTCAATAAAATTTCAAAATAGCAGTCATTTTCTGCCATTATCATCAAAAGAAACTTTTGAGTTGCTTGGACTATTTTTTTTCTCACAAGACTTAAACACTCTATCTACAAATTCCTTTCTAAAACTATATAAGCTCGGAATAATTTCAAACAATCTCCTTCTGTCTATCTTCTTGTTAGATACAAAGTACCAAGCATGGACAAAGAATGTTGATTGTATCTGATCATTTCCTTTATATCATAAATAATAAAAACCGTTAAAGAATTCAATGTCTGTTTCTTCAACAAAAAAGTGTTTTATATCTATATATCAATACATCTGTATACAGTACAAGCTCCTTATTCGCGCTTTCTTCATTCTCGTTTCCAATATTCACGGATTAAAATAATGCGACCCAATTCCTCTATTCGTGGCTAAAAATTTCTTTATTCATGGATCTAATAAGTACATGCATAATAATAAAAGGATTCCAATAGGTATCCTACCCAATATCCTTTGAAAATGCCTTCAAATGGACTAATAAAAAAAGTGAAATAGATCTTATTACAACTTTGTCTAAATTATGTTGTTCAATGCAAATTGCAAAGATAGCCGAAATCTCGAATGGAATAGGACGAGATGGGTTCGAACAGATAGAATCGAGTGACATTCAGGAATGGCTTGAATCGCCAGATGAAGATATGACTGAAACCGACTTGGAGGAAATGTTCCATTCACAGCCCATTGAAGAAGACGCTTCAACAAGCACTGGAAACGTGACGATTCATTTGAAAAATCTGAGTGAAGTTTTAAGAATGGCAAATGCACTTTGCGATTTCTTTACGAACGTCTATGGAACGGAGTCTTATTCTTAAGAGGCTAATGGCTAATGTGACTGTTGCGTATCAGTCTGAATGGAAGGAGCTTTTAAAAACTACCAAGCAAGAGAAAATGACCAAATTCTTCCAACCATTGCTTAAACTTTAAGATAATGAATCAAAATGTTCGAAAACTTCAATTAAATTGATTTAATTTACATATTTGTTTTTTATTTATTTTGTCAACTAGGAAGTGTCCCCTAGAATCCCATATAAATGACCATTCCGTATTCACGGTTTCTGTACTATACTCAAGAAGTTTATTGTTATTAATTATTCATAACACCAAACATTTATTGGTAAGAAAACAGAATTAAAACTTTTAATCCAAAACGGACCGCCAACATTAAATGATGGAAGATGTTTGTTATAAATTACTATCCCTTATGAAAGAGGATCATGCAGTCGCCATAAATAAAGGATCTTGGTTCTTAGCAATATGATGCAGCCGATATCAATCTCGGGCGCCGAAGGTTATCTGTCATTTGCCCCCTCTCTCTCTCCCCTTCTCAAATCGATAGCCTCTACAGGAAGAATGGAGCGGCAATGACCTTGAGTCCTCCACATCTTCCGAATCATATATTTTGCTGGAATGAAATGATTCTCCTCTGAAACCTCCGCTAAATGGCCCCCGCTGATAGAAACTGATGGGCTATCAGAGAGTTATGGACATCAGTATATTTCATACTCGAGCTGCTGAAAATGAAAATCTTTAATGAAGAAAGAAATATAGAGATTGTATTTATAGCAATTTCCGAGGAATTAACCTTCCAGCAGGTGCGGCCGTCATACGAATATGAAAGGTAGCGCGTGTTTCCCACATACGCTACAGTAAATTGTAAATTTTCAAAAGCGTAATTGCTAAAATTATATTGTAAATAGCTTAGGATTCATAACTACAATCACTTTAAGCATTTTTTACTTAAAAAGAAGTGGGAACAATATAAACATAGATTACAATTACAATATAAAATGAACACAGGTTAACTGAAGTGATTTAAAAATAACATTAATAAAATTGCCGACATTTTGACAAAACAATTTGCATATAAAATATAGAAGTGCAAAAAATAATATAGAATTTATGTATAAACAGGAAAAAGTAATTGAAAGATAAATATGAAAAATAAGAAAATAGTTTCATTGTTATTTGATTGCAGCGTTGAAATTTGAGCAAATGTGTTTAGCGAGCTCCAAACATATAAATTTCTGGCAAATCTTACAATTGAGTCTCGTGATTCTAGACCGCTTTTGTTATTGACAGGGTCTGCATCTTTTTTTCCGTGACGTCGCATCTTCTACTTCTTCAATACCTAGTTCGGTATTGAAGAAATTTTAAACTTAAGGCACTGCTGTGAAAATCTAGAATGCTCAGATTTTTATATTTTCAAATTAATTTACATTCAGAATTGATAATTTTTAATACATTCGACTGAACTAATAATAACTTAACCAAGACAAATAAAGCTTCTAAAGCTATATCTGAGCTGTATCCAAGATTACACTCTTCGACAACCTGTTAGGTCGGGTCGGTCTAATGATACTTGGTCATGCCAAGCCCGAATGAGCGGAGCTCTTTCGAATGAAGACAGAGGGGTGCGCCTTTCGTTGTGAACGAGCACCGTTTGGGTGAAAGGACGACTTTGCTCGAACACACACCACACAACCCTTTTGAGGGGGTGGTCGACTCTTCATACTCTTCATACACTACTTCATCCATTAGCAAGTCAGAAATTTGATCCGAATCAGAGACTGACTCATCCCCGATTCAGTAGCCCCAGAGGTAAGGGAATTTGGAGGACTTTGCAGTCATGACCTATTGAAAGTGCTCCAACTGCCATGAGCCAACAAGGCGGTCTTTGGCAGATACGAGGACAGAATCCGTGACCTTTCGGTTACGAGACTGACGCTCTACCAATCAGGCTACAAATAACTACCCCTCGACAACTAGTTATTTGCTTTGTACAATCTAATTCAATGCCACCTGCTTAAAGCTCATGGTAGTGAGCTTCAAGCAGGTGGCATTAAATGAGAATGAAGAATGATGGCGTGGTGATATCTTAATAAGCCAGATAACATCTACGGGAAGGAGCAATTGCTTTAGTCCTGTGGTTATGTTACTAGACCTCAGACCCAAAGGTCCCGGGCTCTATTCCTAGCACATTTCACCTTCCACAATGGCATTGAATTCAGAATGAAGTGCATGAGCATCAGAGCATGGTAATGCTCATGCTCTACATTCCGAACTCGTCAGATGCGCCCAATCATGGAAAAGAGTGTTCATGTTCTTGTAATAATGAATGTTTTGTGTTTCCGTATCTAATAATCAGCAAGAGTAGTCACAACAAAACTCGTTCACGTACTCTCTAATAAATGTGCTATAGCAAATATGCCTTTCATATATGTAGCATATACGCTACCTAATATGCCTTTCATGGCATTGTCATGCAATAGTCACAAAATATTAACTTTTAGTGTGAACTCAACATTTTTAGTGAATCTATCGCGTCATCCTTGGCAATAAATCGCTGTCATATGGTGAATAGTATGAAAAATTGAATTTGTGTTTTAAACGCATTTTTCCCAACCCATATTTAACCGAAATCTAACACAGAACCACAATTGTAGTAACAAAAACACTTATCAAATTTTATATATTCAAGTGATTGCCTTTTTGAGTTAAAACGTTTACATGCTTCTGAAATTACAGATAGATTGCCATTCATTTGTCAGACATTGTTTAAAATACGATAGGTTTCTAAAATATAGATACTAAATTTGGCACTGAATTTTATTAATCGAACTTTCTTTGCTTAGTACTTTGGTTTGGTTTAGTTATATTAACGTCCCGTTTTGAAGCAACTCTAGGGCTATTTTGGGAAGGACCTCGTAATTTTCAACCATTCTTTGTTTAGTAGCTATTGTTTTATTCAACATATTGTTACGGATTTTCCAATACTAATCCGTCGGGTTCTTTTTACTTGTATAGTGGGTGTGTATGGTGTGAGAAGAGATGAGAACAATGATCAGTCCTTTAGTAGAGGACACAACATAGACGACGTTTATTTACAGGACAAAACAAAGACGACAAATGTTTACAGGACCTCTATATATAGAAGACAACTATATACAGCCGAGACGAACACACAGGACAGCACGCAGTAGTACTCTATTACAGACAGTAGCCCACAATACCAACAGTAGCCTCAGGCAGAAATTCATTAGTGACAACGTCCACAGCTCACAGAGCGGCCAGACAGGATTCAGCAGGAGAGGGAATCTTTAGGGGATTTTTTTCTACACTCACGTAGGTCTCTCCGGAACAGGCTGAAATTATTCTTCTGCCTCTTCTTGCCTTCGCTGTTGGCTCACTACTTCGCACAACGGGACGACTCTGCAATTCAGGACAGCTCCGTTCCCGACGACTGCACACGACACAGTCTTCGTCAGAATATGCCACACAACGATTCAGCAGTCCTCCGTTCAGGACTCCTCAGTTCAAGACCTCTCTATTTAGGTCCACTCAATCGCCCACCGCCTTACTTCGTTCAGCTTCCAAAACCTGTCAGTTCAGGTCTACTCAATTCAGTTCCGTCGCGCTTCTTGTCCTCTCAAAATTCAACCAAACCGCTCAGCTTCTGCTTTATTCCCACACAATCCGCAGACTGGTTGCCTTATATAGTGACGGAAGGAGGGGATAAAAGCCTTCTGGACCAATCAAGAGCCTTCTGACTGCATCTCGGCTATTAATATGGATGGACCGGAAAAAATCTCAATATTTCGGGTATTATCCATTTTACCGCCAAAGTCGTCACCAAATCGCCAAATGGTAGCCAAGTTTGTCCCAATCCCTGGAACCTCAGACGTCACAAATAGGCACTATTCAATAAAGATTACTGTAAATCTGTCTTTCTTACGATTGCATTATCAGAGCGGGAAATCAAAACTACACGTTCGTAACAATATACTCGCCTTGACGGACAAATAGACTTCAAATAAAGATTTTCCTCAAAATTAAACAGATAAACAAATTCAATCTAATGACCGTGTAGGAGGTGAAATGGGCTCAGAATAGAACCCGGTACCTTTGGGTTTGAAGGCTAGTAACATAACAACAGGGCAAAAGCATGCTGTGGTCCCGTAGATATTATCTGTCTAATTAAGATATCACCACAACCGTGTACCAAATATTATCTGGCTGGAATGTCTAAAACAAATAATAAATTCATCAAAATCCTAAATTAGAATTTTTTTTATAATTACAATACTTTTTCTTTACCTCGTGTACGAGAAAGTAGTACTTAAGGTATCCGAATACGTTAGAAGCACTAGTTATAGATAACATGGGCGATTTTTTTAAACAAAAATTTTTCTTGTAGCTGAGATTTTTCTCCTTCCAAAACAGTTTATCTTTTCTAGGAAAAGGGATACCTGACCTATTAGCCAGGGTCACAGATTTTTCAGCTAAAATCTGTCTATAACTTCATTTTCTCAAAACTTTCATTTTCATTAAAATTCTCCACCGTTCACATGACATCTCAAACACTAATAGAGGTATTTTACATAAAAATATCTGAGTGTGTTTTAAATAATATGAGAAATAAAATGAACCAAAATTTTCATTGTTGTTGAAATACTTTTTCACTTATAGGTGTTTTAAAAAAGGTTAAGCTGGAAGTTTATGGAGAAAATGCATATATGCTCATATTTCATAACTTCTTTGCATCTCAAAATTTTTCTTAGATTTTGTATCATTTCATTCATCTTTACATTCTACAACTTGTGTACAAAGAAAAATAGGATTGCTGCATTACCATTTTGTGTAGAATTTTAGCCGTTTTGGTTAAATTTCATTAAAATTTACTACACATTTTTTAATTTCTCAAAATACATTATATTTTCAAATAATTTTGTTGTACTTACAGTATTTTGTTTTATAATTGACAATACATCTAAAAACAACCATTTTAAATGGTTTTTAAAAAATCGAATTTCCAAAATTTCTCCTTCAAATGTAATCGAAATTGCAATGGTATTGTGCGGAGTTGCGTTGGTAGATGAAAAGAAAAAGTGGACTGTATAACAACGTTTTATTTTTGCGGGCGTAACGAGACAGTTTGAGAACTGTTCTGGGATTTTACATGGTTTCCAGGTTGGAGTAGTTATAGAATGTGCCAAGGAACGATGTTCCACCGCCAAAGGCGCGATTTTACAAATACGCAACAGGTACTTTATTATTTGACATTGCACCAAGTGTTCCTCCAGCAAAATAATTTATCAGTTACTTGTTATTATTTATCATCTATCTGACATTTGCATTATCTTTAAATACTTTTGTTTTCTAGAGCTTATAAGTGTCGCCAGCCTTTCGTGGGCAGCGACACTTCATACGTGGCAGCAGTGGACGAGGAAGGCAATGGTTGCTCCTTTATCTGCAGCGTCTCATCCAACTTTGGCACGGGAATCATTCCAGACGACTGCGGCTTTGTGTTGCACGTGAGTACACGTCGCCAAGCCCTACTTTCCAATCTTAAGGTGGGTTCACACGAGGCTAGCTACTGCGCGCAATTGATCTCGCCTACTTCCAGAAAATCAAGTAACCAGAACGGGAAAATGACACCGTCGGGACAACCGTTGACCACTGTCCCAGTGACGTTGTCTCAACTGTTCATACGTGGATAATACATGGACAACAGCAGAGAGGCAACGATTGCGCGCAATAGTTAGCCACGTGTGAACCCATCTTTAAAGGTGGTCTCACGCGAAGCGAATTATTGTGCCCAATAGAAGATCACGAATACTTCAGGAAAATCATGTGACCAGAATGGGACAATGCAAATGATTGTCCCATCGGGAAAAATGTTGGCCATTGTCTCAACTGTTCATTCGAAGACAATGCCGGGACAACAGTAGAGAGGCAACTGTTGAGTGCAATAGTTAGCCTCGTGTGAACCCACTTTTAATTTCGTTAGTTGTCATGGTTACTAATTTGGAGACATGCGTTTCAGGACCGCGCCAAATCGATGAGCCTGGAAGAGGACAGTACAAACGTGTTCGGACCTAACAAACTGCCCTTGCACAGCATTATTCCGGCTATCGTCACTGAAACCGCAACGAATGACCTACTGGCCGTCATCGGAGTTGTGGGAAGGTGGATGCAACCTCAAGGCCACTTGCAGGTATTACGTTTTACATTCTCCTATCCAAACTATACAAAGCGAAGCGGCTGAAAATACGATCTCAAGATTTTGATAAATCTTCCAGATAGTGATTTTCCTTCGTATGGAAGTAAGGAACTAGAGAATCGAAAAAACATCCCGTTACCTACATAAAACTTAGTACTTGGGCTTTTCAGGAAATTTGTTGATATTTATCAAATTTGATATACAGTTTCAATCATTCATTGTATAAGGAAAAAAATTCAATGTATTAAAACGTTTAATATCAGCTTTAAATTATTATTCAATTGTATCGTAATCCATCGGAATAAACTTCCAGGCGAGTTTTGAAACAATTAAGAAATCAAAGAGTTTTTGCTCTATAATATCCCGCCGCCGTGTTGTTGGTGTCTAATGCCATTAGGTCATGCCAAGCAGAATGAGCAGAGCTGTTTCGAATTAAGGCCGAGGTGTGCGCCTTTCGTTGTGAACGAGCACCGTTCAGGTGAAAGGACGACTCTGCTCGAACACACACCACACAATCCTTTTCAGGGGGTGGTCGAATTCAATCATACACTCACTCATCCATCAGCCAGTAAGAATTAAGATCCGAGTCAGAGACCGCCTCATCCCCGATTCAGTACCCCCAGATGTATGGGAACTTGGAGGACTTTGCAGTCATGACCAATTGAATGTGCCCCCACTGCCATTAGCCAACACGGCGTTCTTTGGACAAGACGAGGACAGAACCCACGACCTTTCGGTTTCAAGACTGACGCTCTACCAACCAGACTATCAGACGAATGTTCCTTGGTCTTCTTTTTCTTCTTGCATACAGCAGACCACCCTTCCACCACTGAACATAGCAGTATCGACAGGATTTGTGGGGGTCGACGGCGGAATGAGTATTGTCCAACATTACATGGACCAATCCGACAAACTAGCATTCCTTTCGAGGTAGTAAATGACTGTCTTCCTCCCCATCTACACTCTCTCAAACAGTTGGAATGAAACTGACCATCTTTGAGATCCTATCCTTCAGGGTTTTGAGATGACCTGGTACCATCAGCGCTGTACTTAAATCATTATTATCAATCTTCTGGTCCTTCCTTCACCCTGAGATCTCCGTACATTCCATTAAATAGTGGTAAACTGTACCCATTTCCCCACAAATGCATTTATTTTCTTGCGTTCTTCCAAATCTTTGGAAATATGCAGGAAATTGTTCCTTGGACTGTCCAAGATTCAGTTATTCCTGCTTGAACTCTTTAATAGGTCATAGATCTCCCGGGAATTTTCTTATTGAATCCCCACCATTGAGAACCTTTCAATCAACAACCGAACTAAGTTTACACACAACAACGACAAATACCCCTTCCCATACCCACTTCTAAATGGCCACTTCCGTTAAAATCACCTTCAGGTAACCGACTACGTTCGAAGGAAAAAATTTGAAAATTTTGATTTTTTAAAAACTATTTTATAAACACTATAAATACAAAAACATTAGTTGAGAATATAACATATTTTGAGAAATAGGATCATTTGTGGTCAATTTTAGGGAAATTGAACCAAAACGGTTTGCACTCTATACAAAAATGTAATGCAACAATCCTATTTTTCTTTGTACATGAGTTGTAGAATACAATGATGAATGAAATGAAACGAAATCTAAGAAAAATCTTCCGATGCAAAAAAGTGACGGGTAAAAATATACACAAATATGCATTTTTTCCATCCATTCGCAACTTCATTTTTCTAAAAACACCTATAAATAAATAAAAATTCATCAAAAATCAAACTTTTGGTTCATTTCATGGCCTATATTAATTAAAACACACTCTGGAATGTTTATGTCAATACCTCTGTTCGTTTTTAGAATATCCTATTACTGGTGGAGAATTTTTATGAAAATGAAAATGGAAGGGGAAGACACATTTTAGATGAAAAATAAATTTTGCTTAAAATCCCTCTGAATGAGAGGTGAGACCTTCCTTTTGTAAGAAAAAAACCAACTGTTACTGAAAGAGGAAAGTCTGAATGACAAGAAATAAAACTTTTCTTTAAAAATAGTCAATCTGGTCGAATACCAGTGTTTTCAACGTAGTCGGATACCTTCAGCTACTTAGTCTCAGAGGACTTCCGTCTCCTTTTGACATGAAGTGCCTTCAAGTAAATTATCGATGATACATCTGAAATATTTCTAAACAACTCATTCAAAGTATAAGAGATCAATGCTGTGCTGGTACTATACAAAACACAATAAGCTGGTTTATATACAAAATTGAGAAAGGGCCGCGGTAGCCTGGTTGGTAAAGCGCCAGTCTGGAAATCGAAAGGTCCCGAGTTCTGTCCTCGACTCGGCCAAAGACCGCCGTGTTGGCTCATGGCAGTGGGGGCACGCTCAATATGTCGCGACTGTAAAGTCCTCCAAGTTCCCATACCTCTAGGGGTACTGAATCAGGGTTGAGTCGGTCTCTGATTGGAATCTCAATTCTGATTTGCAGATGGATGAATGAGTTCGACCACCCCCTCAAAAGGTTTGTGTCGTGTGTGTTCGAGCAAAGTCGTCCTTTCACCTGAACGGTGCTAGTGAACAACGAAAGGCGCACACTTCTGCCTTCATTCGAAAGAGCTCTGCTCATTCGGGCTTGGCATGACCAAGTGGCATTAGACAACGTCAACAACAAAATAGAGAAGATTAATCAGACTCATGAACAAGAATGGCATGCAAAATTGTCAAGCATTTCACCCCATCCCCACCAATATTATTGAGCTTACACATTTCAGGATACATCTGATTGTTATAGGTTTACCTTCTTTTTAATAATGTGTTCATGCTCGGCTTTTAAATACAAATATGCATAATATCGAAATTTAATTCACTGAATCGTATTAAGGTATCCGACTAGGTTTTAAAGATGCTTTTTCCAAAAAAATGGAATTTTTTTATAATCTGGAAAAAAAATCCAAACTTCGTGGGTCCTGAATTTGATTTGTTTTTAATATGCGTATGACAGATCTATGGATACAGTAGTTTCATTGATACTCAACAAATAAAAATGAAATCTCAAACAGTAGTACACTAACTACCAATAAGTATTTGGACACCTATGCAAATGACGATACCTGGATTGATGGTCTGGGGGTGTTTCTCCTGGTATGGGCTGAGACCCATTCATGGTAAGCTCCACTCCTATGCCCACTGCACTCTTTGGGGTGACAATGGGCTTCTGGTAGTTTGACGTGTGGGACCCCTGTTACTTTCAGGATGCCAGTTGTCATGTTTCAAAGTGAACCGAGGTTTGGTGTGGTGCCAATGGAGTGCATCGAATAGACTGGTCTGCCCAGACCAGAACCTCTGGGACGAGTGGCATAGCCGAATTCAGGGGTGCACTACCCGTGCAAAATCGGTGAAGGAATTTCTCCAAGCCGAGTGGAAGAAAATACCACCAGTTGTCCTACAAAGACATGCGGAAAGTATGCCTCCGTGGTTCCACGCTGTCATGATCTCTCGTGGGGGCTCTACCAACTATTGATTTTGAATAAAGTTTGTTTTTCTTTTCTGTCACAGGTGCCCAAATACTTATTGGTAGTCAGTATATTTTTATGCGATAATGAGAGACTAATTTTATTTTTACTATAAAATTATCTAAAATAATATATGAAATGCTTATATTAACTCTCTATTTACTCATTTATTGTTTATTTAGTTTTGGTATTTCTGTTTTTTTTAAAGTGAAAATTACATTTATTTCCAACGCATTTTAATGAACTAATTTACAAGTACAATATCTAAACACATTTTCTGAATATTTCATTGTGATTGGTTCACGAAAAGTCTGATATCTCAAAATCAATTCAATAAAATGTCATGAAATGTGTTATTCATATATTCAAACCCTTTGAGGTTGTGAAAGACCACGAATTTTAAGATACCTTCATCTAAACAGGTTTTACCGGCACTTAAAGTTCAAAACATAGACAAATTTCGATGAAATTTCATTAACAGCAACTTCAAATGCTGATAATTATTTTTATTCATTAAATAAATTTTATTTTTAGGTCTGTTATATTTCATGTAGTTGAGTTATATGTAGGTGAAATGGAAATTAAGTATTTCAATTATTTTTAGCTTACTGTGTTTTTCCCCACCATTGAAAATTCTGCTAATTTTCATTAAATAAACAGTTTTTTTTTTCAAAAACAGAAGACAATTAATATTTTTTTTTCTAATAGTGACCTTTAAAGTCTGTATTAGCTATTCGGTGCAATAAAAAATGTTTATGGATCATTTTTTTTAATTCGGCTTCGAACCTTGTTGGCTAGCTTAATGACTTGAGATGGAAAGAGTAAAGTACCTTCCTCTCTCTCCACGTGTATTCTTAGCTTTACCTTCAAGATGGCCTCGTTTAATCCATTTATCTTGTGGCAATATCTAAATCCGCTCTAATCTTGTTAATCATCTATTCCCATAGTGTACTTTGTATCAAAATGAGTGCACGAACAAATATTGTATTAGTTCAATATTTACAGATTATATACATAAAAAACATTCGAAGACATCAAGTCCGTTCATGGCGAACGACACCACCTTCCTCCAGCGTCCCTCGTCCTTATCTCCTCTTTTTCCTTTTGTCTTGGTCCCTTTTAGAAGTGTCTCAGCCCCTCGGACAGCACGTGACCCTTGTCCAGACCGGTTTGAAAGGCTCGAGGAGAGGGAGCCTTAAGGTGGGTTCAGACGAGGCTTATTATTGCCCGCAAATGTTGCCTCTTTGCTGTTGTCCCGGTATTGTCCTCGTGTGAACACTTGAGACAACGTCTGTCCAGACGGGACAACCATTTGCCATTGTCCCGTTGTGGTCAGGTGATTTTCCAGAAGTAGGCACGATCTTCTATTGCGGACAATAATAAGCCTCGTCTGAACCGACCTTTGCAGAAAGACATGCCACTCATGTAGAAATGTCTGTCATAAAATCATCAACAACTTGCAATACACGTTCAGCAGACAATTATCAAAAAAGTAAAAATGATGTTCACGATTTATCGATTGAGACTGTTTGAGACACATTCTTAGGCCGAAAATTCCCTTATTTATACGGAATAAATCTTTACCCGATTTTTATATGCTAACGAATACTTTGTGTGGACTCACTGCAAGTTACAGAAAAGTGTTTGGGTACGCATCTGTGGCTCTTAACATCGACAGTGGTTAGTTCCAAAATGATCCAACATTAACTATAGGGCATCGATCTCGGAAACCTTCCTGAATACGATGCTGCATAATCATAGAATTAGTTGCTTAGGCCGGTGTCCAGACCTGGGGATAGGGTGTCTTCCTTGTGATCTGGGCGTCCTAAGTTCGGGTCTGGTTGTTTTTAATCCTGTGCTCCATCTATGAGATGCATGGAGATATTTTAATAAGCCAAATAACATCTACGGGTTCTATCCCGAGCACATTTCACTTCCCACAATGGTGACCTCGAACAATGAGCCTTCAACCTTCACGCAACTGATGTGGCGTAAAACAAAGATGGGTACGGCGCAGCATTAGACACAACAGCTAGCTACATACACCAACCTCTCACTCAACAAAACCCATTCATCACCACTCAACAACAACGCATATCGTTCGTCAATTCACTGTAGGGTGAGTCTGTGGAGTTATCTTAATAAGACAGATAACATCTACGGGACGTGAGCCTGCTTTTGTTCATTGGTATGTTACTGGTTGGGCCTTCAGACCCAAAGGTCCCGGGTTCTATTCTGAGCATTTCTCACCTCCCACAAGCTCTCCTGTAAAAGGAGGTTGGACAAACAAGTGTGTGAGTGTTATCTTCATATAAGTTAGAAGTCAGAGTTTTGCCCTGGGGTGCTCAGGAACCTTTACTCGCAGAAGCTATTAAGGGCCGTTCCCAAGGCCTATACCCCGTCTGCAGACGAGCCACGTGCCACCCTTTAACTGTTCTTGCGGTTTTCTGGTCTCTTTGATGACTTAACGACCATTTGCCGGTAAAACTGCCCAGGCATCAGATAGACCGAGAGGGGTCGATGGGGAAACGCATCCTCGGGGCTATGGGGGAGTGTGGTCCCCCAGTGGGTAGGAGGTCTGATTTATGACCAAACCTGTGAAACGGCCCACCGTGGGACGCCGGCTTTACCCAAACCCGGTTTAATTCACTGACATCGTCAGCGGCTTTTCAAGTGCTATAAGTAATCATCACCATTGGTTACTCAGTCCTTATTCATATCTCTTGTTGGTATATTAAGACAAAGGTAGGACTAGTTTATTATCGATTTCTTTGATATTTGTGGTGATATCTTAATAAGCCAGATAACATCTAGACTTTGGTTGCGGGTAGATGGCGCCACGACAGTTTCATGAAGGTTGAAAGTTCATTGTTCGTGGTCACCATTGTGGAAGGATGATTTTGACTCAGAATAGAACCCGGGACCTTTGGGTCTTCAGCCCAGTAATATAGACTCAGGACGAAAGCAATTGCTCATGTCCCGTAGATGTTATCTGGCTTATTAAGATACTAGCCGCCTTTGGCGACCAGCTGGTTCGCCATGAGTAATTCGTTCTAAAATTTCCAATTAAATCACATATTCATTAGCCTTGAAGTAATTCCGGGCATGTATTGGCCTGAAATAAATATTTTCTTTAAGATGATGAGACGGAATGTTCTAAAAGTACACCTTTTCCTAATAATATTCTTTAATTTTATAAATCAGTCAGTTTGAACCATCGGTTATGCTTCCAAAATATTAAAAAAAATGGATGATGTTGCCAAAATATTAAATATGTTTTTTTAAAGAAAGCGAGAAAGGAAAAAAAAGTATTAAATTAATGATACAGATATTGCAAACGATTACATAAATATGCCATTAAGTCGGGTTTTCAATGCATATCCTATCTAAATTCAATCGGGTTTACTGCAAATAAAGAAGATTTATTGAGTTAATGATATAGATATTGCAAACGATTGTAGAAACCTTTGCTTTGCATTTATTTTTTAAAGAAAATATCACATTTTATATTTCTTTTATTTTATACAGTCACGTGCTGAAAGTTGCATTTCTGTAGATTTATTTTGCGATGATAATTTTTTTTATTTGAGCTTCCGGCATTCTTTTATTTTATCCAGTCACGTGATAAAAACATGGTTAAAATATTTCTTTAAAAATTCGTTAAAAATAGAAGCTTACATTATAAATTAAAAACACTGATACCGTTAGAAAGCTAATTTTTTTATCTTTAAATTGATATAAAAATCATACTTATGCGATCATATTTTCGGAAGTTATAGCGGAAAAATGTTGAAATTTCGCTTAAATTTTAATTAATTCAAATTCTAATTAAAAATTCGAAAAAAGGGCTCCGAGGTGCACATTCCGGACCTCCAAGGTATACATGTACAAAATTTGGTAGCTGTAGGTCCAACGGTCTGGCCTGTAGAGCGCCAACACACACACACACACACGCACACATTGAGCTTTATTATAAGTATAGATCATTACATATTTTAATGTTATTGGGCTTACGGTATAGCCTGTTAAATGTGGCTCAAATTTTAGCCAATCAATCAAAAAAGATTTTAATGTTGGCTACTTGGTTTGGGTTTGTTGCATTTTCAATATCGAAAGTCAAAGCCATCACTTCTTTTAAATGAAAAGATCTCAAGATTCAGACTATGATTACACTACTCTGTTTTTCGACTGTTTCTGACTGTTCAACATGATATTTATGAAGAATCTTTCCTTTCTTTTCTTTCTTGAAGATGTAATGCCCTGATATAAAGTTTGGATTTCTGGAAAGTTTCAATTTTGAAACTTGATTCCATTAAATTTCTCCTTTTTATGTGGATCAGGTCGCATTATAGGAAGTCGAAAACTGAAGGCCATCCTTTTGGAGAGACGCGGAATTTCGAGAGTCAGGAAATTGACTACTCAAGTATAGCCCACATCGCTTAACCACTATGCAAAAAGACAAAGTCTGCCCTAAAATAACTCTGTTGTTTTGCTTTAAATCAAGGCATTAATTCAATATTTTTTTTTCTTGGCATTATTAATACAAATACGTTATTTTATTTTAGGTGCTACTGAACATGATCCTTTTTGGAATGGATCCACAGGTTGCTCTCAATCAACCAAGATTTTTCGTTGGAGATCCACGACCTTACGTCGCCTATAAGTAAGAAAGATATTCATTTTCATACTAAATTAGTTCTCTATCTGAATTAAAATATTGGAGATAGAATTGAAAAGTGCTGAATCGCCATGACGTTTCATAAAACGTTGCCACATCTGTGTTCTCAATATTCCTTGGATAATGAAGAATTTTCTTAAATGTTCTTTTATTCCATTCTTCCAGGAGTTCTCTGCAGGGCGTGTGCCTCGAAGGGGGCATCGATCCCTCCGTGGTGCCCTTCCTAGAGAGTAAGGGTCACAACTGTCGCTTCTTCGCCGGTTACAAGAGAGAGGTGTTCGGCAAGGGTCATGTGATCGCTCGTTCCAAGCTCTTCGACCCTAACTCCGCTGATAGGAGTTCCAAGAGTTGGTGGTCCGGGGCCGACCCCAGGTGTGACGGTTGTCCCATGGGATACTGACCACAAATCTGACTCTTATTGAAATATCTTATATGTTTATGAAACAATGCAGACTTTGATATGAGCATGGACAAATCGGAAAAGTAAGATTTTAATTTCGATCCTGAAATGCAAAGAAGAGAGAAATTTTTAAAAAAATCAGCTTGGAAAATGTACGTCCGTGTGCTGGACTTTTGGAAAGTGGATGAAATCCACCAAATTATTTTATTTGACTTGTTTATTTTATGACTTGTGTATTTTATTTGACTATATGTTTGATTTTTTTGATGATTTAATTCAATTGTTTTCATTTCTGTCTTTTTATCGTTTATGATTTGTTCAAATAAAATTAATCGATGAGCTTTGTCATGAGATTCTAAAAATATTTATTAATAGGTATTAACACCCATATACATACACACATTTATTAACACATCATATTGAAATTAATTAAAAGATCCCTCACTGACTTCTTAAATTATGAAGGAGAGGATATTCATTTCAAAAAGCCAATAGCGCAAAATTCAGGGTGATTTCTTTTTTAAAAATTAATATTATTTAATAATTTATACGTAATTACAGATATATATGTAGGAATTGGATGGGACAGAATGCCCATTCAACCACATTTAGATCAGTGTCTAGGCTCACTGATTGAAAGAAAAGAAGTTTTTGAATAAGAAAGAAATTTATTTACAGCAAAGAATAAGGAAAAGACATTAACAATTATGACAGGACAGGCTATTTACAATAGAGAAAACAGTATCACCTATAGATGCCACCAAGTATGAAGCCTAATTACGTGTTTCATGGCGAAACTACGTTGCGTATTAAAGATACATAGTCGATGCAAAATGCCCCTCTCTGTCTCCGTCTGCCGAGCGAATGCGTAGTTCGCTTTTTTCTCAAACTTGACGTCACGCGTCTCAGACTCTAGATCAGCGGTATTCAGCGGTATCTGTGGTGACATTTATTACTACAAAATGAAACTAAATATTGAATAGTAATGGCAGCTAATTAAATCTCTACATATATGGCCTGTGGTTAAGTCTCAAATAGGGAGAAAGCAATTGTTTCAAACGAATAATGGTACGGATGATAAGTGTGAGGTTTGTTTTGATTTTAGATGTTGAACTGAAGCATGCAAGGTGGATTTTATATTTTTGGGAGAGGAAGAGCAGGTGATAGTTGTCAGGATTAGTTCCCTTTCCTAACCCCAGATAGCAGAGCACTAGTGTAATCTTGAAAGTTATGCAATGGAGATTTCTAGTTTTCTTGGTAATCAGAAAGGAGACGTTCAAGTGGAGTGTGAGCGAAGAAGAGCAAAACAATTTTTTAACGATCACGTAGGAAAGTCAGTGAGTGTTTTGTGAAATTAGTAGTTTGTGAAGAAGATAATTTTTATTATGTTTAAGAAATATTCGGAACCATGACATGAAAATGCTTATCGAAAATTGCATAAAAATATGGATTAGTTTAATTTAGTTGTATTAACGTCCCATTTTTAAAGCAACACGAAGGCTATTGTAGGACGGACCTCTTCATTTTGAACCACAGTCAGGTGACGAGGACTACACCTGAATTGGCACCCCCCTCTCCACCTCAGCGGGAGGACGTTTGGCCTGACAGATTGAACGTGCAAGAGACCCCCTCACATGACGGTTCTTCGGTGGAATCGAGTCTCGAACCTGAAACCCTCCGGTTCTGAAGTCGAGACCTTACCACCAGGCCACCACGGCCCTCATAAAAATATGGAAGTAGGTTTATGTGAATAAATGGATGACTAGTCAAGAAAACTATTTCAGGATTTACCTTGGGTAGAATCTTTTATTTTTTCAAACATAAGCACAGGGTATGTTCTCACGAACAATGCAGGAATATTTCGTTAGTAAAAGGACTCCCATGTATTTGTTAACACTTATACGTTTAATATAGATATTAGGGTAATAAATATTAAAAATTGAGCATGTTAAAACATAAGGATTTTAAGTACATTCCATTTCCATCTTCAAAATACTTTTAGGATTCTAATCTTATCTGTTTTTCTTATCTTTCTTTTTCTAGTTGTCAACTTAGATTATAATCGAACAGCAGGACAGATGGACCTCCTCTGGACTGACTTTATTCAAAATTTAATAGAAATTTACGAATTTGGTGTAAAGACCATATTTTAAATTCCATCCCTCTAGCTCAAAGCGTTTTTGAGTTACCTCTGTCACAAACAAACAGACGGATAATTCCAAAAATGTATTCTAAATGGAGGTATAAAGTGTGGAAATTCGTCGAAATCTTGAATTTGTATTTTTTAACCCCTTAACGGTCGCATCATTTTGAAGAAAATGGTCATAAAAGTGCCTATTTTTTTAATTTAAGAAAATGATACAAAACTGAGTTATGTACAATATTTGAATTCAGTTTTGACTTTTTAATTCATTTTTAGCTTGAAATTTTGTTTAAAAAAAATCGGATAACGCCAACATTCAGGGTTATTATGATTGAATGTTATCTTTCCAACAAAGAGAGAAAATAAAAAGTGTGTTTTAAGCATTCAAACATCATTTTATTGCATTTACACATAACGTAAATAAATACTAGACATTTTTTCTTGTGTGATACATTTTAAAACATGAGATGCATAGGCCAACATCGCAAGCAGGACAATAGTACCGAGTTACCTTTCTGCTGACATCTATTTTAAAATAAATGAACTCTCTCTAAAAACATAATAAATAGTCTAGGGCAGCCATCCGGCTTATATTTTGAGAAATAAACTTGACTCTGGGCATAAGAAACAAATTGTTTTAATATTTTTGGCACCTTACTTTTGAATTGGCCAGTCCGGAAATATGACGGGCGCGAGAAATAGAGGTAGAAATTTCACCCCGTCATTTTCACGGAAGCGAGAAGGAAGGGGTTAATGATTTTTTTCTCTTTACTATGTATCCGAGAAACTAAAATAGAGTACTATTCAGTTCCGTTGATGGAAATTATTTGCAATCAAAAGAGCTTGAAGGATATATAAGAGAAAACTAAGATATAGATTTTCATCTCGTCTTTTTATGAAATTTCAAAATATTGATTGACTCAAAATTTCTACAAAAATCCTTTCAAAACTTTTTTTTAATCAATTATCTTCATTTTAGTGCATTTTCGAGTCTTACTTCAGACATGGTTCTTCTCTACTGCGGGAAGTGTGTGAAAGATCCCTGTCCCACTTGTATAAAGGAGTTGTGTAAGAGAGTTTGCGGAGGTCAGCTTCATATGAAGCCGTGGTTACACGACCCAAGAATCTTCAGACGGACCACGCTTCCCCCCTCCTTACCCCTCTTGCGGTTTACTGCACTGACTACCGATAAGTATTTGGACACCTTTGATAGAAAAGAAATACTAACTGTATTCAAAATCAATAGTGGGTAGAGCCTCCACGAGAGGTCCTGACAGCGCGGACCCTCCGGGGCATATTTTCCGCAAGTCTTTGTAGGACAGCTGGTGGTGTTTTCTTCCACTCGGCTTGGAGAAGTTCCTTCACCGATTTGGAAGTGCACCCTTGTATTCGGCGATGACCCTCGTCCCAGAGGTTCAGTTCTGGGCAGGCCAGTCCATTAGATGAACTCCATTGGCACCACAACAAACCTTGGTTCACGTCGAAACATTACAACTGGCATCCTGAAAGTAACAGAGGTCCAACCCGTCAAACTGCCACAAGCCCATTGTCATCCCAAAAGAGTGCAGCAGGCATCGGAGTGGAGCTTACCATGAATGGGTCCCAGCCCATACCAGGAGAAGCACCCCCTGACCATCGTTCCAGATATCGTCATTTGCATAAGTGTCCAAATACTTATGGGTTGTCAGTGTGGGCTTCATTGATGTCTGGACAGTTTATCGACAAATTATCGGTAAAGTCGAGAGGCATGAAAGAAAACCAGAAAAACACAAGAGGGTTTGAAAGAGGTAGCACGAGGCTCGTCTGAATCTTCTCGGGTCATGTAACCACGGCTTTAGAAGTCAGACTTCTGGCCTCTTCCCTCAGATGCTGCTGCATCCCTCTATCTCCGTTCTCTTGGTTCGAATTGGTGTAGCAACAATAATAAAATAAAATGTGATGAAATGGCAAAATAATAATAATAATAACACTTTTTCCAGAGAGCCATTCACATACCTACTGATGAGGACTGTAGTCCTACACCCTAAAAAGTCCTATTACACCCTTTTGTCAATTACCCTCACTATGCCGCGCCTGTATGGTAGGGATAAAGACTTAAGTTGATGGTAGGTAGGTAGATAAGGTTTATTGGCACAAAAGCCATTCGTGGCCATACTGAGCCAGTCATATGATTCAAATAAAGACTACATTAACCTCTTCCTTCTCGCTCCCTTGAAAATGACGGGGTGAAATTTCTACCTCTATTTCTCGCTCCCGTGATATTTCCGGGCTGGCCAATTCAAAAGTAAGGCGCCAATAATATTAAAACAATCTATTTCTCGTGCTCAGAATCATGTTTATCACTCAAAATATACGCCAGATGGCTGCCCTAGACTATTTGTTATGTTTTAGAGAGAGTTCATTTATTTAAAAATAGATGTCAACAGAAAGGAAACTCGGTACTATTGTCCTGATTGTGATGTTGGCCTATGCATCTCATGCTTTAAAATGTATCACACAAGAAAAAATGACTAGTATTTATTTACGTTATGTGTGAATGCAATAAAATTATCTTTAAATGCTTAAAACACGTTTTTTATTTTCTCTCTTTGTTGAAAAGCCAACATTCAGTCATAATAACCCTGAATGTTGGCTTTTCCGATTTTTTTTAAAAATTTCAAGCTAAAAATGATCTAAAAAACGAAGACTCAATGCAAATATTGTACATGCACTCAGTTTTGTATCATTTTCTTGAATTAAAAAATAGGCACTTTTAAGACCCTTTCGTTCAAAATGATGCGACCGTTAAGGGGTTAATATGAAGTTTGTAAATTGATATGTATCCACAATCCTGCAAAATATAATCTAAAAACACCTGACTTACGCCAACATAACAAAGATCTCCATGAAATGGCAAGTAAGATGAAAGGTGTGTGAACGTAATTGTTTTGACGTTCTAGAGCAAATTTTCCCAACGTCAGCGATAACGCCCCCATGTGGGCGTTTGAGGTTTTCATGGGGGCAGTAAAAGACCCAGAGAAAATGAGGGGGCGTTGATATGACACGGAGGGGCGTTAGAAGATTAATCAAATATATTCTACAATGACTGCAAGCAGCGATTCCAGGTTATTTTAAACATGGACATACCAGACTGAGCTTTGAATCCTTTTTCCAATGTCAACACAGCAGGATCACCTGATTCAGAAGAACTAATATAACTGACGACAAATGAGGATCTGAAAATTCAATTCAAGAATTTGGCTGCAGAAGTCGATTTCTCAACTGTATTCATGATTATGGCCGATTGTTCAACGACTTCTGATAGCATTCCCATCTTCATATTTAGTAGAATGTGGATTTAGTGTTGTAGAAACATTAGTAACATAAAAGAGAAATCGGCTCCATGTTACTGAAAGTGGCAACTTACGATTGTTTTTAAGTAAAATCGAGCCTGATATTAACAAGCTCCTTAAAATGCGTCAAATCCGGCCTTCTCATTAGTTAAATTACAAATTCGATGTCTTTAAATTTTAATAAAAATACTTTTTTGTATAATTAAGTATACGTTTTGATTGTTCTCTGAAACTGACAATTTATTTATTTAGGAAGTAATATTTCATAATAAATAACTTTGTATCATTAAAACCTCTGTCTGTCCTTATAACAGGCAAACTAAAACTTTTTTAAATAAAGGAGAAATTCGGTAACTTTTCCATTCCAACAATATTCTATCGATTAACGATTTTTTATATATAATTCCTGTTTTCACCATGCATTATGTACGATGTTATTTGTCTGGAGTGGGAAGGGGGGCGGTGTAGAAATATGCACTAGAAAAGGGGGGCGCCAGTTCAAAAAAGGTTGGGAATCAATGTTCTAGAGCGAGGACCTCCAAACAAACACATTTGCGTTAAGCATGCCGCTTCGATTTTCAGTGCCTCTGAAGGAGAAATGATTCTTTTCCTGTCAAAAAGTGCTTTGTGGAGAATCAAAAGGAGGGAGAAAAAAACTAATCTTCACTTCGGAATCGCGTTTTGTGTAGGAGGCGACGGATTCCTGCTTTATCATCACCACAGACAACGGCCCTTTTCCCAAGATCGTCAAGTGGAGGAGGAGACAAGACAGAAGAGGGATAATGGAATGGAGTCGTTTTTATATTTGTTCTCGTCAATGGCTTACAGCAGTGGCGGACATGAAATTTATTTTTATGAAAATTGAAGAAAGTGGAGTGGTGTTCAGATTTTAAAAAAGGGTGATAGATCTATGCTGAACTTAGCAGAAAAATTATAACAAAATTATGAGCAGATTATGTCATTTACTATCAGAAAAGAAAATTGAATTCAGAAATGAATGGATAAAATATCTCTTCCTTAAGAAATTTTTAGACGAATTCTGTAGGAAAAAAAAATTATGTTTTTACTCAAAAACTTGATCAAGTCAAAAAATATTAGAATCCTATTTTGAAGAAACAGTTTTCATGCTCTGATTTTAAATAGAAATCCTTTAAAACACAAGCATGGTTCAGGAGAACAGCCTATTCTCTCTCTCTCTCTCTCTCTCTCTCTCTCT
>JAPMOQ010068174.1:634435-730410 GCA_026543055.1 Argiope trifasciata | reverse complement strand
AGATAGATAGATAGATAGATAGATAGATAGATAGATAGATAGATAGATAGATAGATAGATAGATAGATAGATAGATAGATAGATAGATAGATAGATAGATAGATAGATAGATAGATAGATAGATAGATAGATAGATAGATAGATAGATAGATAGATAGATAGATAGATATGATTATAAAAATAATTGAAACCTTGAAAGAATGAGCACAGAAATAAAATTCAAATCATTTTATAAAAATGTTAAGAATTGAGAATATGAAATAAAATATAAAATATTCGATCTTTTTGCCAAAAATATCCATTTTAACTTGGTAACCTGCCTTTACTAATAAAGGAGTTTTATGTTTTTAAGCAAATTTCAAAAGAATGTTTAAAAAATATATTAAAATAGGGTTTATATTGATTTATTTATTTTACTTTCTTTTCGCGGGTGAATGAAAAATTGTGATTGGCTTCGCATTTTAACTTAAAAAACTTAACTTAAAAAAAGAAACTTTAGTGGGTTTTTATTCTGCCATTTTGTTTTTAGCCACCATCTAATTAGAAACATCGGACAATAACTGTAAAAAATCAGTGGAAGTTTCCTTCTTCCAAATTAATGATGTGAGGAGAGGATATCTGAGTATCTTTCTTTGAGTGAAATTCTTTTCGCACCTGTTATCCCTGTATTTTTTTCAAAGTTGTTACTTTCACTGGCTAGCAAAGCTATAAGGTTCCATATTGCAGAACTAGCAGCGATTTTTTTCTGTAACCATGGTGAATTCGTGCCAACAAGCACAAAATTCGAGAGAATTCCATCATCAGTAATGTATGAAAATTACAAAGAAAAAAAAATGTCTCGTATGCTACCTCATTTTACTCTTCACTCGAATCGAAATTTTGTATTTCTTTTTTTTTTAGTTTTATTCTTTCAAATTTTGGCAGAATATAATGGGTTTATTTTTATGCATTGAGATTTTTCTACATACTGGTGTATTTCATTATTAGTTTTTTTTAGTTATATTAAAGTCCCGTTTAAAGCAAGACTAGGACTCTTGTGGGACGGACCTCATCTTTTTGAACCATGGTCAGATGACGAGGACGACATCTGAGCTGGCTCCCTTCTCTCCACGCCAGCGGGAGGACGTTTGGCCTGACAGATTGAACGTGCAAGAGACCCCCTCACACGACGGTTCTTCGGTGGAATCGAGTCTCGAACCTGAAACCCTCCGGTTCCGAAGCAGAGACCTTACCTCCATGCCACCACGGCCCATTTCATTAGTAACTCAATCATAAAAAATTCAAAAATCACAGAATAAATCATTTAGATGAACTTGACTGAATATATTATAAATTTTAAAAATATTTATGCTATTTGAGGTATCAGACTACGTTAAAAATACTAGTTATGGACCCCATTGGAGAATATTTTTTTGATTGTTATTTCTTATCATTCAGTCTTTCCTCTGTCTAAAACAATTCTATTTTATCTAAGAAAAGGAAGAACTAACCTATCATCCAGGGGAACTTTCAACAAAACATACTTTTTAGCTAAAATGTGTCTTTCAATTTTCTCGAAGCTTTCATTTTCATAATCATTCTCCACCGTTAACATGATATCTCAAAAAGTAATTGAGGTATTTACGTAAAAGCTTCAATTTTGTGTTTTAAATTATATGGGTAACGAAATGAACCAAAAGTTTTATTGTTGGTGAAACACTTTTTTTATTTATAGGTGATTTTAGAAATATTAAGTTGTGAATATATGGGAAAATGCATATATAGCATATATTTTTACCCATAGCTTCTTGGAATCTCAAACGTTTTCTTTGCTTTTAGTTCATTTCGTTCATCATTGTATTCCATAACTTGTGAGCAAGAGAAATAGGATCGCTGCTATACTATTTTGGGTAGAGTGATGACCGTTTTGGTTGAGTTTCATGCCTATTTGAATGTGCTACAATTTTTCCATTTCTCAAAATGTATTGTATTTACAAATATTCTCTTTTGTGTTTATAGAGTTTATACTTGGCAATACATTTAAAAATCCTAAGTAGTAAATGCAATTTTTCAAAAATTTTCCTTCGAACGTAGTCGGATACCTTAATAGCCTCCAAGTATGCGACATTTTCACAAATTATTAAGATAGCGACCCACTAGTCGATCTTTGCCATAACCAATTTCATACCAAATTTTATGACTTGTAATTTAAAAATAATCAGATTTGGCGACGGAATTGTATATTTTTAGTTTTGGTAGATACATCATTATTCCAAACTTCAAAAAAAATTTTTTGAAAAGAAAAAAGCGCCAGTGTCACTATTTGCAATTTGTTTCATGAACTTGAACTTTCTTTAAGAAAAACCAGTGAAGATCTCTTTAAAATTTTCTTATGTACTCTCAAATGAGAATGTTATCCGCCACCTACCTCTGAAAATTGTTAATCTTGGATAAGGCAAAGAATACAACGCCTTGCATGGCATTGGTGTATAATAATTAAGAAATATAAAATTTGACTATAAATTTAGCATTCTCTCTGAACTTATGGTGTGATCCTTGGTGATTAATCTTTGGAGTAAATAGTATCCAAAAATCGTATTTGTGCCTTAAATATATTTTCCCCAACCTATTGAAACGGTTATTTCAGACAGAACTACAACTGTAGTCACGAAATCTCATTTCAAATTTGAAATATTTAAACCTTTTTGAATTTTCACATTTTTATGCCTCTTAAAATACAAGCAATTAAATTCTTTGTTGCATTTGGCTCAAAGTTTCTTCAAACATCTTCAAAGCTCTTTTATAACTTTATCGATTTCTTTCTTTTGGCTTTTTACTTTCTTATATAAATAATATAGGGAAAACATAGTCATCGTCGAAATCTTAAAACTCTAGATTTTGAGGGATCACCACATTTTATAACTCCCTGAATTTAAAAAAAAAATACTTTCGGTAAATATCCGTTTATTTGTGACAAACATAACTCAAAAACTCTTACATCTGCATGAATGAAATTTTGCATACGACTTTATACCAAATTTGTATGTTTCTGTTAAATTTTGAGTAAAATCCGCTCACAGAAAGTCTGTCTCTCGGATAAAAGTGAACACGGTAACCACAAAAGGAAGAGAGCTATAGAGATAAAATTCGATATACAGAATTAACATCTAAAGTCTAGACCCCTTTCAAATTTTGAACCAAGAGAGAATGACAGGCTATCAGTATGTATTTTTAAAAACATGTAAGCGTATTTATTCTAAGACGTAGTGACTTAAATATATCAAATTTAGAATGGGATTTTGTGACTAAAATGTAATTTTACTTTCAAATTTTTGTTTAAATCAATTGAGAAAAACACAAATAAACAATCTAAAACACAAATTCGATTTTCGGATGCTATTAATCACATAGAAAGTTTTAATTTCCAAATAACTCACCAAGGATGACATGTAGATTCAACCAAAATGCCTCTGACATTCAACCAACGCCAATGACATATGCAAAGAACGAGAATGTTTTGGGGAGACCACTCCCGCTGGGTGACCGTATGGAAGATGACAAATATTATTGGCGTTGGCAGAAAAAAAAGTAATTACCAAATATCTACAACACATTTTTCTCTCTAAGTTTATTTGGCCGATGATGCATCTGTCTTTTAAATGCTTTTTATAATGATCAAAGCTCATCTTTTTATCTACCAGAGGAATCTCTCTAATGATGCAATGGCATTTCATTCATGTTTTTTAACTTATGAAGCATAAAATGGCAAATAAACTTACGATAAAACGGAAGAGCATAAATTTCAAACATTTTTTTATTAAGAATAGAGTCACTAAAAAAAAAGCTAGATAAGTAATATAAAATCGCTGTTTCTTAAATTTCATTCATACTTTATCAAAACGATAAGCTTTTGTCCTGTTTTCTGATTATCATTTTGTCTAATTTTTTACCATATAAATATAAGTGCTTAGTATAAGCAGATATGGTAATGTTTCGTGCTGCCATCTATAAATTTTCATGCAAACTATTTTATATTTAATTTGTCTTTTTTTTTTTAATTCATTGTCTGAGGAATGCCAACCAAATATAGCACGCAAATACTTTGAGTAATATTTGCAAAGTTTTCAAATATTTTTAGAATGATAATGTTTATAAACTGACTTTTTTTTACATAAATTGTGACATGGTGATTAAAAATTGCGAAAAAAGTTTTGCAGGGCAGATAGTCGAAGCTAAAACTACCAAATTCGGCATATAGTTATTTCTTGGGTAGTGCATGCAAAGAAAAGATTTTACAATATTGTAATAAGATATTTAAATTGAAAAATCATAAAAATTTTAACGATTTTCCTTAATAAATTCTAAGCACAAGCACAGGAATCATTTCCGCATCATTTAAAAAAATTTTAAATGCTATGTGTTACATAAATAAGCTTTTCAATGATTTCAGTTTATTTCTGAGCAATTTTATCTGTACTTTTAGGAATTTTTTAAAAACATATTTATATTTTCTATGCGCAGCCGGCCTTCACTATGTTGGGCCCTGGAGGGGGCCAAAAAATCATTTGAGGCCCTAAATTTATTGACAAAGTAAAAAAGAAAACACGACCATTTCCATATTTATATAATGCTATTAATTACTTCAGAAAATTAATAATTACTCTAGGAATTTAATGTTATTAATTACACCAGGATTTTGTTTTTACCGTTAATTACTCCTGGAAAATGACATTTTTTTAATACTTAGTAAAACAAGAGCGTTTAATCATTTTACTCATATGTTATTTGAATCCATACATTTTTCTAGGGCATAACAAGTTTTCACAAACTGCGTATCTATTGCTTTAACCACTGATATTTTGGCTTCCCAAAGAGGGTCGATAATGGTTTGAGAGGAATGTTTATTGCTTTTGTATATTTTCCAATCTCTTTGTGGATGCAGATTATAAGCAAAACAAACATTACAATAACCAAAAAAAATGTAATGTATACTACTGGAAGTGACATCACAAATGAATAAATGAAAAGAGTATGATAAGACAGATTGATTGCTGGAGAGAGAAATGTTTCTGTGTTTTACACTCCTATATTTCTCTTTTTGTGTTTTTATCGTATAGCGTTGTACAATCCATAATATCTGAATAAAGCTCACTTAATATTTACGATTAGATCTTTCGCTAGTCCAGTCACATTAGTTACTTCAATATACACTCATTTAATCTTCTAAATTTACATTCCTAATAAAGACTGAAGTTTGTTTTTTATGGAAAATATCAGGAATACAATCCATTTAAATATTGTGATGGGTAGCTACATTTACATTTTGTTAAGATTGTCATTTCCTAAGGTAGGAATAATTGGATCTTGTAAAGTATGAACTAAATCATTGCCAGTGTAAAATTTGTTCTTCTGTTTCTATGATCCATAAGCACAGAGTCGTATTTACTTAGTAATTCGATTACACATAAAAAGATTCCATTATTAGGTTTTCCTATTATTTCGTGGGTTCCACGAAGATTATTGCACGCTGAAAATAGAATCGCATTCTCTGAAATAGTCATTTCAGTCATGCCATTTTCTTACTTATATTAATTTGGATTTGTTTTATCAACAGTCGAACATAAATTTAGTCCATATAGTAATTCTTTCCCAAATGTGAATTGTTAGGAGTTGATCGGTTAATTTATCATCATTTTAATTTTTGCTTGAACAACTTAATCTAAACAAACATACACAGATGCACACATAAAAAATATTACATTAGATATAGCCAAAAGTAGATAACTGATGATTTGCAAGTCCATTTGAACTCAGCTTCGACTTCTGGGTGCCGGGCACGCCGCTCGATCTTAACATGTCTGGAGGGGATTTCGTTATACATAATCTTTTCCTGCCTTTTTGTTATTATATTACTGTAATCTTTGCCTAATAAAGGCATCAGTCAATACTCAGCTAGTCACATGGAAACAAGCTTGTAGACTTTTAGTATGTGTCACATTATCATTGTTCAGAACACTATTTTAATTCTTATCCCAGTAGGGCCTCCACTCTGTAGCGGCCCCTGGTGCATAGCGCTGCACCCCAGAAATAACTATGATTCTATATCAATACTTTCTTATTATTTTAATAATCGCCTTCATACACATGAGTATTACAACATAATTGATTGATTTTTTGCACACACACTACTGTTATGGTAACAAGAACAGGTTTCTAAAAGTAATATAAAGATAGGCGAATCCACCTTAAAACATGGCAACGTATTGTATTAGAAAGCGGAATTATTAATTTTACGATATCCATTTCACTTGATTTGATAAATATTTGCATCGCCTTTCATTTATTTATTACTAGCCGCGTTTGGCGACCAGCTGGTTAATGCGTTCTAAAATTTTCAATTGAATCACATATTCATGAGCCTTGAAGTAATGGAGGGCATTGATTGGCCTGAATTGAATATTTTCTCTAAGATAATGGACGGGAAGTTCTAAAAGAACACGTTTTCCTAATAATATTCTTTAATTTTATAAATCAGTCAATTTTAATGATTGATTTAGAAGACTGATTGATGTAGCAGCTTTTATTTAAAATAGTCATAAAAATATTTTGTAAAATATGGCTCACAGAGCAAAGTATGAAGAAATCTGAAACTCATTATTCATAAACCCATTGTTTGATTCAAGCTACATAAAATGTAATTATTTACTTCATTTAGATCAAATGAATAGTATTAAACAATATATATGCCTATTAATAATATTTTATACATCGGCCATTGGACCGGAGTTTGAATGCATATCCTGTATAAATAAAGATAATTTTTTGATTTAATGATTTAAATATTGCAAACGAACATAGAATCCTTTGCCTTGCATTTTTTTAAAAAAATATCGCATTTTATGTTTCTTTTATTTTATCCAGTCACGTGCTAAAAAAAACACGGTTAAAATATTTCTTTAAAAATTCGTTAAATAGAAGCTTGAGTTATACATTAAAACACTGATACCATCCGAAAGCTAATTTTTTTAATATTTAAATGGATGCAAAAATCATGTTTGCGCGATGATAATTTCGGAAGTTATAGCGGAAAAACGTCGAAATTTCGATTAAATTTCAATTAATTTAAATTCTAATTAAAAATTCGAAAAAAGGGCTTCGAGGTGCACATTCCCGACCTCCAAGGTATACATGTATCAAATTTGGTAACTCTAGGTCCAAAAGTCTGGCCTGTAGAGCGCCAACACACACACACACATTGAGCTTTATTATAAGTATAGATATAGATAGATAAAGGTGTCTTGATTCATACGTGAATTACATTTTTTTATTACAATTATGTTGTTTCATACTCAGTAGGAGCTGAACTAAATAAATATTAGCTCCTTTGGCGACCAGCTTGTTTTATCAAGATTAGTACTTGCAATACACTTTAATTAAATATTTTATTTTATTTTATTTTAATGGCTTTTTTGTCAACATATTCTTGAATTTCGAACTTTAATAGACTTAAAAACTCGCATTATTTAAGAAGCCTTATACCGTTTCATCTATTGTGCTAAATAAAGGATAAAATTTTATTACTAATTTTTTTTTTTTTAATATTAACTAAAATGGGAAGTTTAATTTGGGAGGGGCTTTAGCTACTTTCGAAGTTAAATTTTTATTTGCAACTATAAGAATTTTTTTTTTAAAAATGAAAACTTGCTTTAAACAGTAACCTACATAAATAAGATATATCTTCATTAAAATAGTAGAAATTCCAGGATGAAATGTTTGAAGATACAATTAAAAAAAAAAACGATTTTGGTTTCATTTCAAAAATTAAACAAACTGTAGTAAAATAAAAATATTTTGAAAAAAAATTATAACAAAATATATAAAAATAAATAAATATTATGAAGCAATAAGATTCATATTATCGAAAAGATAATTTTTTTTCGGCAGGTAAAAATTTTTAATTTTCGGGGTTTTATAATTTCAGAAGTTATCGTTAAAAAAGGAGAACTAAATTTTGACTTTTTCTTAATTAAGTAAAATTTATATATGTAAAAAAAATTCAAACGTAAATTCCTGTCTTCCAATGTAATGTATGCGATCAAATTTAATAACTGTAGGTCCTCTTAAATTTAAAACGCATACATTCATTTTTTTTTTTTTTTTTTTTTTTTTTTGTATTAGAGATTTATAAAAATTAATTTGTAACATTTTCGTATAGTAATTGTAACATGAATAATATAGTAATCATTTTGATTCGAAAAAATATGCAATGTTATACCACTCATATTTATATATTTCATATGCATTCAATTTTAAACACTCTTGATTTTTTTTAAAAGAATTATTATGCAGCTTAAAAATATTTCAAAATTTTCACTTTGCTTTTTTTTTTGGTCAATTCTACTCACAATATTTTTGCATTAAATTTGTAGCTCAGGAACACTCAAAATTTATAAAATTTTGTGCTTCAGAATTTAATTTAGTGCGGAGAAGTGGAACCAAAAATAATAAAAAATAAAACAAAATATAGAATAATATAAAAAATTTATAGGGGGCACCCGGGTTTGAACCGGGGACCTCTCGATCTGCAGTCGAATGCTCTACCACTGAGCTATACCCCCACCGCCGTCATGAAGAAATAAGCAATACACATACAAAATATTATTACCGCGAGCAAAAATTTACTTGTATTGAAATTTTCATTTTTCAATGAAAAATTCCAGACATTTTACTTTTAAAGCATTAAAAATATATATGAGAAACATATAAAAGTTTCATTAAAATATTTAGATTATGTTTTTCACTTCATACCAAATGCTGTAAGCTTGTCAACAATTAAAATGAAGTGAGTGTGTGTATATTAAAAGAAAACAATGTCAAGCAACGGCTTTTTGAGCTATAAACATAGGAGTTAATATTTAAATTCTGGAGTTTCTGTCTATTGAGTGAGAGGTATTCTATTCTTTTGTTGTTAACTTGGTATTACACAATTATTGATAATCTTACCAAATCATTCACTTTTATTATTATTTTATTTTGTTCAAAAACAACAATTTTTCAAAAACAAATTCAGCAATTTTTAACTTGTGCGCCGGGTAATTATGGCAAGATTCAATTCGTTTTGCATTGAAATATTTCATCATACCCAACTAACTGGTTTTAAAAAATTTAATAACTTTATAAAAGTTACCGAGTTTAAAATTTTGATTACAAGAAAAGCCTTTTTAGATAATTCTTTCTATGCAAATAAATAACAAAGTGCTTAGAACGAAACTGAAAACGAAATTGTTTATACCATTAAAAATGTGATATCAGAAGATTTATTTCAGCGTCAATATGCAAAAATGATTTTAATTTTTCTGCTAATGAGAGAATTAAATTTGATTTTGATTAATTTTTAGTAATAAAAATATTTGTTTAATTTAAAATTCTTCTGTAATTTCCGCCTAATTTTGCAATTATAGGAATAATTTCTAGTTTATGTCGGTTATTAAATTTTGTTCTTTCTTATATAACTTATGGAAATTTGTAATATGTAGTTAAATTTTCTATATTCAAAGAAAGTATATTTATGTCCAAAAAGTCCAAATGTTTTACTTTTTTATTAAATTTTAAATGTGGTCAAGTTTTTGCTTTACAAGTAAAACAAAATGAAAAAAAAAAAAAAATGACCTGCTTGTCTAACAGTGTTTTAAGAAAACATCATGACATCATAGGCTGTATTGAATGCTTGTTTATAAAAAACCCATATATATGTGTAGAAAAAATTTTGACGAGATAGCATTATAATATGTAATTGTGAGGAATTTCAACTAATGTCTATGGAGCCTTAATAATTGAGATTTTATTTGTAGCCAAGATTATGGTTGTAGAAATGCATAACAATAACACAGATGAGCTGGTGAAAGAACATAACCAAAACTACCAAAGAACTTCTGCATCTGCATTCAGTGTCAAAACAAAAAGCTGTGGAAAGATTTGATCTCAAAAGAAAAAAATAATAGATGTAAAAGAGGAGTAAACTACCAGTAAAATTATGAAGATGCTGAAAGAACAGAAAATTATTGTGTATTGAGATGTACCACCTTGATGAGGCAATAGCTGTGCATACTGCAACTTAAAGATTATGCTGTGTCTCATTTTTGTCGAATTTTGAAGTATACCCTAAGACAAATATCTTTAAGTAATTTTCTTCCAAAAAAGTATATATAACAAATAATTATGCATTCATTTGAGATTTTTTATAACAGATTGAATTGCCTTCATGTACACTATTCTTGAGTATCATTCAGTTACCAATTATATCGAGCAAGGCTCCAATATATATCCAGGATATCAATGTGAAATAAATTATGATAATCAGTTTTTTTAGCATGTAAATGGTTTATATCTAAAAATTATTTGCTGATTTTAATTTTCAAAATTATTCTTTAAGTTTCTTTTCTTTTTGTAACTATAAATAGATCATAGTCCCCATATCATAATAGAAAAAGAAAATGCTTCAGAAAATTCACTTATGTTATCTTTTCGAAAAAATTTGTAACCTAGTAACATGAAAAGACATTACTTAATAGACCATGAAATAAATGGCCACTTTTAAACTTTTAGTTGCCTGTTGCAAAACACAATATGTATAATAATTTTCTTATTATTATTTCTTCAAAAAAATTATCAAGTGAAAGACTTCAGATGAGAAAAACTATAATCAGTAGCAGCTCGTTCGAAGTTACAGAGTTATAGCACATCCCTCAACAATTAAAAATCTTATTTATTAACTTGTTTTACAACAATTGTCAACCTTTCTTTGTGGTTTTTCAAAATTTTGTATGAATGTATATTAATTATTCATCGCTGCATTCTAGCCATTGTTAAGATTTGAAAATCCTATTGAACAAGGTACTACATTATTGTTGTTGATGTTCTGAATCATATGATTCATAAACTTTGTTCTATGATATCATAAAGATATTACTAGAATATTGTTGGGCAGGTAAAAAACCTATTGATTTTACCCAGACTATATTCATATATGGAAATCAAAAGCATAGGCTGCCAGATTCACAGTCTGAAACAAGCCCAATTTGTGCTGAAAATCATTTAATGTATGCTGTGAACCATTTTTTAACTTAGGAAAATAGTATTTCTAGAGTCGTTTTTGAACTAGCTAATCTTTAATCATAAAAGGGTAAAAAGATGAAGAAAAAAATGCCACATTGCATTCATGTTACTGACTGTCTTCCTTACTTCGTACTTCTCACATTTGCATTGGCTTTATTATTCTAATAAAATATTTCGGCAAAGAGTACAAGCATTTGTTCAAGTAAAATTGTGTTAAACAACAGAAAATATATAGATATATTTTAGAAGGCACATTGTATTTTATATGCACTTGCAAAATTGTTTTGTCTTAAAAGTCTTGCAAATATAATTTTTTATTCAAGTAAATTAGAAATAACGTTTAATTTTTCTAAACTGCAAATACAGTGAATGCAATAATTTTTATGGTGTGTTATAATAATAAAAAAAAACAGAATATTTAATTAACCTTCCTAATTTTTTTAAAACCCATTTTGTAATTATATATGTCTCTTTAAAAATACAATAATGCTACAAGCTGAATCGATGAAATTTGGTTTTCTATCTTTAAATTAAAATGATCAATATACAAAAAATTTAAACAAAAATCATCAAAGGAAAATCCATGATTTTGTCAAAATGAGAGCTTAATAAGTAAAATTTGAATATGAGGCTTTTTCTTCAGAATTCTAAGATCTATAATGAATTTTAAATCCAAATTCAACAAAGGAGTAAGTATCTTATCAATCCTTCTATTTGCTTAAATGTGAATGCTAAATCTCAGAATTGCATCAAACTCAAATTTAATTTAGTATATGATTATTACCACAAAATACTAGATCTCTCTTCAATTTTAATCTACATCCATTTAGAAAGGATCATGGATACTTGAAAATCAAGTTCCATTCTATCTAAATGTTTAGCATGGCATTCCAAAACATAGTAAGCTACATAAATGAAATTTACTATGTTTGACATCAAAACTGTAAATTTTGCACTTAATCAGTCAATGGGAAAAAGTACAAAATGGATAGTTGATTCATTATACTACACTCTGAAATTAAACACAAAGTATGGCATTTGATCTTAATATATGATAAAATTGAGGGGTTTATATTCTCACTGGTGGAAGAATATATTTCAGTCTTTGAAATGTATCTTTAACAACTTAGCTGTATTTTTTGCTGATGAAACACGCATTCCTAACTTATTTAAGAATTAATTTTTTTGCTACATTTTTATAAGGTTTACATGCTGATTTAAATATTTCTTTTCCAGGTTATAAACAGAAGTCGTATTTTGTGCATAATTTGATATCTAAGAAATACCAAATCTTGACTTCAATTACCAGCAAAAAAATTTTTGGTTCATAATTTGGAACTAACACTGAAAAAAATTTAGATTAATAGCTAAGTTTTATCTTTTAAAAGTTTTGGATTTTGTTTGTTAGAATTTGCATTAGAATTCAGTTTTTATATAGCATTTTTTAAAGCCAGTGAAACAGCATAATAAATATAATTAATGATAAATAACTATTAAGTAATATAAATAATTGTCACATAAGTAATATAAATAATAGTTTTTTTTTTTTTTTTACATGTTTTTCTTTTTTGCAGGAAGAATTTTGAAGAAATTTGTTTTGTTGGTTGCCAGCAAACTTAGGATATTTAATATTATAATAAATGATTTTTAAATGCAGTTTGATTTTGACTAAATAGGCAAAATGGAGTTATTATCTTCATGGAAGCAGGTTTTTTGTAAAATAATTGAACTGTGAAAAAAAAGAATCTCATATCACGCATAATGAGTGAATATTCTTGTGTGCCATGCATGAAAACTTTTAATGGCATAAAACCATATGAAAGCCATTTGGCATCTGATAAACATAAAAGAAAACTTAATGGGCCAATATCTATTATTCAAAATTTTGATAAGTGCAGTATCAATTCTACAGATTGGGAGCAGGAACCCTTCATAATATTTGCTGGAACTGGTTATAAATGTACTCTTTGTAAAACTTTTCTTAATAGTGTAGACCAAGTTAAGAGTCATATCTATGGTGGAAAGCACTTAAGAGCAAAAGTTTCTTTAGAGTTTACCAATTCAAATGTACCGTCATCTCATAATCAAAGCATTGCCCGTGGTGGCCACACTTCCACACTATCTGCTTGTTCTGAGGATTCGAGGTTTCATTTTTGTGATAACATTGAGGATATTAAAAAATCAGTCGAAAATATCAAAGTGTTTAAACCAAATGATGAAATTGTTTTTAGCATAAATTAAGCATCTGCAAATATGATTTATACTTAATATGTGTGTTGTTTATATAAATTTAGAATATATATTTCTATATGTAAATTAAAGATATTGACTGTATTTATTATATACAGTATTATTCATGCAGTATTTGTATACATATTTTTTAGTTCTAATTGTACTTTATCCCTTTGTTTGCTCTATATCTACCTGAGAAAAATATAATTTATAATTGTAAATATAATTTCATATTAATCATGCAGTTTTCTATTTATAAACAATTGCAATACAAATATAAATGGCTTTATATTTGCTAATCAGTTATATAAAATCATTGTACCAAATCAAAGAGACTGGATTCTTTATCTGCCTTATCCATTTCTGCATTATTAGTCTATATATTTTTAATAGATTATAATCATTACTTTTTCTTTATGAGTGTTAAAACTACTACGTGTGCCATTAATTATATTGTTATTTAAATTATACCATATGTGTAGAATCTAAATGTATCACATTTGATGTCTTTATATAAATATGGTATATGTCCAATTTTCTTGATTCCAGATTTTTTATCAAAGCTTTTTCTAATATATTTTCTGTGCCCATTAAAATATATTGTATGTAATAGAAATTGAAAAATATTACTATGAGTTATATTTTATTTACTTATTAATATCATTCCAAGTATTTTTTACCATGTGAATTGAATTTTTAATATAAAAAGCTGTAATGTTGTTGAGTTTGAGGTTAAAGTATAATGTATGGAACATGTTAATCATTAATGCTTATATATGTATTATCATCATTACAAAAGATCTGAAGGCTAAATTGTTTTCAAGTCTTAAGAATTAAAATAAATGTCATGCACTCTAGCAAACTTAAGACTCTGAGAAATGTAACTAAGTCAGAAATCATTTTCTCACTTAAATCATCAACAAAAAAGCCTAAACACAGACTTGTGGCAAGTAAAGTGACGATAGCTGTTTGTCAAACATTCCTCATTAGGAGATTTTTTTTTTCTCAGAAAACTCAAACTCGAAATTTTGACAAATTTCCATGTTTTAGATAATGTATGTAATTTTTCAAATAAGTGTAATATTCATCATTGTATAACATTCATTCATTCAAAATAATGTATGTAATATTCATTTATATACTGATTAAATAGATAGAAGCAATTATTCGATCAAGCTTTAAAAATTGAAGTAATTGAAATTTGTATAAACAGTCTAAAATGTGTCAGTACAAAATCTTCTAACACCTCCATAATTTGTCCAAGGTATCAAGTTTTCTCATCTAAAAGCCAAACACTCTTGACTTTGAATGTAAGGTTAAGAATTTAAGAATTGTTTTATTTTTGAATTATGAGGTGAGGAATAATTTAGAGTAACTGCAGAATTAATATTCGAAATATTATTCAAAACAAAATCTATTTTGCACTTTTGAGACTCAAACAGGACCAACAAAAATCTATAATTAGCCCTGTTGTTCTAGCCACCAAGCTACATATTCTTTTAGTGGCTAAAGGGTTTTTTCCTTCTTAATATGACAATTCAAGTATCCAAGACATTGGGAATCTGATCAAAAAGTAAAATGCTAAGAATAGGGAACAAATCACAATCTAAAAATCGGCTCTTAATATTTCAACCTTTTGAGTCCAATCATAGACTTTCTTTCTCCATCTGTGTGGTTTGAATTCCTTCCTGGATTGTAATTGAGTAAAAGATTTTTCATCTATAATGTTTATTTTCTACCTTACAGATGGAAAATAAAGATGCGAATTTGTATTATTAAATTATTCTTTACCTATATAAGTTTGAGATGAAACATGAAAATATTTTCTAACACTTAATGCCTAACAGGCATTTTTAAAAATTATTCTTATATTGTTTATAATAATTTTACAGTATAAATTAAATTTATTTAAAATATTAGTAATTTTAGTATTTTAAATAATTTTAGTGAATATAAACAACAGTAAGTTCTGAATGCTACTGTATTGCTAAATTTCAAAAAGGTTTTAAGAAAACAATTACAATTTTTTATTTTGTAATAATTAATACTACTTGGTAATTTTTTTAAAATTTCCATTAATTTTGCACCTGGTTTAAAGAGTTATTTATTTCAGTGATTCTTTTTATGAAGAATTCACTAATTATCTTGTCTTCCTTTTGTATAACCATATAAAGACATGATAAATTTTATGAATTAAAAATTATTTTAGAATTTAATTAAATTATTTTATAAATTTTTTGAATAATATATTTCTTGAAATAAAATATTTCAACTAATATTCCTCTAATTGTAGTGTTTAATTAAGAATACTTTAATTTACAGTCAATAATTTTGATTAATTCTAAAGAAAAGAAATATTGAATTCTTATTTTTTTATAATTTCTAAAGGATTTTAAATTTTATAAATATTAAAACAAAAGAAATTCAATGAACGAAAATCGAAAATAATTGCTGTAACTTCTAAATATTCAAAATTTTCATGAAATAAATATTGGCCAGTAGAATATAGAAATAGTTGTTCCTGTTTCATAGCAATCATTAAAAAAAAAAAAAAGGAATTATCATTTACATAAACATACTATACTGTTTAAAGGATTTATTACTTTTCAGTTTTGTTTCATAATGAAGTTAGTGTGTGTGCACATTAGGAACCTAATTATTATTAAACTGATTTTTATTTTAAAAAAGAGCATCTTCTTTCATAAAACTCAGTTGACAGTGCATTCATATATTGAGTCTGCCCCACACACACTTTAGTATTTTGAAAATGTTCTTAACAATGTTTTTCTGTTAGAAGAAATTATCTCTGAATATTATACTGATTTTTAGCATTTCTTTATTTAATGATATTTTGTTATGATGCAAGTTACTGAAACATGTCAGCTGTATTGAAAATAATGCTTTTATAAGTTATTTTACTAAATAATCACTTGAACAATTATCAAAAAAAGAAATTACATACTAGCCACAGTAGGAAATTACTACATGTATATATATTTGAAAATAACATTATAAATAATTATGATTTGTGCAGAATACTGCTTGTAATATTAAATCAGTATTTAAATAAACTTTGTACTTTCCTTTTGTTAATTTCATTATTTCATATATATAGATTAATAAAATTAATGGATTAAATTTATTTTTTATCAGCTCAAATAAAGGGTGTGTACTATAATAATTCATAGAATTCTATATAGAAATCCTGTTCCTTTTTCTATTGACTAATTTTCTGTAGAATTCTTTCTTTTAGTAATCATTTTTAAAATACTGTAGAATTCATTTCAAATCATTTCTTATTTGTAGTTAAATTGGCTGATCTATGTTGTCTTCAAACAAAATTCTTATATTGATGTAAATTCTCTATATTTACGCTTATTTTATTAATAACTAGCCGCCTTTGGTGACCAGCTGGTTCGTCATGAATAATGCGTTCTAAAATTTTCAATTAAATCACATATTCATTACCCTTGAAGTAATTCCGGCCATTGATTGCCTCAATTGAATATTTTCTCTAAGATGATGGACGAGAAGTTCTAAAAGAACACGTTTTCCTAATAATATTAGTTAATATTATAAATCAGTCAGTTTTAATGATTGATTTAGAAGACTGATTGATGTAGCAACTTTTATTTGAAATATTATAAAAATATTTTGTAAAATATGGCTCACAGAGCAAAGTATTAAGAAATCTAAAACTCATTATTCTTAAATGCATTGTTTGACTCAAGCTACATAAAAGGTAATTATTTACTTCATTTAGATCAAATACATTAAAAAATATACACTGATAGGGAAAAAAATCCCAACACTAGGAAGGAGCTGTGCTAGATAAACGAAATTTGGTAGGCGTGTTTATACATCTGAAAGATGATGTCGATTCAAATTTCGAGCTACGCGCGTAAGTGTGGCGCTAGTAGCGACACTATGAACATGCAAATGAGGTTTGCTTTAAATAAGCGCTGTAAGGTTCGTGATCGTTATTTACAGTTGAGATTTGACGTAGTGGGTTAATGTTAGTCAAGGATGCCTCTGAAAAGACGAAGAAGCCATTATCAACAGCTCACTGAGTTTGAACGAGGTCGTGTTGTAGGGCTACGAGAAGGTGGGTTTTCTTTCCGCGGTATTGCTGAAAGACTTGGCAGGAATGTATCCACTGTGCATGAGTATTGGCGGCAATGGTCAAGGGAAGGTACTGCCTCAAGAAGACCAGGTTCCAGGCGGCCACGTGGTACTACTGAGAGGGAAGACCGTCGTATTCGGCGTATGACTGTGGCTAATCGTACTGCGTCTGCAGCTGAAATTCGAGTTGCAGTTGGCACCACAGTGACAGAAGGAACTGTTACAAATCGGTTACTTCAAGGACAGCTCCGAGCCAGACGCCCTGTACAGTGCATTCCACTGACTCCAAACCACTGCCGTTTGCGACGTTAGTGGTGTCAAGCTAGAGCTCATTTGAGGACGGAGTGGAGATCTGTTATGTTTTCTGATGAAAGCCGCTTCTGCCTTGGTCGCAGTGATAGCCGTTTGTTGGTTAGAAAGAGGCCAGGTGAACGCCTGCTAGCGACCTGTCTGCGGCCTAGACACACAGGGCCTACTCTTGGAGTTATGGTTTGGGGAGCAATTTCGTATGACAGCAGGAGCATTTTCGTGGTTATCCTCCGCACCCTGACTGCAGATTTGTACGTCAGTCTAGTGATACAACCTGTTGTGCTGCCATTCATGAACAGCATTCAAGGGGGTGTTTTCCAACAGGATAACGCTCGCCCTCATACCGCTATTGTAACCCAACATGCTCTACTGGGTGTCGACATGTTGCCTTGGCCTGCTAGGTCACCAGATCTTTCTCCAATCGAGCACGTATGGGACATCATTGGACGACAACTCCAGTGTCATCCACAACCAGCATTGACCGCCCAAGTGCAACAGGCATTGAACTCCATCCCACAAACTGATATCCGACACCTGTACGACACAATGCATGCACGTTTGCATGCTTGCATTCAAAATTCTGGCGGTTACACCGGTTACTAATGTACCAACATTTTACATTTGAAATGGCTCTTCTCGCCAATGGCTTTACCTGTGATCTTGAAACTTTAATCAATTAAATATGTTACCTAGACAAATGTATTTCTAAAATTTCATTACTGTACAATAATTTTTTCTTGGTGTTGGGATTTTTTTTTCCATCAGTATATATGCCTATTAATAATATTTTACAAATTAACCATTGGACCGGAATTTGAATGCATATCCTGTATAAATAAAGATAATTTATTGAATGAATGATTTAAATAATGCAAACGATCATAGAATCCTTTGTCTTGCATTTTTTAAAGAAAATATCGCATTTTATATTTCTTTTACTTTATCTAGTCACGTGCTAAAAGTTGCATTTCTTTAGATTTATTGCGAAGATAATTTTTTTTAAATTTGAACTTCCGTCATTGTTTTCTTTTATTTTATCCAGTTACGTGCTAAAAAAAAACGTGGTTAAAATATTTCTTTAAAACTTCGTAAAAAATAGAGGCTCAAGTTATACATTAAAACAATTAGAAAGCGAATTTTTTTTATCTTTAAACTAATGTAAAAATCGTGTTTGTGCGATCATATTTTCGAAAGTTATAGCGGAAAAACGTCGCAATTTCGCTTAAATTTTAATTCAATCAAATTTTAAATAGACGTTCGAAAAAAGGGCTCCGAGGTGCACGTTTCCGACCTCCAAGGTATACATGTACCAAATTTGGTAGCTATAGGTCCACCGGTCTGGCATATAGAGCGCACACACACATTGTGCTTTATTATAAGTACAGATTAAAATATAAGATATATTGCCTTTTTAAATAAGTTCTAAACAAATTTATGATTAAATAAATTATAACTATAGTACAAAATATTATATAAAAATATGATTTTATAATAAATATAGTTTTTAATGCATATTAAATATAAATATTTATTTAATCGATCACTGAGTAAACTTTACATTTAATATAGAGTAGTTGCGTATTAACTGTATACAATTGGCAAATATACTCAAGTATTATGATAAGGTGATCTTTGGTGGTGGATGATTAGCATATAGACAGACTAAAAATATCTAATGACAAACATATCTTTTATTGATACATAATTTTTTGAAACTCCTACTTCTATACTTATAATAAAGCTCAATGTGTGTGTGTGTGTTGGCGCTCTACAGGCCAGACCATTGGACCTACAGCTACCAAATTTGGTACATGTATACCTTGGAGGTCGGGAATGTGCACCTCGGAGCCCTTTTTTCGAGTTTTTAATTAGAATTTGAATTAATTAAAAATAAAGCAAAATTTCGACGTTTTTCCGCTATAACTTCCGAAAACATGATCGCACAAACATGAGTTTTACATCCATTTAAAGATTAAAAAATTGGCTTTCTAATAGTATCAGTTTTTTAATGTATAACTTAAGCTTCTATTTTTAACGAATTTTTAAAGAAATATTTTAACCATGTTTTACAACAATATATTTTGGACAAAACAATTAAATTTAATCTGCACGAGCACGTCAAGGGGGAAAAATTAGGTTTTATCAGCCTGTTGCCATCCTATTGACGGAAGTTCAAACTAAAAAAAAAAAACTATCATTGCAAATTAAATCTAAAGAAATGCAACTTTTAGCACGTGACTGGATAAAATAAGAGAAATATAATATGTGACATTTTCTAAAATAAATAATGAACGAGCAAAGGGAAAAAATAGCTTTTATTAGCTCTGTTGAAATCATACTGACAGAAGTTCAAATTAAAAAATAAATTAACTATGACTGCAAATTTAATCGAAAAAAAAATGTAACATTCACCTCGTGATTGCATGAAATTAAATAAATATTATATGTTATGTTTTCTAAAAAAGAAATACAAGACAAAGGTTTCTATGATCGTTTGCAACATCTATATCATTAATTTAGTAAATCAGTGTTACGTGACTTTCGAAGTTTAAGTATATCTGGCAGAGAAATTATAAAGAGAGCAAGGCACATAAGTATTTAATTGAAAATTTTAGACCCCATTACTCTTGGCGAACCAGCTGGTCGCCAAAGGCGTCTAGTATTAAATAAATCAAAGATGACAGATGCTTTCATTAATTATCTTGGCTAAGTATCGAGAGAACATCCATTAAGAATTGAATAAAAAATGTTTATAGCAATAATACTTCAAAACGATCTAAACATGAGGGAACACGCGCATAGGTTATTGAGTTCATCTTAAAATATAAAATAAATACATAATAAAACTAAGCGACTACGTTCGAAGGAAAAAATTTGATTTTTTAAAAACCTTTTGGTTTTTAGATATATTATCAGTTATAAACACTATAAATACAAAAACATTATTTGAAAATATGTATTTTGAGAAATAGGAAAATGTGTAGTACATTTTAATGAAATTTAACCAAAACGGTTCACATCCTACACAAAATGGTAATGCAGTAACCCTATTTTTCTTTGCACACACTTTATAGAATATAATGATGAATGAAATGAACCGAAATCTAAGAAAGATTTTGAGATGCAAAGAAGTGACGGGTAAAAATAGACGTATATATGCATTTTTTCCATCCATTTGCAACTTCATTTTTCTAAAAACACCTATAAATGAAAAAAGCATTTCACCCACAATCAAACTTTGGGTTCATTTCATTGCTCATGTTATTTAAACCACACTCTGAAATGTTTACGTAAATACCTCAATTCGATTTTAGGATATGTGAATGGTGGATAATTGTTATGAAAATTAAAATGGAAGTGAAAGACACATTTTAGCTGAAAAATAAATTTTGCATAAAATTCCTCTGGATAATAGGTGAGACCTTCCTTTTCTAAGAAAAATTTGCTTTGGAAAGAGAAAAGTCTAAATTACAAGAAATAACACGTTTTTAAAAAATCGCCAATGTGGTCGAATACCAGTGTTTTCAACGTAGTCGGATAACTTAAACATGTTACGAAACCACGCGGACGCTCTATCCGTTTAGCCATGCGTTCTCCGATCTACACGGCAGTCTTAAGTTTCTTTATAGCATTAACCGACCCTCAAATGACTAGGAAATCTCATTCTTAATACACAGTGTCAAACTTACGGCTGATCTTAGCGCATAAGCGGGGAATCGGAGCTTAAAATTTCAAAAATTCATTGATATTTTTAAGTCTTATTGCAATTTACGATGTTTGAAAGTGGGTTGAATTGTTAGTGAATATAGAACAAGTCTGGAGAAAAATTAATAAAATAGTAAAATTATACGTTCTCTACCAGAATCGAACTTAAGACAGCAAAAAAGGTAACGGAACAACGTGGACATTCCATCCGCTGAGCCATGCGTTCTCCAACATGTAAGACAGTACAAGTTTCTTCAAAGCATTAACAGGCTCTAAAATGAAATGGAAATCTGATTCTAACTACACAATGTTAAACTTACGGATCATCTTTGTGCGTAAGCGTAGAAACTTAGCTTAAAATTTCAAAGATATTTCAGTGATATTTTGACGTCTTATTGCATGTTACGATGCTTGAAAGTGGGTCTAATTATTAGTGAATATCGAACAAGTGGGGAGAAAAATAAAAATTAATGGATCAAAATATAAAATAATTCGTTATCTAACAGAATCAAGCTTAAGACAACAAAAACAATAACGAAACCAAGCATACGTTAAGTTTCGCCATGCGTTTTCCGACATTCACCGTAGTCTAAACTTCTTAATAGCATTAATCGACCCTCAAATGAAGTGGAAATCTCATTCTAAATACACAATGTTAAATTTATGGATGGTGTCTGCGCATGAGTGGAGAATTGGAGCTTAAAATGTCAAATAATTCATTGTTATTTTGACGTCTTATTGCATGTTACGATGCTTAAAAGTGGGAATTATTAGTGAATATGGAACTAGTATGGAGAAAAGTATTTAAAAAATGAATAAAAATATGAAATTATTCGTTGTCTACCAGAATCGAATTTAAGACAGGTGTAATGTGCTCGGAATAAAACTCGAGACCTTTGGGTCTAAAGCCTAGTGACATAACCACAGGACAAAAACAATTGCTCATGTCACGTAGATGTTATCTTTCTTATTAAGATATCACCACAAACTCACCCTCCAGTGAGTTGACGAACGATATGCGTTGTTGTTGAGTGGTGATGAATGGGTTTGTGGAGTGAGTGGTTGGTGTATGTAGCTAGCTGTTGTGTCTAATGCGCCGTACCCATCTTTGTTTGGTGAACGGAGAACTTTTTAGTCACGCCAAGCGTTATGGCGAGCGTGCGTGAATGGTTGTGTCAAGTGAGTCTGACGACTTTGTTTGCGGGTAGATGGCGCCACATCAGTTGCATGAAGGTTGAAGGTTCATTCTTCGAGGTCACCATTATGGGATGTAGAAATGTGCTCAGAATAGAACTCGGGACATTTGGGTCTGAAGCCTACTAACATAACCACAGGACAAAAGCAATTGCTAAATTCCGTAGATATTATCTGGCTTATTAATATATCACCACACGTCCAAAGGTTAGTGGAGCAAAATTTGAAATACTGAAAAAAAAATTCTTGAAATCGGTTGTTGAAAGTTACTTTATTGTAAACATTAAATAAGAGAAAGCATGTAATCTTATTAACAATTAATGGAATCCCAAAAGAAAATGTCGTTCGTAATTTTATCTTTAAAGCGTGAAAAATTATTTTCCCTAAAGAATTCGATTACCTCGTAGATTCTCTCATATTAAACTGTCTTGAAAAATTCTTAAAAACCATAAAAAGCTCATTTTTTCGTATGTTGTGAATACTAACTGACAATAGAAATAAATGTCCGAAAATGGAATGAGAAAGCAGCCATTTTGATGGTGAATTCAAATCTTCATAGACCATTAAAACAAGGAGCTTTAAATCCACTTTTAAATAGCAACAAGCTGTTAAAAATATTTAAAGAACTTTTTCAGTGTCAACAATATAAAACCTAACTTCAGACGTCTTGCCATGTGTTGGAGATCTTAAATGCCGTTCATTAAACTGGTATTTTGCATTTCTATGTTATTTTAGCTGGTCTTTTCATTATTGATGCTCTAGTCCTTTCGTTTTGAGGAAATTTTATTTCATGATACTATAGAATTATTTAACTATTCAATATTAGAGATAAGTGAATGAGAAACAAAATGAATATAACTTGCAAAATTTAACCATTATTTTCATATATTTATATTTAAAAAATCAGACGTCTTAAAAATTAAATAGAAGTAAAAATTAAATCATGACAGAGCAGATATTTTTTTATAAGAAAGACCAAAGAAAAATTCTGTAATGCAATCAAAATGAAATTTTTACTTCGCCTATAATGAATTAACAGATTATTTCCCGTTTTGAAAGTTCGTCAAAATTATTGCAAAAGTTCGATATCGTCTGTGGAGCAAACGATTGATTAACATTTATGCATCGAAAGCAGCTGAAGAGTTTTAAGAACGATTTTCGCAACCGTCTGCTTGTATTTTTTGTTTTACTTGTATAGTAAAAGCTTATTCCTGAGGTATATGTTCCATAAATATGCCGCGAATACCGAAACCGTGAATACGTAAGGGTCATTTATATGGGATTATAGGGGATACGTTACTAGGTGACAAAATTAAAAGTAAAAACAAATGAATAGAAAATCAATTTAATTGAAGTTTTTGAACATTTCGATTCATTATCTTAAGGCTTAGGTAATGGTTTGAGAAATTTTGTCATTTTCTCTTGCTTGGTAGTTTTAAAGCTCCTTCCATTCAGACGGACACGCAGCAGTTTTTCAGCAGGATTTACCTCTTAAGAATAAGACTTCGTTCCATAGACGTTCATAAAGAAGTCGCAAAGCTCATTTGCTATTCTCAAACTTTCACTAAGATTTTTCAAACGAAATGTCACGTTTCCAGTGCTTGTGGAAGCCTCTTCTTCAATGGGCTGTGAATATAACATTGCCTCCAAGTCGGTTTCAGTCAGATCTTCGTGTTGCGATTCAAACCATTCCTGAGTGTCACTTGATTCTATCTGTTCAAACCCATCTCGTCCTATTTCATTCTCGATTTCGGCTATGTTTGCATTTAACAACATACTTTAGGCAATGTTGTAATAAGATCTATTTTACCTTTTTTTATTAGTCCGTTTGATGGCATTTACAAAGGATATTGGGTTGGATATCTATTGGAATCCTTTTATTATGATGTATGTACTTATTAGATCCACTAATAAAGAAATTTTTACAGCGAATAGAGGAATTGGGTCACATTTTTTAAATCCGCAAATAGTGAAAACGCGAATGAAGGAAGCGTGAATAAGGAGCTTTTACAGTAATATATCAAAAGGCGAAAGAGATGCAGACGACAATATTACACGAAGTTTATTTTGGCTAAAATTGCGCAGGAGTTTCGAAACACCTGCCTACGTGACACAAGGAGTGTCCCGTTAAAATAAACCTCGAGAGATCAATGTTTACTGGAACTTTGGTTATTGAAATGACGATGTTTTTTTTAATGATTTTTGGCTAGTTTTAAAGGAAAGGCTGAGACGAATAAAAACGGCCACCTGATAATATTTCAAAATCTGACTTTATCATGAAGCTATTTTTAGGCTCGTTGCACACACAGCGTTTTTTTCTTCTGTCTGTATTTTGCCAAGACCTCTCCCAGAAATCAAATGTTTACACACACGACGTTTAAATTCCGGCTCCGTCGTAAGAGTCGGCATCATTTCATCCACAAATAAATTCACTTAAACCGTGTTATTTAAACTAAGTACTGCTTAAGGGTCATTTGAAATGAATATACAAATTCTATCATTATTATCTTGTCGTCGAATGCAGAGGAAAAATTGACTTATTTCTATTTTTTCAATGAATGGGAAAAAAGGATTTGGGATCTTGCATCTGATGATCCGAGAGCGCTAGTGACAGCGGGCGTCTGCACTGAGTCCGATCAAAGGCGGATGGAGCGAATCTGTATTTGTCCGCCGCGCGTGCAAGCTCTAGCATAATTCAATACACTTCTGTTGTTGTGTCGGCATCGGGGAAATAAGCGATCAGAAAAAAGCGCTGTGTGTGCAACCAGCCTTCGATTCAATTGAATATGTTTTAAGTAAAACAATATCTTTAGAATGAATAAATTCTTCGAAGGGTAGTCCGGCGTGATATAAGAACTGTTAAAAGGAATTATACCATTAGAAAAAATCCTTTATGAAAGGCGCACTTTGTGTGTTTATCAGACACTTCAGAATTTTTTCACGACGTACAGGTAAGGGATCTTGGAGCTAGGTTGAAATAAAAGCAGCAATGATGCCGTTTCGCAAGAAAGGCCTAAAAATCAGACAGGTAAGGAGATATTAGTCGACCCCAACAAATCCTGTCGATACTGCTACGTTCAGTGGTGGCGGGGTGGTCAGCTGTATGCAAGAAGAAGGTAAGGAGATATTTTAAGTATCAGAGAAGTAAGGAGAAGGAGGGTAGGAATGCACCTCACACGGGAAAAAATTCTATCATCTTTTGGAATATCAATCCAGAAGAAAACCTTTACTTTCTTAGCTATCGAAGAACAAGTCGCTTAACACGATCTGAGGCTAAAGTTTATTTTATGGGTATTCGAAAATTAATGTGACATTTTGCTGAACAAAATCAATTCAAACTGATTTCAACTGGCATTAGCTGGTTTTAACTAAGTGGTGTTGTCAAGAGTTCTCTGCCCACATCAATAAAAATAAATAAATAAAAAAAAATTTGACTACAAATCGTTTCAATGATATTTATTCAAGATAAGATATTCTAAATCTTTTTACAATTTCCGATAAGAACAAATTAATCGATTATTTACTATTTATAAGCCATTACTTTTTAAAATTATATTAATATATCATACTATTAACCTTCCAGCGGGCACGCGTATGTGAGAGATACACTAGATGAATTTCATTTTATACCTTTGGATCTGATGGCACTGGGAACGCCTGTCCTCGGCTATTTGTCCCCCTCCCTTTCACCTACTTTCAGTGGTCGTCGTGAGTTTGTGGTGTTAATAGGTCTCTGCCGATCAGATATTTGTATTTTAGAGATATGCGCGACCGTTCATGTCAGTTTTTGTTACATCTGATTTTGTATGATTTTACAAATACATCTTTGCTGTTTTAGACTAGCGATAGTTGGCAAATGCACCTACGAAAGAAAATGTTGAAATAAAGCACCCTCCAAAGATGCTAAAGAGAAAAGCCGAACTAGGTATTGAAGAAGTGGAAGATGCAACGCCAGGGAAAAAAGATGCAAACTCTGCTGAAAAGAAAAGCGGACTAAAATCACGCGGTTCGGTTGTGAGATTTGACAGAAATTTATATGTTTGGAGCACACCAAACACATTTGGCCAAATTGCAACGCTGCAATGAAATAATAATGAAACTATTTTCTTTCTTTGCATATATAATTTTCAATTACTTTTCCCCTTTTATACATAAATTCTGTATTTTTGCACTTCTCTATTTTATATGCAAATTGTTCTGTCAAAATATCGGCTATTTCAAATCAATTCAGTTAACCTGTGGTTATTTTATATTGTTATTGCAATCTATGTTTATATTGTTTTTTCATCTTTTTAAATAAAAATTTTTTAAAGTTATTGTAATTATTAATATTAAGCTATTTACAACATAATTTTAGCAGTTACGCTTTTGAAAATGTACAATTTACTATAGCGCACGTGAGAAATACGCGCGACCTTTCATGTTGGTATGACGGCCGCGCCCGCTGGAAGGTTAATGAAATAGGTTTAAATTTATATGCTTGTATTTAAAAATTCTCGAGTTTTCTTAGAATTATTTTAAATACTCTCTTTAAACATTACTTTTAAAAAAGTCTAAGAAAAGCGACTTATTCAGTATATTAGGGTCCGAAAGCAATGTATAAGTTATCAGAAAACGTATTAAATTACTTTTATTTGGATAGAATTAATTTAATACCTCTCACCTTTGAAGGGGAATTATGAAATGATTAGAAAAAATTTCAGAATGATATAAATTTGGAAAAACTTATTAACCCTACAATTTGGGATGAAATTTTAATTTTTCAAGTATTTTATTGAATATTTTCCTAAAACACGTTTCTTTTGTTCATAGAAAAGTTAAAAAAGCTTTATAAAAGATGGGAGATTAATTTATAACAGTGAGACGACGATCTTTCAGGGAAAAAATCGAAGCAAAAAATAAATAATTTTAAAAATTAGAAGAAAAAAAAAATATGCATTGAATGTATTATTCATGTTTAAATATTATATTTATTTCTTTTATCATTCCTGCATAGTTATATTTTAATTAACACTCAATTAGTACGTTATAAAACTTTGAATGTAATAGCTACTAATCGATTTTTAAAAAAATGAGCAAAGAAAAATGAATTGCCTTTGTTTATACAATAGTTCCTAAATTATTTTGATAATTTATTTAACGAGATTTCACACATTTAAATTACAAATCTAAATTACAGAAATTCATCAAATGATTTCAAAGCATTCATTTTTAATAGATTAACTTGATAATGGAAACAAAAACTGCAACTTTAATTCGCAAAAACAGTTCATAAAATGCAAATACTTTTAAAACAGTATAACACAAAATTTATTCCTTCATTCATTGTGGGATGCTTTTAAAGGTTTCCATTTTTAGCAGCGGGTATTCAACAAGCGTACTCCACCCTTAAGATCATTTTAATAATAAAGTATAAAATAGGTATTCACATACAAAAATATTGCATTAAAACATAACTGAAAGATTACATAAATTTTATGATTAAATAAAATATTTAAAAGGCGATTATGAATCATTCTGAAGATTTGGAATAAAAGTTAACCGTCAAAATATGAAAGTTAGTTACTTTCAAGGCAATTAAAGCTATGAAATTTTTGAATATACAACTAATTAATAACGCTAGTAAAAGTGTTAGCATAAACGCTTTTTTAATTCTAAGAAAGAAGCACTTGTATGAAAAACGATCCATATCAATGAAAACTTAAAAATAACATCCTGTTGAAGGCAGCTGAAATTTTGCACAGCAGATGAATTTAAAAGATCGCTTGCTTTTTTGCGATGTATTGAGAAACCGTTTGCCTTTTAGAAACAAATATTTCGCATTTATATTTTTTTTTATAATAGTTGAACTCCAGTTTTCTTACTAATGTCAAATGTTTTACAATCTCAAACATATAGCAACTTTTCGCTAAGTCGAACATTAAAAAAATCCTATGAATTTCAAATTTTGTGAATTAAAAGATTATCAAATAGAGTTAAAAAAATAACAGATTAAATATTTATGTATAAAAAATAGTTTAAAGCAGTAATAATGCTTCCTTGTAAAATATTCGAAAGAACATGAGCTTAACACAATACATAATTTAAATTTGCAAACGATTACATAAGCTATCACAAGTAGCAAACTTAACTATGAAATTCAAATGCAGCTTTTAACATTTCATACTTTGAAAGTTTTTAGTCTTGGAAGAATGCAATATTTAATTTGAAATGCTTTTTTAAATAAATTATTTTAATTAAATATAACACTATTTATATTAGGTACAATAGATAAGATCGGAAAACTCCAAAAGTTTGATTTCGTAAGTTATCAAAGAATAGCTTTTGACTCAAGATACATAAAATGTGATTCCACCAAGCACACACATATAGCTCCAATTGTAAAAATAATTTATCTCCACTTATAATAAAGCTAAATGTGTGTGTGTTGGTGTTCTACAGGCCAGACCGTTGGATCTACGGCTACCAAATTTGGCACATGTATACCTTTGGGGTGGGGAGTAAGCGATTTTTTCAAATTTCTAATTATAATTTGAATTTTTTGAAAATTAATTGAAATTTCGACGTTTTTTAGCCATCAATTTCGAAAATATTACAGCACAAAATTCATTTTTACATTATATTAAAGATTAAAAAATTATCATTTTGGTGATACTGATATTTTAATTAACGAATTTCGTTTCCCGTTTTGGAAGGCAAAATCCAAAGTAGAAAAAAACCCGTTTGCACCCATCTTAAAGACATCCGAAGAGGGCGAAATAACACGTTTCCGCCAATCTTGAAATGGATTGGCTTTGCAGAAAAACACGTCTGACGTAAGTTTATGCAGGGTTGTATGAAATACGTTTGGCGTAAGTGTTGGCCGAATTTTGCCAATTTGGAGGTTGAATTAAGCCAAGGATCGATCTCGCGATCTTCCAATTTGCAGTCATGTAACTTATCCACTATACGAAAGTGAGCACTGATGTTTAATGGCAGTTACTGGCTTATTAAGATGTCACCACAATACTCCCTTACCAGTGAGTCTGTAGAGAGACGAACGATTTTATTGCGCCAAGCGTTATGGTGAGCGTATAAGAGTTGCTGCTGCATCAAGTGAGTCTGATGACTTTGCTTTGGTTGAGTTTGCTGCGTGTAGATGGCGCCATGACAGCTGTTTGAAAATTCATCACGTCCGAGATCATCAATTTGGCAGTGGCTGGAATTGTGCCGATGTGGAGGTTGAATTACGCCAAAGATCGAACTCGCGATCTTACGGTTTGTAGCCAGATGACATGACCACAAGACAGAGTGATCACTCAGTCTTGAGGATTTGATCTGACTTATAAAGCTTCCACTACACATGACCGCCGATTCCCACACAGATTTGTTGCCTTTTCAAAGTATAAGGCAATTATAATTTTTTTTTTTTAGAAATAGAAAAAAAGGGATATATTCTCAAAAAGCGAAAATTTGAGAGTGATTAGGAATTAATTAATATTCCTACTCGACATAAAAATCTACAGAAAAGGAAAACAATATCTTGTCCAATATGCGACGCTTAAAAGTAGTGGAAAATGCAGCAAATATTAAACAGTGTAGGAAATGAAGAAATTAAATTTTAAAAGAAATTTCATTTCAGAGAAATGCATAAATATATTATGTCCCCAATTCTCAGATTTAAAACAAACATTTTAGGAAAAAAAATATGCTTTCAAAATAGTTTTTATAGAATTAAAAAAAATCTTTAAAATGAATATAAAATTAGTTATACTTGGTAAAATCCATTCATGTAATAATTCTTTCTAATTGCATAAAAGGAAGGAAATTTCTTTTCCAAGATCACATTCATTAAAAAGTATTATTTTGCATGAGAAAAACATACACGGTTACATTTTTTTTTTCAAAATATATTTAACGAAAAATAATATTAGACCTCTTTGTTACATAATGCGTGGAAAATAAATTTCTTTCTACTTGATGAATATAAAATCAATCATTCTCAGGTTAATATACCGTGAAATCTCTTAATAAAAGCTGATAATCATTCGTTATAAGAAACAGCAGAAATGAGACAAAATTATCAAAAACTGCATTACAAATTCAAGTCAAATGAATTCCAAGTTGTTTTTTTGTACTACCTCAGACAATAATTTCTTGTAATTATAATTTAAAAAAAAATTCCTTTTCATCCTGTCTCTCTTTTGGCTATCGCCATGCATTCCTAAATGGCCCACCGCATATCCTCATATTAGAGACATCTCTTTTAGAGTGTAAAATTAGGCATTAGGTTGAGGTATAAGTTCGTAGCGTTTTTATATTTTTTGATTTTACAACGGTACTTTTGCTGTTTGACAAAGTGTGTGGTATTCATTCGATAGAGCTCTTTCTGCTCTACAAAACGGCGCTAATCGTCTTTTTGAATAATTTAATTATTTCAAGGCTTAGAAATGGAATATCTAGGAGGTAAAAATCAACATTTTCGTCACATGCTCTTCTTCGCTTTTCATCCAGGCCAAAAAGCTGCTGAAGCAGCACGGGACATTGGCAACAAATACGGAGAAGGTGTCATAAGCAAGTCTGCAGCACGGAAACGGTCAAGTCTGACCTCCATCCAAAGAAGACCAGGATCTGCGTTTGGTGGTGGTATGGTGTACTGGGAAATGCTCAAAAGGAATGTCAAGGTCACCAAGAGGCTCCACATAGACTAGCTACACCGCGTGAAGGAAGGTATCCGACTGAAAATACCCCATCGACAAGGCCAAATCATACTCCTTCAGGACAACGAGAGACCCCACGTGGAACAAGTCGTCAAAGCCGCACTCCAAGAGCTCGAATGGAGGTCTTTCAAAAAACCCCGTATTCCTCGGACCTTGCATTGTCGGATTACCATCTTTTCCACTCCCTGACGAACTATATGAGAGGCGTTACCTTCGACGGTAAAGAGGCCTTAAAAATCAGAAAGGACGATTTTTGGCGGAACGCCATCGACAAATGGGTCTAGAGGTGGGAGGAGGTCGTAAACAGCAACGGAGAGAAAATAATCGATTAATTAATTGCTATTACTAATGATTATCTTTTAATAAAAGTTTTCGATAAAAACGCAATGAACTTATCCCCCAACCCAATAAATATGAGTGTGAATTGAAATTAAAAACTTAAACTCACTTTTTATACATATTTTATTTACAAGACTTTTATAAATAAATATGGAATACAATTTTAAAAATAGGAATTCAAAAAATAAGAATGGCAAACAATTTTTAAAATAGGAAAGCGATAGAAATTATGCATTGGGTCATCATGCTTTAACTTCTATTTTATTTTTACAAATATCTGCAAATGGCACATAATAATAACCATATAAAAAATAGAAAATTTAAACATAAGTTAACATTTTCCATGATATGAACAACATCATCATTACTTAATATACATATCTGAATAACTGGAAAAAAAAATAGAATTAAAAAAATTCTAACAAATTATTTAAAAAAAACACATGATTTGGCATTTTCATGATTTTTATATACATATGGAAATGATTTAAGAAATAATAATTATCAATATAATAAATGACAGAAAATATTGCGATAAAATGTAAAAAGGATAAAAAAGTATGATTCACCATATATTTTGTGACTTCTATAAACACATGTTTACCATAAAAATATAAGGGAACTAATTAGGATATACGCCATAAAGTATTGGATTATTTAATCAAAATATTTTTACGACGCATTCCAAGTTAAAATAAATAGAAATGTTTTTTTTGAACTATCGTCTCCAGCATAGCAAAATTATAACCTTATTTTACTCACATTGCTTTCACAGTAATCATATCAAATCTGAAACAGTACAATGGCACATTCAAAACTTGAATTAGAGTTAGTGACTATTTGATAATATGTAAATTTGTCGAATAGTCACGAGATTTTTATTTGTCTTAGTAGCATCACTTTTTGCATTTTGAAGTTCAAGATATGCCCCAAAATTTTAAAAGGAAAAAAAAAAAAAAAAAAAAAAAATTAATAGAAAAATAGTACGCCGCCTTGTTAGCTCTTATTTACATAACAGTTGATTCATAGCACATTGATAGCATTGTAGCAGAATAGCAATATTAATAATTTAAGGTATCCGTTCGAAGGAAAACTTTTGAAAAATTGGAATTTTTAGAGACTTTTTGGTTTTTATATGTATTGTCAATAATTAGCGCCATAAATATAAAAATATTATTTCATATATATTTCGAGAAAAGAGAAAATGTGTAGTAAATTTTAATGAAATTGAACCAAAACGGTTGACATTCTACACAAAATGGTTTTGCAGCCATCCTATTTTTCTTTGCACGCAAGTTACAGAATACAATCATGAATGAAATGGACCAAAATCTAAGAAAGATTTTAGGATACAAAGAAGTTATGGTTAAAAATATGCGCATATATGCTTTTTAACCATAAATTTACAATTTAATTTTTCTAAAAACACCTATAAATGAAAAAGTATTTTACCTACAATAAAACATTTGGTTCGTTTTATTGCCCATATTGTTGAAAACACACGCTGAAAGTTTTATGTGAATATCGCTATTAGTTTTTGAGATATCGTGTTAACGGTGTAGAAATGTTATGAAAATTAAAGTTCTGAAAAAACTGAAGTTAAAAGTAAATTTAAGTTGAAAAATCTGTGATCTTAGGTGATGGTGATCTATTTATCTCGTAAATTTAAGAGCTACTTTATTTTCTATTTAAATAGTTTACAAGGCTTTAAAAACCTATCCTTGGATAGTAGTTATCAGTGTGATAGAAGAATCAGATCATATGTAAGGAGCATTTGTAATTATTTTTTTACATTCAATTATAAGTTATGATTATTTTGTCTCTTTGTGAGCATTGGATATGAATTTGTATAGTTTTAATAATCTTACTGAGCAGTTTAGGACTCAGGAGCCACTTGCCACATGAGAAGCTTTACAAGTGGAAGGTCACATCATCAACAAATGATGCTGACACATTTAAAGGCTGGATGAGGGATTTTTTCCCCTTTAAATAATTAAATATTACATTGTTTTATACAGATAATGGGTGTTAAAAAAGTAAATACATTTGGCTGCATTTAATATAAATCTGTTAAAATCTTATTTGGGACAATTTACAGACTGCAACCTTCAGTATGCTGCTAATTTGAATTGCTTCCAGTGAATAAAAAATATATTTTGCGCATTGGGGAAACATTCAGTTAAACAGCTTAATTAAGGTATCCCATTACGTTCGAAGGAAACAGTGTGAGAAATTAGATTTTTTAGAAACTCTTTATGGTTTTTATATGTATTGTTAATAATAAACACTATAAATACAAGAACAATTACTTGAAATTATAATATATTTTAAGAAATAGTAAAATGTGTAGAAAGCTTTAATGAAATTGAACCAAAACGGTTAGCATTCTACACAAAATGGTAATGCAGCCATCTTATTTTTCTTAGTGCACAAGTTATAGAATAAAATAATGAATGAAATGAACCAAAATCTAAGAAAAATCCTGAGATGCAAAGAAGTTATGGGTCAAAATATAAGTATAGATGCATTTTTTTCTTCATTCACAATTTAACTTTTCTAAAAACACCTATGAATGAAAAAGCATTGCACCAACAATAAAACTTTTGGCTCATTTCATTGCCCATTAAACACACTCTGAAATTTGTATGTAAATACCTCTATAAGTTTTGGGGATATCATTTTAATAGTGGAGAATTTTTATGAACATTAGTTTTGAGAAAATGGAAGCTAAAAACAAATTTTAGTTGAAAAATATGTGACCCTGGAAGATAGGTCAAGCCTTCCTTTTCAGAAAGCTTTCCTTTTAAGAAAGCCTTCCTTTATAAGAAAAGCTAAAAGTCTAAACTACAAGAAATAACACGAATTAAAAAAAAATCGCCATTGTTGTCAATAACCAGTATTTTTAATGTAGTCAGATACCTTAAATGAACCTGTATTCTCTACTCCCTCGCGAGATTCTTTCCGAATTAACCTCTATTCCATTAGAATACTTCTATTTGCTGCTGTTAGGATAAGGCCTCTGTGATTCTAAACCAATCTTTCTCTTTTATTCCTACAGACGATACCTAAATCTAATTAATTAGAGAGATATAACTTTATAATTAAATCATAAATTAAAAATTAGCATTTTGCATATTAATGACAAAATAATGAATAAATAAAAATCTAAGTTTTCACGGATTTTAGGGATGGATGCCATGAATCTGAAAGGTTAAATGAATTATCTCAATTCTTTGTATATCCATGCACTGCTGACAAGTGATGATCAATATCATACTTTTTATGCTTCGTTTATAAAATTTGCCACTAAAATGACAAACGAACAGATTTTCCACCTTTATTTGATGATAATTATATCGCTGGAAATGAAATTGCATAGAATTCAGTAGGAAAATCATTGATAGCTTTCTTTAAACTACACTGACTACCAATAAATATTTGGACAGCTATGCCAATGACGATATCTGGAATGATGGTCTGCGGGTATTTCTCCTGGTATGGGCTGGAACCCATTCATGGTAAGCTCCACTCCGATGCCTACTGCACTCTTTGGGATGACAATGGGCTTGTGGCAGTTTGACGGGTTGGACCCTTGCTACTTTCAGGATGCCAGTGGTCCTGTTTCGACGTTCACCAAGGCTTGGATGTGGTGCCAATGGAGTTTATCGAATGGACTGGTCTGAACCTCTGGGACAAGTGGCATCGCAGAATTCAGGGGTGCATTTCCCGTGACAAAATCGGTGAAGGAACTTCTCCAAGCCGAGTGGAAGAAAATACCACCAGCTGTCCTACAAAGACTTGTGGAAAGTATACCCCGGAGGGTCCACGTTGAAATGATTTCTCGTGGAGGCTCTACCAGCTATTGATTTTGAATAAAGTTAGTTTTTCTTTTCTATCACAGGTGTCCTAATACTAATTGGTAGTCAGTGTATATGTAAATTTCATCAAAAATAGTGGATGCGAAATGGCAGGAAACAAGCCAAAAAAGTGAAAAAAAAAAAAAAAGGCATAGTTTGAATGGTAAATCATTAAAAATATTTTTCACGTAAAAAGAAAGCCAAAAAGGCACAGGTATTGCAGTTACTGAATGGATGGTACAGATAGGCAAGAGTTACAGGACAGGTAAGCAACGAGCAATGATATACAGTAAAAGCTCCTTATTCGCGCTTCCTTCATTCGCATTTTCACTATTCGCGGATTAAAACAATACGACCCAATTCCTATATTCGTGGCTAAACATTTCTTTATTCGCGGATCTAATGAGTACATGCATCATAATGAAAGGATTCCAATAGGTACCCAACATCCTTTGTAAATGCCGTCAAATGGACTAATAAAAAAGTAAGATAGATCTTATTACAACTTTGTCTAAAGTCTGTTGTTAAATGTAAATATAGCCGACTTCACGAATGGAATAGGATAAGATGGATTCGAACAGATAGAATCAAGTGACATTCAGGAATGGCTTGAATCACAAGATGGTCTGACTGAAACCGACTTGGTGGAAATGTTCAATTCCCAGCCCATGGAAGAAGAGGCTTCCACAAGCACTGGAAACGTGACATTTCATTTGAAAAATCTTAGTGAAGGTTTAGGAATGGCAAATTAACTTAGCGATTTCTTTATGAACATTGATCCATCTATGGAACAAAGTCTTATTTTTAAGAAGCAAATTGCTAATGCGACTGCTGTGTATCCGTCTGAATGGAAGGAGCTTTTAAAAACTGCCAAGCAAGAGAAAATGGCAAAATTCCGCAAACCATTGCCTAAGCCTTAAGATAATGAATCAAAATGCTCAAAAACTTCAATTTGATATATATATATATATATATATATTGTCAACTAGGAACATATCCCCTATAATCCTGTATAAATGACCCTTCCATATTCACAGTTTCTGCAATTGCAGCATATTTATGGAACATATACCCAGCGAATAAAGATCTTTTACTGTATTGAATGGATGGTACAGATAGGCAGGAATTGCAGGACAGGTAAGCAACACGTGATAACATATGGATGGAATTGCCGTTACAGAATCGGACATTTATGCTGAATTAGTATATATACTTTATAATTTTCCATTGCTACTTACTGAAAAAAAAGTATGATTTGGTAGCTTGTTATACATCAGTAAACTATGAAAACCAAACTATTTTTCCTGTACCTTAAATATACTAGTGTCCTACGCATTATTCATATATCTGCATATTACTAACTTTTCTCAAGAAACTATTCTTATCAAATTATCTAGAAAGTTTAAGTACAGAATTACTTTCTATATAAATATTATCTATATGAATGTAATTTAAAGACAATGTGTATTTGAATAATTTCTATAATCAATGATCCTTCAAAAATATGTAACATCTTTTACATTACTAAAAATATTGTATATAAATACAGTATAAACTATATACAGTACTTGGTCTAAGACACAAGAAAAGGAAAAAGAATTAAATATATATATGTATGCCTACAAATGCAAATCTTATTCACCTACTTTTTCAAACTCAACTTGCATTTATGTTTGGTTAGATCCAGAAGTATAAGCATACTTCAAAATTTAATATATTTCAAAAGAGTTTCACAAAAATTAAAAAGTTTTTGTGAGATTTTAATTATTCCAATCTTAATTATCTATATAAAATAAAAAAAAGCACATTTTAATTTGAGTGAACAAATAAGTACAAAAGTTTCAAATTGATTCTGGAATAAAAATATACATTTTTTCTCTCCCCTACCACCGCCTGCAAACCATAAAATCATATACTTTTTTAAAAATGAAAATTACATTGAAAGAGTTATTAATTTATTACTAGTATACGTTTTAATGCTTAAATCAAATTTCAGAACATTGTAAAATGCTTCTTGTGAAAAATGTCTATGCATTTAATAATGCAAATTGTGTTTTCAAGTGAAAAATACCTTCAATATATTACAATATGCATGTTGCATAAAACACATAAATCTAAAAACATAATTTTTACTAGTATACATTTTACTAATAATTTCTAATAAAACTTAAATATACTTCTTCAAAAGCCTTTATTTAATTAGCCATAGCACATTAAATGAATATTGAAGATCATTATAATCTCCAAAAATTATTTTAGTACCTGTTTTCGTAAGAGTGAGATATAATTTTAGTAAAAAAATAATTTAGCAAGAAAAAGCACCAATTATTTCACTATTTATTATTTTGTTTTCATCTTCAATTGTTAAAATGATGAGTTCACATTTACAACTCTATATGAGAAGCTTTGTTATGACAATTATTGCTTTAAATAAATTAAGTTTAAATAAATACTATCCAAGCAATAGAATTAAAAGAATATATACATATTGAAAGAAAGATTACAATTAAACTTTTTAAAAAATGTAAAATTTTCTTTTTAGTTTATAACATGAAAATTATTAGGAACCTCTTTATATATATATATGCCTTGATTGTTAGCAATAAAAATATTTTTGTGTTTAAAAAAATGCATTTAAACAATGAAATCTAGAAATATGCAGATCACCTTTTTCAAAAACAATGAATGTATAATGATTAAATATACTTCTGGTAATATAAAAATAATAGCATTTGTAAGAGTGTGTCATTTAAGCGTAATAACACCAGTTGATTTAAATATGACAAGTTAATAATGCTGCTATACAGAAGTAAATTTTATAAAAAATTGGTAACAGAAAAAATACCGATATGATTTAATATAATGGCACATTTCAATCTTATTCAAGTTAATGTTCAAAGTAAAGAAACAATGCTTGAACAGATAAAGAGGTAGTGATCTTCAGTAATAGGAAACTTTGATTATGAATAACATGTCAACAAATGATTACTGAAGGAAGTGTACATTATTATATACACTGACTCCCAATAAGTATTTGGCACCTATGCAAATGGTGATATCTGGAATGATGGTCTGGGTGTGTTTCTCCTGATATGGGCTGGTTCCCATTCATGATCAGCTCCACTCCGATGCCCACTGCACTCTTTAGGATGACAATGGGCTTTTGGCAGTTGGACGGGTGGGAACCCTGTTACTTTCAGGATGCCAGTCGTCGTGTTTCGACGAGAACCGGGGCTCGGTGTGGTGCCAATGGAGTTCATCGAATGGACTGGCCTGCCCAGACCTGAACCTCTGGGACGAGTGGCATCGCCGAATTCAGGGGTGCACTACCCGTACAAAATTGGTGAAGGAACTTCTCCAAGCTGAGTGGAAGAAAACACCACCAGCTGTCATACAGACTTGCAGAAAGTATGCCCCGGAGGGTCCAAGCTGTCATGACCTCTCCTGGAGGCTCTACCAACTATTGATTTTGAATAAAGTTAGTTTTTCTTTTTTATCACTGGTGTCCAAATATTTATTGGTGGTCAGTGTATTATGATGAATGGCCCTAAATATTTATGTAAGTTACAGAACCATTCATATCAATGAATCGTCACTGAAACTCGAACGACACATAATCACACATACGTTTCACAAAAATTGAGCATATAAACGAACAGCTTTTGAAAAAGTTGCTGATGAGATGATGAGCTTTTCGGAAGATCAATGAAATTAGTTTATAATCACAGCAGAAATGTAAGGCATTAAGAGATATAAATTTCTTGGCGAGCTTTTTTTACATGGTGAACTCCAGCTGTCATAGAAATGCATGTTGGATAGATATATATGTCATTTCAAGCAAAATATGAAGTCCTAAAAAAAAAAAAAAAAAAAAAAAAAAAGAAATACATTTTATAACAATTGTAAAAACCTTCTAAAATAAAATAATTTTTTAAGCATGCAAAATAGATTTGCATTTTAAATATTTTAGCATTTCATAACAATAAATGAAATACTGTAAGAGTAATTTAGTATTTTTGAGTCAAAAGTTTTCTATTACTTTTAGACAAAAAGAAGAAAAATCTTCATATAAAAAACAATAAGTTTCCAAATATGGAAAGCTCACTTCTTCTTCTCACTTCTCACTAAATCTGCTCACTTTGCTACAATTAAAAATAATATCTAAAAAGCACATCTACATTTTCTTTTAGACATTCACAGTCATTGGTCCTTTACTCAAATCTTTAAGACAGTGATATTCTTTTAAAGCAGCATTATACCTGTTATTTTATCACTGCTAAGCTTTTGGTATTAATAATTTACTAACTGAGCCCTTCTAATTTTGACAAAGTCATGGTTTAAAAATAAACTACTTTTATCATCATAATGATTTTAAAATTCAAGTGGTATACATTCTGACATAATACAGAGGTGAAACATTTTAATAAACAGTGTCAGCTATTGAAAAAAAAATATATTTCCCCTTGTTGCAAATATAATATTTACTAGATTTCTTAAACATACATCAAGTAACATACATCATTAAACATACACTCTTTTACAATCGTTCAAACACTTGCACTTTAATTATAACCACATTGTATGAGTGTGTAATAAAATTTTTAGATTGAATTTCTTAATTTTTAGCTCAATTTAGCCCATATTAACTGCATTATATAATATTCTCTTTTTTCCTGAATTCATTTCATTTTTTATATTCAATTAATTGAACATAAGCTTTATAAAATTGCTTAATCTGCTACAGCTCTCACATTCCAAAGGAAGCAAAAAAACAGCCCTGACTTGACAAATTTCTTTAAAAGATCCTTGTTTCCCTTTCCTGGTTCAAGTGTGTGCAGAGAAAATTTGTGTCTAAATATTATTAGCACTGTGAACAAAATATTTCCCCTATCAGTATCTCATGTTAAATAAGACCAATGATGAAATGTTCAAAAGCTTTTCTTCATTCCTTTCTATGCTATACATCACTCCAGCTTGTACATGATGCCTGCCACTCCAACAGAAAATAAAAGGATGTCAAAAAATTGAAATTCTCTTCACTGCATTCTGATTGAAAAATTATATGCTTACATACATACATACACATATATTATGTAAATGTTATATGGACCGTATTATTGTTTACAATCAATTATCTTAATTTTCAATAAATACATTTTTTTAAACATATCAGTAAAGTTTATTAGAAGTACTTCCTCCAGGAAATATTAATAATTTGATTACAACTTATTTCAATATCATTTTGCTAATGCATATAATTTTTACTTATTACATTACAATAATATTAAGGTATCCGACAACGTTGAAAACACTCGTATTTGACCACATTGGTGATTTTTTTTAAAAAAGTAATTTCTTCTCATTCAGACTTTTCTCTTTCCAAAACCGTTTATTTTTTCTTAGAAAAGGAAAGTCTAACCTATTATCCAGAGGAATTTCAAGCAATATTTTTCAGTTAAAATGTGTCTTTCACTTCTATTTTCATTTTCATAAAAAGTATCCACCATTCACATGATATCAAAAAAACTAATAGAGGTATTTACGTAAACATTTCAGCATGTGTTTTAAAAAATATAGGCAATGAAATAAACCAAAAATTTTAGTGTTGGAGAAATACTTATTCTGTTATAGGTGTTTGTAGAAAAATAAAGTTGCGAATGGATGGAGAAAATGCATATATATACGTATATTTTTACCTGCCACTTCTTTGCACCTCAAAATCTTTCTTAGATTGTGGTTCATTTCATTCTTCATTGTATTCAATAACTTGTGTGCAAAGAAAAATAGGATTGTGGCATTACCATTTTGTGAAGAATGTTAACCGTTTTGGTTAAATTTCACTAAAATTTACTACAAAGTTTCCCATTTCTCAAAATATATTATATTCTCAAATAATGTTTCTGTATTGATAGTATTTATAATTGATAATACATCTAAAAACCAAAATTAGTTTTAAAAAAAATCAAATTTTTCCTCTGAACGTAGTCGATTACCTTAATTAAAATTCTGAAATAATTGCATCAAACCTCAGCATTTTAAAAGAAAATGCAGGTTTCTCACCATCCAAATAATGCGATGTACATTAAACCTTCGACTCAGTACTTCACGTTACTAATAAAAATTTACTGAATATAAATTGTTGCACACCAAACTTACTAGAACAGACATCTTCTTTTGAATTCTGCATAAAAACAGGTTTAGCTAGGAACTTGTCATCTACTAGATGATTCAGCTCCCTGTAGAGCACCAGAAGTCAAGCGTTCGATTTCCGATATTAATCTCTCAGTTTCCATATCAAGCTGGCTAATATGAGTGCTATAAAAAGGAACACAAAAAGATAAGCATAATAAAAATATTATATGAAAAGCTGACCATTTTCAGGTTTATTAAGAAACAATTCTCCAATTTATTTGAATCAGCTCATAATTTCTGAAATAAAAAGCAAACAGGTCAATAAATTCATATATGAGTGATTAACCCCTTCCTTCTCACTCCCATGGAAATGACGGGGTGAAATTTCTACCACTATTTCTAGCGCCAGTGATATTTCCGGGCTGGCCTATTAAAAAGGAATGCACCAAAAAAATTAAAACGATCTGTTTCTTATGCCCAGAATCATGTTTATTTCTCAAAATATATGCCACATGGCTGCCCTAGACTATTTGTTATGTTTTTAGAGAGAGTTCATTTATTTTAAACTAGATGTCAGCAGAAAAGAAACTCGGTACTATTGTCCTATGCATCTCATGTTTTAAAATTTATTGCACAAGAAAAAAATGACTGGTATTTATTTACGTTATGTGTAAATGCAATAAAATGATATTTGAATGCTTAAAACACATTTAGCGAATGGAGAATAAAAACCAAACTTCATCCATTACGAAAATAAATATTTAATTAATAATTACTAAAGCATTTTAAATATTTGATGAAATAATATGAATACATATTAATGCTTCACTAAACTCGAGGTTTTAATCAGCAGTAAAATTTAATAGGAAAAGAGATAACATTTTCCAAGTTCCGTTAGCCAGTTAATCCAAAATAATAATAATCACTTCCTGTTGCCAACGCCAAAAGTAGAATGTACTTGAATTGTAAGAACTCCGGTTGCCAACGCCACACACACATTTTTTATTTTCTCTCCTTGTTGGAAAGCTAACATTCAGTCATAATAACCCTAAATGTTGGCTTTTCCGATTTATTTTTTAAATTTCAAGCTAAAAATGAACTAAAAAATGAAAACTGAATGCAAATATTGTACATAACTCAGTTTTGTATTATTTTCTTGAATTAAAAAAATAGGCACTTTTATGGCCATTTTCTTCAAAATGATGCGACCGTTAAGGGGTTAAACCTCACCATGTTGCTTTCACAAATTGAGTGTTGCTATTCCCATCAAATATCAAATGCATTTTGTTTTCTCATACAGTTTTAGCAATCCAGTACATCCTTATTAGTTTAAATTCAAAAATCCTATAGAAAGAGAGTAGTTTGTGAATAAATTAGTTTGATCTACACTGACTACCAATAAATATTTGGACACCTATGCAAATGACGATATCTGGAATGATGGTATGGGGGTTGTTTCTCCTGCTATGGTCTGGGATCCATTCATGGTTAGCTCCACTCCGATGCCCACCGCACTCTTTGGGATGACAATGGGCTTGTGGCAGTTTGACGGGTGGGACCCCTGTTACTTTCAGAACGCCAGTTGTCATGTTTTGACGTGAACCAAGGCTTGGTGGGGTGCCAGTGCAGCTCATCGAATGCACCCGCCTGCCCAGACCTTAACCTCTGGGACGAGTGGCATCGCCGAATTCAGGGGTGCACTTCCCGTGCCGAATCGGTGAAGGAACTTCTATGTCTTCTCCAAGCCGAGAGGAAGAAAATACCACCAGCTGTCACACAAAGACTTGTGGAAAGTATGCCCCGGACGGTCCACGCTGTCATGACCTCCCGTGGAGCCTCTACCCACTATTGATTTTGAATAAAGTTAGTTCTTCTTTTCTATCACAGGTGTCCAAATACTTAATGGTAGTCAGTGTATACAGAAAAGAAAAAATAAGGGGAGTGAATAAAAAGGTGGTGGGGTTCCACGATTAAACAGTTGTTTTGCTTTTGTTTTTCGTTTATTTCCGTATTCTTGCAATGTTCAGATATTGCATACATATATAAATATATAACCTTAACATTTCCGTATCTCATGAATTTTATTTTCCAAATTTGACCACATTTTCCCACTTTTTTTGATGATTTTTAAATACTCTGTATTTTTCTGCCTGGTTCACCCAATATTGTAACATCCTTGGTACAGAATAAGTTGATCAAAAAGTGCACATATTCAAAACCAGATAATATAAATAAATAAATCATAAATGCATTCAATTCCTTGAAAATATTCTATATTGGTTTCACTCCAAACTCGATGAATATCAAAATATTTCTTAAAACTTCCACATATGTTAGCAAAAAATGCCATTCTATTTAAGGTATCCGACTACGTTATAAACATTGCTTATCAACCACATTGATGAATTTGTTTTAATTGTTATTTCTTGTAATTCAGACTTTCCTCTTTCCAAAGCAATTTATTTTTTCTAGAAAAAGGGACGACTGACCTATCATCCAGGGTGACATATTTTTTTCAACTAAAATTTGTATTTCACTTCAATGTTCTCAAAACTTTAATGTTCATAAAAAAATATCCACAGTTAACATGATATGTTGAAAAATAACAGACATTTACATAAAAATTTCAGTGTGTGTTTTAAATAACATGGGCAATGAAATGAATCAAAAGTTTTAGTGTTGGTGAAATACTTTTTCATTTATAGGTGTTTTTAGAAAAATTAAGTTTGGAATTGATGGAAAAAAATGCTTATATTCGTAGATTTTCCCCCATAGCTCCTTTACATCTCAGAATATCTCTTAGATTTTGGTACATATCATTAATCATTATATTCTATAAGTTGTGCATGAAGAAAAAAAAGGATTGCTGCATTACAATTGTGTATAGCATGTGAACCATTTTAGTTAAATTTCATTAAAATTTACAACAAATTTACTACAAAGTTTCCCATTTCTCAAAATATATTATATTATCACATAATGTTTATGTATTTAGAGTGTTTATAATTGATAATACATCTGAAAACCAAAAATTGTTTATTAAAAATCACATTTTTCAAAATTTCCAAATTCTTTCCAAAATTTTTGGTTCAATTTCATAAAAATTTACAACACATTTTCCTATTTCTCAAAATATATAATATTTTTAAATAATTTTGTTGCATTTACAGCATTTTTTTTTTATCATAATTGACAACAACAACTATACAATAAAACTAAAAAACGAAGCTTTAAACAGTTTCTAAAAAGTCCACTTTTTCAAAAATTTTAATTCGAACATAGTCTGCTACCTTAAAAATCTTGACATTAATTTAAAAAGAATAGTAGTTCCATAAAACAGCACTGATCAGTCTTTAACAAAGCAAATATATAACAACATTTTACTTTTTGTATTTGAAACACAGATGGATAAAATGGCATATACTAAACTCAACTTTTCATAATTTTTTTTTTATAGTTTTGTTTAGTTTATATTAACGCCCCATTTTAAAGCAACATGAGGGCTATTTTGGGACGGACCTCGTCATTTTGAACCATGGTCAGATAACGAAGACGACACCTGAAATGGCTACCCCCTCTCTACACCACACCAGCGGGAGGACGTTTGGCCTGCCAGATGGAACATACAAGAGACCCCCCTCATACGACGGTTCTCAGGTGGAATAAAGTCTTGAACCTGAAACCTTCCGGTTCCGAAGCCGAGACCTTACCACCGTGGCCCCCGAAGTTTATATGAGGTAAAAGTAGGAATGAAAAATATTAATTAATAATTAACTTAAGATATTTCTGTTAAATACATCTTTTTTTCTTGGGTTCCCTGGGATTATTCTGCAAAAGAAAACTGGTGCAAAAATGAAGTTGAAAAATGGATGGCAACATAATTTGGTAACTAAAAGATTAATTTAGAAGAATAGGTTTTTGCCCTGAAGTGACTGTCTAATGGGTTTTTAAAATTGTGGTGATATCTTAATAACACCTATGGGATATCCGCATGCTTTTGTACAGTGACCCAAAGGTTCTATTTTGAGGCAACATTTACCTCCTACAATATGGTTTCGTTTGAATAGTTAATTATAAAAATTAGGATACTTTATTCGGGCAGTCTCAAACCTGAAACCCTCTGGTTCCGAATCCGAGACCTTACCACCAGGCTACCATGGCCCCTTTTATAAATATTTGATAATCTTTATAATAAATAGTAACCGTTTCTTTATCTCTAATGCTTTTTTCAGGAAAATTCTTCTCTGAGCTAGTATACCTTGTGAAATGACCATCCCATTCAAGTTCTTCATTCCCATTGGAGACTGGAGTCGAAAGCTCTGATAAACAGCTGGCTGTGTCTGAGGATGGGTCGTCACGACCGGGTATATGAGTGACAGGAGATAAACCTTTAAAGAAAGCGAATTTACAAATATTAGTAATAGCAAAAAGCATTTCAAAATAGAACCTAGAAAGAAGTAGAATCAAATACAGTAAAAGTTCCTTATTCGCACTTCCTTCATTCGCGTTTTCACTATTTGAGGATTAAAAAAATGCGACCCAAGTCTTATATTCGTGGATCAAAATTTCTTTATTCGCGGATCTAATAAGTACAGACATTATAATAAAAGGATTCCAACCCAATATCCTTTGTAAATGCCGTCAAATGGACTAATGAAAAAAGTAAAATAGATCTTATTACAACTTTGTCTAAAGTCTGTTGTTCAATGCAAACTGTAAACATAGCCTGAAATCGCGAATGAAATAGGACGAGATGGGTTCGAAGAAATAGAATAAAGTGACATTCAGGAATGGCTTGAGTCGCAAGATGAAGATCTGTCTGAATCTGATTTGGAGGAAATGTTAAGTTCCCAGCCCACTGAAGAAGAGGCTTCCACAAGCACTGGAAACGTGACATTTCATTGAAAAAATCTTAGTGAAGGTTTAAGAATGGCAAATGAGATTTGGGACTTCTTTATGAACATTGATCCGTCTATGGAACAAAGTCTTATTTTTAAGAGGCAAATGGTTAATGCGACTGCTGTGTATCCGTCTGAATGGAAGGAGCTTCAAAACTCCAAGCAAGAGAAAATGACAAAATTCTTCAAACCATTGCCTAAGCCTTAAGATAAAGAATCAAAAAGTTCGAAAACTTCAATTAAATTGATTTTCTATTCATTTGTTTTTATTTTTTATTTTGTCACCTCAGAACGTATCCCCGATAATCCGACATAAATAACCATTTCTTATTCATGGTTTTTGTATTTGCGGCATATTTATGGAACATATACCCCGCAAATAAAGAGCTTTTACAGAATAATACTCCCCCCCCCCCCCAAAAAAGTTCTTTTATTGATTGAAAAACTCAAAAGAAACAATATAAAAGAAACAAGCAACAAAAAAAATATTACAGATTATATCCTTAAAAATGAAGTAAAAGCAAAAGAACAAAAAACATCACAGTTTATTGGCAAGATACAACACTATATGGAATGTGAATTACAAAACTGAAATGAAAGAATAAAGTTTCAGCAAAAAATAAAACACACAAGAAATTTATTTTTTGACAAAGATAATAGTGACAAGTTAAAATGTTTTGCCCTTTTCATTATTATTAAAGAGTTCATTTTTTAGTAACCGCTGAAAAATCTTTGGTGAAATTATGGCCTGTCAACGACTAAATCTGAATATAAAGGCAAAAATTCGGGAAAAGAATCTAGTGAACTGCATTTTGAGCAGAAGGAAATGTAATAAAATTTTGGCAGAGCAATCATTTTGATTTCAATATGGGTAGATTATAAGCCATCAAAAATAAAAACCTGCGTAATTGATAAATTAAAAGAAAATTTTAACTTAAGTGATTAGAAAAACTTAATTTTAAGAATAAGACAACTTACAGCTATCACAGATAATGCAACAATCTGAATTAATTGATTAATACTCAAAACATAATTTTTTATCATTCAAACTCCAGCCTCGCTGAAAATTTAACTTCTGCATCGCAAGGACTTTATTGTTGTTATGTAAACGAATTCCTGTTTTTGCAAATTCCCTTAAGAAACTATATACTTTCTGCTGTTGTTGTCTAATGCCACTTGGTCATATCAAGCCCGAGTGAGAAGAGCTTTCGAATGAAGGCAGAGGTGCGCGCCTTTCGTTGTGAACGAGCACCGTCAAGGTGAAAGGACGACTTGGTTCGAACTCACGACACAACCCTTTTCAGGGGGTGGTCGGATTCATTCATACACTCATTCATCCATCCACAAGTCAGAATTTAGATCTAAATCAGAGACCGATTCATCCCTAATTCAGTACCCCCAGAGGTATGGGAACATGGAGGACTTTGAAGTCACGACCTACTGAACATGCCCTAACTGCCATTAGCCAACACGGAGGTCTTTGGCCGAGACGAGGACAGAACCCGTAACCTTTCAGTTATGAGACATGCTCTACCAACCAGGCTACCGTGGCCCTATATACTTTCTAGTAACAAGTCTTTCCTGTTTCCTGCTTTTCCTATTGAATTTGTTGCTGAATGTTCTTATTGACTTGGATAAAGAATATTTTTTTAAGGCTATTTCCTTGAAATTATGAAAAATGAAAGTTATTAAAGAACATTCCGACCATTTATTCAAAGTGTGCTTGACACACTTGATCAACAACAGTACAATTTCTTTCCTTACATTATGTTCAGATTATAATGGATAGTAAATTATAAAATAAATGGATAGTAAATTATTCTATTTTATATTATTATTATACATTATTTATTATATCACAAAGGTTGACATATTTGATTTAATCATAAATGATGAAAGAAAGGAAACTGCATACAACTATACTATGCATACTTTAAAAATATATTACACTAAAACAAAAACTCCTGTTTTTTTCTGAAAAATACATTCCTTTGACAGCAAAACATCTGTAGGAATTATAAATATAGAAATCTCTGTAGTTTCTCTCTTAGAGTTATTATTTCATAAATAATGGCTCTCTTCAATTGTTGAATAGCCAGAATATGTTTTTCAACAACCTCAATAAAATCATACATACATCCAAAATTACATGATGTGTAAACACAGAGGTATTGCAGCTGTTACACAATATTGTAAAAGATTTTATCCTTGCAATTATTTATAGAATTTCACGTGCAAAATGGTAAGTGTCACCAATGTATGTCAAATTATGAAAAGTAGTATTTAAACTTGTGATGACACTTTTTATAACTTTAAAATAAAGAACTTTTGAAATTAGGTATGTAATTTGATAAGAAATGATAGACAAAAATGCACATTAGCTTGGGATAAATTTGGCCTAATTAATAAATTGCATTTATCTATTAAGAAAGAGATCCACGCAATGATGATTAGAGAATAACTTGAAATTTATTTAAACGTGGTTACATTTCGTAACCAGAATGAAAATTAAAAACATATTTATCGAATAATGCACATCTACTTGAAATACACACAACAACAACCAACATCTCAAAAGTTCAGTCGTGTTTTTTTTTTTTTTTTTTTAACATTTGACTTCTTATTTATATATACGGCGATAAACAAAAATTCATCTTCTTCAATGATATGCAAATAAGAGTCATTTTATTAGCATATCATTTTAGATTTCTGCACTTGGGTGACTGTATCTAATGAGCTGGATTCGAAACATTTGAACCCAATTGCGGAGGCTGCCGATATAAATAGGAGAATTTTGACTTATTCCCAACACATTATTTAGACTACTTTCTTGATAAATTTCCACGGGATCAAAAAATATAATGATTTAAGTGCATGCAAAAAATAACTGCATAAAAATAAATGGAATATTTTTCCACCAATGAATTACATTGAAATTTCTTGCATTTGAAATAAAATATTACAGAGATTCTTTTACATACCATCTTCATTTTCCCATTCTAATTCAACAGAAGAAGATGGACTGCCACAGCTTGCCTCATCTTTTAGAGGTTTCTCATTAGAAGTTTCTCCTTTTATACATAAAAAAATCAAATAAGAATGAATAAAAATCTTGCATCTCAGATTTTACTTGCTTATTTTTCAAAATGTTTAAAGGTAACAAAGAAACATAAAGGACACTTATTTAATACGATAGTATTTATCATAACATACATTTTTTTTATCAGTTGGTTCATTGTTTAATAATGTAAGTTCTTGTATGAATTTAAATTGAAAAAGAAAATAATTCATTGATGGCTGATAATCTTTGAAATTCGAGTTGAAAAGTGGACATTAAGAAAATAAAATATATACCATTAACCCTTTGAAATGATGCTTTATAAATTTAGAAACAAGTAATTACAATAAGATGAAAATATTTTAATACATTTATAAAAGAAATTCAGAAATCAGTGTGATAAAAATAAACAACTCCATAATTTCTTCTTTAAAAACAATGTAAAAATAAAATATTTATTATTTTCCATATAATGACGAACTTTGTTTCATCTCTTGCCCAGATAAAATTTTAAGACATCAATTTATATGGAATAATGAATAATTTATTTTAGTAGGAGTTTTAAACTATTTTTTAAATGAAATTAGTTGAGGATAAAAATAATGAATCAGTTGATTTCAACACAAGTATAACATATTATATTATATATATATAATTAGCCCCTTTTGGTGACCATTTGCTCATCAGAATTAATAATTGTAAAAAATTTCAATTGTTTACTCAGAAAAAAAATTTTAATTTCAATTTATATGTAACACATCATTTAACAAGCCTCATGCATTTTTGTTCATTGCATTTAGAATTTCCATAATTTTCAGTCAAAATCTTTGTATACTGAATTATAACACAAAAAAAGCAGTAGGATTTTTAACTGGTGATGCCTTAAATATTTTTTTTTTCACCATAACCTGATTCTGAATTAAAACTTTACTTTCAAATACAGCAAAATATGAAAAAATTTATCAACATCTTATTACAATGAAACTTATTCAATATAGAAAAACATACTGGAATTTCATATTTGATTACAATAATGGATAATAAAACAAATGGTGAACATAAACATACACCTTTTTACTATTAGTAGAAATATGTTACCTTTCTCCTGTCCGTGTGATTCTTTGCCATTTGTATGAAATCTCTCCCTAAATTATGACATATGAGCATTAATGCAATGAATTATTTTAAATAGAAGAATTGAAATGAAATTTTTAAAAAAGAATACTTTTCATAAAATTAAACTAATAAATTGCATTTATTCTATATATCTAAACAGTCATCAAATCTGAAAAGTACAACAAATAATTTTTTTTATAACAATCAAATTTCAGAATATAATGGTTATATGATAGTTATTAAAAGTTTTTCTATAATGAAATATTTTTTCAAGAAAGTTTAGATCTATGTTTTCAGATTTTTTTAAAAATATTCATCCTTTATAGAATAATTTTGATAATTCTAAACAATTTTACTTGACGAAAGAAGGTGCCATTAAAATGTTTAATTTTAGAATGAAGATAAAATATTTGTTTTGCAACATTTCTTAGATATAATATAATAAAATCAATCTATAAAAATGAAAAATAGTGCATAAGAGTTTAAATCAAATTTTTTAAAAAGTCAAAAAGACTAATAGGAAAATTTTTTACATTACAAAATTATTTATGTAATTCAGGATTATTCTTATGGTGGGAATTCTAACACATGAAATATTATTGTATATATATTTATATATGAAATATTATTGTGAAATATATTGAATGAAAATACAATATTAAGTCCCAATATTACTTTGGAAATCATGGAATGAAACATTTTAGAATTTATAAATAAAAGCATACAAAATTGAAGTCAATATCAGAGGATAAAAAATGTCATAAGACAATTGGAGATGCTTTCAAAACAGTAATGGTATGAAAAACATTCATTTCAGAGGTTAAATTTGCATATAAATACTTGTGGATTTTAATTAATCAGAGTTACAAGCCATGGAAATAGTCATCAAACTATATTTATTTTACACAAAATGCTTTCATTCACTTCTTAAAATCAACAAAATTACAGAGCAATAAAAAGTACTTTTGATTTATCTTAAATGATTTATAAAATTAATTGCTATTAGGCAAACAAAGTTGCTTTAAACGGTGAGAGGGATTACTAAAATGGGTGAGCCTTACAGAAACCTATATGTGCAATATCTTCAGAGGCCCTCTTAACTGAAATCATGACAAATAATCTGTACACAGAAAACTAGGGAATGAATTAATTTCCAAAATTTTTTTGTTACTAGGTATTAGATAGTATATTTATCAAGTCAACAAACTTTTAACATTTTTGATAATTGAGTTTATTAAAATCAAAGAATAATTTCAAACTAAATTAATATTAGTTCAAGTTTCAGTTGATTTATTCAATTGTCAGGAGTAAATTTATTCAAATTAGGCAAACAAACTGTATTCTAAAACAAAAGTATCTTATTATAATATCATATGAAACTCAAAACAAGGTAATTTTTTATCAATAAAAAAAATTGCCTAAATAAAATTTTAAATACATAAGAGGATTTTTGTTCACCAGCAACGCACACATACACGCACACACACACATATATACATACACACACACATATACAAACATACACACACACACATATACATACATACACACACATATACATACATATATATATATATTGTTATGAATTTCCTATATATTAAAAACCAGATGTTTATTTACAGGATGAGGACAGGACAGCACAAAGACAACAAATATTCCCAACACAGCTATATACAGGAGACAACTATTTACAGCTGAGACGTACACATAGGACAACACACTGCAGATAGTAGTCCACAGGCAGAAATTCCGTAGTGACAATGTCCGCAGCTCACAGAGCGGCCAGACAGGATTCAGCCGGAGAGGGAATCTTTAAGGGATTCACTTTACACCACCTGGATCTCTCCAGAATGGGCTGAAACTATTCCTCTATCTTTTCTTGCGTTTGCTGTCGACGGGACTACTCCTCAGTTCAAGACATCTATATCTCTAGGTCTTCTCGATTAATTCTGCTGCATTACTTGTTTTCTTCGTTGAACACCAGGCCATTCAGCTTTGACTTCTCTCTTGATTCTTCTTCAGGTCCTCTTTCTTATTTCTCCGCTTCGACTTGACTGACTTGCAACTGCGATGACAAGCTTATCGGGGCTCCCGTCCTTGGAGTAGGACTATCCCCTTATTGAAAATGACTGTACAACTATGGCTTTTAGTAATTTAACATGAGCTGTTGAGTTACAGTGAGAGGTAGAACAAGTGTGGTGAAGCTAGCGTTGCTATTGGTTGTTAGATTGGAAGTCACTCTGCTATTGGCTGTTGCGTAGGTGCAGGGGTATGCTGCCGAAAGGAACATGAGACTTAGCGATATTTTCATCTTTGCGGGGGAGTTTAACATTGTGTCCGTCAAAATTTAGTTATCAGTTACATTATTGGGTGTGAGTTAGGTGTTATTTAGTAAAAAGAGGTTAGAGGAGAACGTTCCTGGGTCGTTTAATTTTAGGATTAGGGTTATATGTAGGGATGGCTTTAATTGCTCTGTTCTCGATATTGTTTAGATTGTTATAGAAGTTAGTTGAGATTTTCTGAATGAACTTTTTAAGTGGGGGGTAGTCGATTGCTATGTGGATTTCTGTGTTAGAGAAATAGCTGGGAGCTTACAAATTATTTTCATGATTTGATTTTGTTGTTGTTCAATAAGTTTAAAATTGCTCTTGGCAGCGTACCCCCATACTGGGCAGGCATAGGTTAATACTGGACGCAAGTAGGCTGTGCAAATAAGTAACTTGTTTTCCCTAGTCATTTTAGAGTTCCTTGATATGAGGGGATAAAATTTGCGTACTAGATCTTGGAACTTTTTTTTAATATATAAGAAGTGGGGTTTCCAAGTCATTCTTTTATCTAATATTACATCGAGGTATTTACAGCTCTGAGACGACGGGATAGTTTTATCGTTAAATTTAATGGGGCGGTACAAGTTAATATGATTGGAGTTATGAAATATGATTGCTTCCGTTTTCATTACATTAACTGCGATTTTCCATTTTAGGAACCAACCTTCAAGCATTTTAAGGTGTCTGTTAAAAGCAAACCGAACGTAGTTGGGGTTTTTATTTTTAGCTATAATAGCAGTATCATCAGCAAAAATACTTAACATAGTATTAAACTGTTTTGGTATGTCATTAATAAAAACAGAGAATAATATTGGACCAATTTTTGAGCCTTGCGGCACTCCTACATATACATTTTTTTCGGAAGAGTAAACAATTTTAATGTGAACTTTAAATTTTCTGTCAAAAAGGTAGGATTTAATAATTTGGATAAGATAATTAGGGATATTATAATTAATTAATTTATAAAGGAGACCGTATAGCCAAACTCTATCGAACGCTTTTTGGATGTCCAGAAGGACAGCAGCTACTTTTTGTTTATTTTGACGTGCTTCTTCTATGTATTCTATAACCCGATATAGTTGGTGCATGGTAGAGAGATGTTTTCTAAAACCAAATTGTTTGGGGATTAAAATATTGTTTTCATCAAGGAATTTCTTTAGTCTATTTAAAATAATGTGCTCTGTAATTTTGCTTATTGATGGGAGAAGGGATATGGGTCTGTAGTTAGATGGGATGGTTGGGTCTTTACCGGGTTAATGGATAGGTACAACATAAGCAGTTTTCCATCTTTTGGGGAAATAACCGTAAGTAAGGATTTTGTAAATAAGGATGGTGAACTCAAAAATAATGTTGTCAGGTAGATATTTAAGCATTTTATTATTAATTCCATCAATTCCTGGAGATTTATTATTTTTAAGTTTTTTAATTACAATCTTAATTTAATTGGGTAAGGGAGGTTCTTAAATTTCTTTTAAAGTATTTTCATTAAATTTAAATTTAGAGACTTTGCTATTAACCATGATTTCAGTATCCTCGTCAATAATGTCATTATTTTGAAACTGTCCTTCTAGACTATTTGCCAAGCATTCAGCTTTTTCCTCGTCCATTTGGGCTAGTGTGTAGGTATCTCTGAGTGAGGGGATACTTATAAATTTTATCTTGAATGGCCTGACAAGTTCCCATAGTGTATTATCTTCAACATGAGAGTTAACAATTTTATCAACAAAAGTTTGTTGTTCAATTTTAGAGTTGAGTTTGGCATTTTCTTGTTTAATTTATTGGCTATATTTTTGAAGGTTGGATCCCTGGTCAACTGGTGCATGGTAGAGAGAATGATGGTAGAACATTTTTCTGGCATAATTATGCTCTTTATAAAATTGTTTTAATTGGAGGATTTATCTGAGGAAATGCAGTTAGAGGCAGTGATCTTATTTTGGGTGATTAAGTTTTCTAGTTCTATTACAGCTTCTCAATACGTTCCTCAGAGTCAATATTAATAAAGTTAAGGTTATTGTATTTGGCCAGGTTACTTTTAAATAAATTCCAATCGGTTTTTAATTTAGTTTTAATATCTGGTAGAGTATGTTTGATCAAAAAATTAAACATTACAGGGTTATGGTCTGAGCTAAGCTCAGGGATAGAATGAATTCAAATGTGGCTTTGACACGGTACCCGCCCTGTGAAGCAGGGCTATCCCCAGTGTCCTGAAACAAAAAATCATGGCAGAGAAAATGCCCTGGGGGGATAGAATGAATTCTCAATGCCTGGCTCTTATATATACCGGTGGTAGGCGGGGCTAACATCTTCTGGGCCAATCAGGAGCATTCTGGATGTATCTTGGCTCCTAGTGGATGGATCGTGGAAAATTCTTCATGTTTCGGGTACTTTCCATTTTACTGCCAAATTCGTCGCCAAGGCTAGGGACCTCTGATGTCACACCATTCACTATTCAATACACATTACTGTCAATCTGGCATCCTTACGGTGACAGTATTAGCGCGGGAAAGCAAAACCACAGGTACGTAACAATATATATACACACACACACACTCATATATATATATATATATATATATATATATATATATATATACACATACATATATATATATATAATTGCTGAATGACACATTCATTAGTTAATCAAGATAAACATAAAATGCTCAATTTAAACAAGAAAAATTCGCTAAGAGTTGTGCATACCAACGTGCAGTAGTATCCAGAGCTAATTTAGCAGGATTTATCAATTCAGTAGAATTTTCAGCAATCTGTTTTATTTTATCGGCTTCTTTAAACAAATCAGAAGCCACAATTTCTTCCTGAAGCTCAAGTTCTTCATTATCAACACCAAGCTGAAATTAAGAAATCATTCAATATAAAACATTAAATGTCATATAAAGCTATCCAAAAACTCCATAAGAAATACTAGTGGTTTACTTCAAAAAATGATTAGAATCAAATCAGTCTCTAACACATGCATATGGATAAGGGGGGGGGGAGACTAATCCTATAATGAAAGAAATTTAAAAAGCCAGATAAAATAATAATGGAAAACTAAATATATATATATATATATATATATATATATATATATATATATATATATACACTGATGGGAAAAAAATCCCAACACTAAGAAGGCGCTGTGCTAGATAAACAAAATTTGGTAGGCGTGTTTATACATCTGAAAGGTGGCGTCGATTCAAATTTCGAGCTACGCGCGTAAGTGTGGCGCTAGTAGCGACACTATGAACATGCAAATGAGGTTTGCTTTAAATAAGCGCTGTAAGGTTCGTGATCGTTATTTACAGTTGAGATTTGACGTAGTGGGTTAATGTTAGTCAAGGATGCCTCTGAGAAAACGAAGAAGCCATTATCAACAGCTCACTGAATTTGAACGAGGTCGTGTTGTAGGGCTACGAGAAGGTGGGTTTTCTTTCCGCGATATTGCGGAAAGACTTGGCAGGAATGTATCATGTGCATGAGTATTGGCGGCAGTGGTCAAGGGAAGGTACTGCCTCAAGAAGACCAGGTTCCGGGCGGCCACGTGGTACTACTGAGAGGGAAGACCGACGTATTCGGCGTATGGCTGTGGCTAATCGTACTGCGTCTGCAGCTGAAATTCGAGCTGCAGTTGGCACCACAGTGACACAACGAACTGTTACAAATCGGTTACTTCATGGACAGCTCCGAGCCAGACGCCCTGTACAGTGCATTCCACTGACTCCAAACCACTGCCGTTTGCAACGTGAGTGGTGTCAAGCTAGAGCTCATTTGTGGACGGAGTGGAGATCTGTTGTGTTTTCTGATGAAAGCCGGTTCTGCCTTGGTCGCAGTGATAGTCGTTTTTTGGTTAGAAGGAGGCCAGGTGAAAGCCTGCTAGTGACTTGTCTGCGGCCTAGACACACAGGGCCTAATCCTGGAGTTATGGTTTCGGGAGCAATTTCGTATGACAGCAGGAGCACTCTCGTGGTTATCCCACGCACCCTGACTGCATATTTGTCCGTCAGTCTAGTGATACAACCTGTTGTGCTGCCATTCATGAACAGCATTCAAGGGGATGTTTTCCAACAGGATAACGCTCGCCCTCATAGCGCTGTTGTAACTCAACATGCTCTACAGAGTGTCGACATGTTGCCTTGGCCTGCTAGCTCACCAGATCTTTCTCCAATCGAGCACGTATGGTGCATCATTGGACGAGAACTCCAGCGTCATCCACAACCAGCATTAACCGTCCCTGCATTGACCTCCCAAGTGCAACAGGCATGGAACTCCATCCCACAAACTGATATCCGACACCTGTACGACACAATGCATGCACGTTCGCACGCTTGCATTCAAAATTCTGGCGGTTACATCGGTTACTAATGTACCAACATTTCACATTTGAAATGGCTCTACCTGTGATCTTGAAACTTTAATCAATTAAATATGTTACCTAGACAAATGTATTCCTAAAATTTCATTATTGTACAATAATTTTTTCTTGGTGTTGGAAATTATATATATATATATATATATATATCATTTCATGTGGGCCACGGTAGCCTGGTTGGTAGAGCGTCAGTCTCGAAACCGAAAGGTCGCATGTTCTGTCCTCGTCTCGGCCATAGACCGCCGTGTTGGCTGATGGCATTTTGGGCACGTTCAATAGGTCGTGACTGCAAAGTCCTCCAAGTTCCCATAACCTCTGGGGGTACTGAATCAGGGATGAGTCGACCTCTGATTCGGATCTCAATTCTGACTTGCGGATGGATGAATGAGTGTATGAATGAGTTCGACCACCTTCTAAAAAGGGTGTGCCGTGCGTGTTCGAGCAAAGTCGTCCTTTCACCTTAACGGTGCTCATTCACAACGAATGGCGCATACTTCTGCCTTCATTCGAAAGAGCTCTGCTCATTTGGGCTGGGCATGACCAAGTGGCATTAGACAACAACAGCACCATTCCATGACAACCAAATTGTTTGTTTTACAGGAGTTTTCAAATTGTATTATTTCAATAATTTTCAAATTGCTTTTTAAAATTTTAATATGCAGCTTTTAGGGGGGCATAATCGCATGAAGATGCATTCTTTTAGCCAAAGTACTAATTAAGGGACACCACGTTAAATCTGAAAATGACACGTCTCAAATTTTCCCTGTACATACATGTGATACAAGAAGCAATGCAGGAATAGAACTAGTTATGATGGAATAAGAATACTCTATAGTTTTCATGAGTGCGAAAAGTAAGGTTCATTCATAAATCTAAATTCAAATAATGTGCAATTTTAAAACAGTAACATTTTTGAACATATTTTCATAAATATTTTATAGTATTCTATACAAATATAGCTAAAAGGCATCTTTCTTTCAGAGAGACTTTTAGAACTCCACTAGTAATCAAGTAACTCCTAATCATTATTTTTCTGTCTTGTGTTTTTAAGACCATTAAGTTCTATCGAAAATAAGATTTTAAAGTTTGATGTTTTTGCTTCAAAATTGTTTCCTTACATAATGTATGACATCAACTGTCAATTTATTATGACAAACATTTATAAAATTATTCTTTGTGATAGGCCCAGGCATAATTTTTTTAAATTATAATCTTCCTATTTCTACATCTTATCAAACATTTACTTTAACACAGATACAGTAAAAGCTCCTTATTTGCGCTTCTTTCATTCGCGGATTTAAAAAATGCGACCCAATTTCTGTATTCGCGGCTAAAAACTTCTTTATTCGCAGATCTAATAAGTACATACATGATAATAAAAGGGTTCAAATAGGTGTCCAACCCAATATCCTTTGTAAATGCCATCAAACGGACTAATAAAAAAAGTATAATAGATCTTATTACAACTTTGTCTAAAGTATGTTGTTCAATGCAAAGTGCAAAAATAGCCGAAATCGCGAATGGCATAGGACTAGATGGGTTCGAACAGATAGAATCAAGTAACATTCATGAATGGCTTGAATCGCAAGATGAAGATTTGACTGAAACTGACTTGGAGGAAATGTTCAATTCACAGCCCCTTGAAGAAGAGGTTTCCACAAGCACTGGAAACGTGACATTTCATTTGAAAAATCTTAGTGAATGGCAAATGCGATTTCTTGATGAACATCTATGAAACGAAGTCTTATTTTTAAGAGGCAAATGGCTAATGTGACTGCTTATCAGTCTGAATGGAAGGAGCTTTTAAAAACTGCCAAGCAAGAGAAAATGACAAAATTCTTCAAATCACTAGCTAAGCCTTAAAATAAAGAATCAAAATGTTCAAAAACTTCAATTAAATTGATCTATCTCTCTATATAAAATATTTTATTTTGTCACCTAGGAACGTATCCCCTATAAATGACCATTTCGTATTCACAGTTTCTGTATTCGCGACATATTTATGGAACCTATACCCTGCAAATAAAGAGCTTTTACTGTATTTTATATCTAAAGGAAAGAAGAAAACTTCAATGAAAATTTAGAACTAGTAACTTCCACGGAATCTTCACTTTAATATTTTAAATATTGCACTAAGAATAATATCTTACACTAGATGATAGATTTATATTCGTATGGAAAAGCACAATGGATTATAAATAGCCTGCAAGTACTTGGATCTAAAACTTTACAATCATTTTTTTATGGAAAATCTTCTTCAATGAGTTTTAAAAATTTTAAATTTACATTTGGTCCATATACACTAATTTGTGAAGGTAACAGTAAGTCAAAATTCGGTATAACTCCTTTAACATTATCAATGAATATTGAGAAGTGATATGCATTAAAAATATTGAATTCCTATATCTTCTAGGGTTTCTATTGGTTGATTCATACCAATATTTTCGATTCCATACAATAAGATCTATTCAGTATTTTTGTGAAATGTGGTTCAAAGCTTCATCAAATCATATTACAAATATTTTAAAAATTTCTTTAGAGATTGTTGGAAAAAATGGAGCTAATCTGAAACATATATGCATAGTATTTTTGTACAATCTTAAGCACAATTTTTTGGCTATTTCCATATGAGTAAACAAATGTGGAAATGTTTCCATCATTAAAAGTATTAAAGGAAAAATTTGCTGCAACATTTTAATGCTCACAAAAGTTTAGCTTTAAACAATTGTTCTTTAACTAAAAAGTTTAAATTCTGCTTCTTTTCGGACAATAAATGTGACGATTTTACAATTTGTACATCATCTTCTGTAGGCATTTATATATATAAATAAATTACTATATCAATGATAACTATTTTTAAACTATCATGCATTTTTGCATGTCTTCCTCTTTTGGCATGATTAATATGTGCCAATTTAAACAAATTACATGAGATAATCTTCTTATACAAAACAAAAAGTTCTTAAAATTCCATGTGCTTTTATGAACATTTTTAAATTTCAATGCATTTTCTCCAGTTTTTCAAGTCGCTTTTGAATTCCCTGTATTTTCTCGATGCTGTGGCAACAATGATTAATTCATTAGGATAATCATTTTCTTATTTCTGAATCATTCTTAATGAATAAGTAATAAGAATTAATTATAATTTTAAGAAACTATCAATCCAAAAGTAATTATTATGAAATTTACCAAATAAATATTTCCTGATATAAAATAATAAAACATACATTGTGTTTAGAGAAAGCGTATGTTGCTACAACTAAAACACAAATAAACGGAATCAAATTAGAAATAAATATTAAGGTTAATGCAAAAGAACAACAACAAAAAGATACGATGAATCCAACCAGAAGACTTTCTCAAGGGTCACCCTAAGGCAAGGATTCAAAAGAGGGATTCTTAACGTGAAGGATCCGACTTCCATCTAAAAAAAATTCCTGTGATCTTAATTAGATTAAAAAAATTGGGAAATCATCTTGTAAGTTATTGTGTAGTTTATTATTTTTAATTTTGCAATACTAATTTTACTATCAAAACTTTAATTTTTGGGGATTTTAGGTCATGAAGAGGCCAATGAATGTCAGATCCCTCACAGAAAAAATCCTTGGTTTGAATCCTTGCCTGTGAGTGAATCTTCAGAAAGCCGCCAGGCTTTCTGAAGATTCACTGTCTTTCTTTTTGGTTCTTTAGCATTCAACAACATTTATTTCTACTTTAATTATGTTTTTAAGCTTGCAAACAATCTGAATATTGAGTGAAGCAAAATTATTAATTTGAAAAGAAACAAAGGAAAGAAACCAGTAATATATAAAGATGTCATAAAGTAGATATTATTATTATTATTGTATATTATCTAATCCAAAAATCACTGAGCACTGAATGAAACAGTTTATGTAATTCAGATTACAGAATCAAAATTGTTTTTACAGTAACTTCTTAATATATTACATTAAAAAAAATTTACTTTAAATCAAAACTCCATTTGTAGATTTTAATTTTCTAGTGCAAAAATTGTGAGAAAAAAATGGTCTAAAGAACAAAAGTAAAAATTCTGTAATTTTTTTTATTTTACAGGTTTTTAGCAAATATATTAATATTATTATTATTAACTTGTATTACAGCTTTTGATTATTCAATGCTGAGCATTTTTTTCGAAAGAAAGCATTATTTTCATTTACTTGTATTCTAATTTGAAGATTTAAGAAAACTTAAGCAAATTTAAGATTAAAAAAAACCAACAAACCATTATTGATAGGAATGCCATTCGTTTCAAATAGTTAGAAATCATGAGGAAATTCTTTCCTATATTAGAAGAATGATTATTTCCTTAACTACTCATTTGCATGCATTAAAACATGTTTGTTTATTAATTTCTTTACATAAATATAAAATTGTTTTAAATTTTTATTTACACTGTTATAATGTTACAACTTCTTTAATATGAATTGTCTACGAAAACATTAAGAGGATGCTATCAAACTATAATTGAGTTAATCTAACTTTTTTTCAGAATTTTTCCCCTCAATATTTGTAAGTGTAAATAGTTAATTAAACACCTAACTGACCAGCAAGATTAAATTAAAATTTACAAAATAATGATTTCTAATTTCAGTTTTTTTAAAATTATTATTAATCAATGGGGATTTTTCTTACACTTTTTTCATATTGGAGTTACTAAACAAATTTTCTGATAGAAATTTTGTGAAGAGCTTTAGAAGTTAAGTAGTATGCTATTTTATATTTTTCACTCGCATTTTATTAATATATTAATTAGTAAACAAATAAGAATGCTCCATAAAAATTAGGCATCAATAGAATATTTATGATAATTAATTAACATCATCAAGAACTAAATCTTAAATTCATTAAAAAAAATAACCAAATGAAAATATTTCAATAGAATTATATACACTTTTTAAAATTGAAAATTGCTAATAGTATGATTATATTTTTAGTGTAAACTATGAAATCAATTTATAATTAAAAGAGAGAATTTAACTTTTTATTGCATATGGAAATTATAAAAAATTTAACTGCACTCAAAATGTTAAATAATAAGGACAATACAATATCCAATTATGTTTGATATTCTGATAATGTAATATTTTACAGCTTGTAATAAAAAAACAATTTAGTTTAATAGATCCATTAAGAAAATAAACTCTTAGTGATATGATTAATTAGGATGCAGTTTAATCAAAACAAAGTATTAAAGAATGCAATGCAAATACTCTTATGAAGTCAATACCACATGTAAAAAGTTGCTACATCAATCATTCTTCTAAATCAATATTTAAAACTGATTGATTTATAAAATGAAAGAATATTATTAGGAAAACATGTGCTTTTAGAGCTTTCAGTCCATCATCTTAACGAAAATATTAATTCCAGGCCAATCAATACCCAGGATTACTTCAATGCTAATGAATATGTGATTTAATTGAAAATTTTAGAACGCATTACTCATGGCAAACTAGATGGCCGCCAAAGGCGGCTAATGTAAAATAAAAATTCTGAAAATTAAACACAGATAGTTTTAGAATTTTACTAAGAAATTTGAATACCTGATATAAAACATCTGAATCTTCACTTTCTGAATCATGCAGTAATGAGACATCACTAGAAACAAGATCTTTTTCAAGTGATATTAAACTGAAATTAATATAAAAGCAGAACTAAGGAAAACAAGATCTAATGAACAAAAACATAAAAAACATGCCAACATGCTAACTAAATAAAAAAAAATAACAGAAAAATTGAAAAGGTGAATGAGAAAGGTTACATCTCTTAAAATAAATAAATAAAATAATATTACTTTAAGGTGTACATACACACTTGAAACTTCGAAAATCGTTCAAAATGTCGAATATTTTTTTATTGTTTCAAATGTTCTCTGATTCTTTAGCTTTCAAAGGATACCAAGATGTTGTCCATATTCGGAATATTTCTCGAGTTATAAGGATTTTTCTTGAGATACTCTCACTAAAAACTCTAGTTTAGATTTTTTAAAACTCATTTTCTGAAGAATGATATTTTCCCACTATATTCCACACTTCAAACAATGATAACTCAACAAGAAATTAACCAAATACAATTATTTATATATCAAAACAATCAGTATGAATCAGTAAAGGGGATGAACCTCAATCAAAGCTGTAATTTAAAAAATTAAATTTTTATAGCTAATTAGGTATCAAAATTACTGAAAAAACTCTCAATTTTTCTATTCATCGTTGATGAAAAAATTGTTAAAAAAAACTATGCATTTTTATAATTTGATTGAGGCTCATCCCATGAAGACTAATATTAGACATAATTTGCAACTAGAATTGTGATTCTGTACAAATTAAAATTTAAGATATCATGTTTCAAAAAATATGCTAATTCGCTCATTGAATATTAATTCATTAATTAATAACTAGTGCAATATTTTTTCCCAATGAAATGAGTTTATACATATATTAATGACCTACTGTGAAAAAAATTGTCTTTTTATAGTTAAAAAAAATCTTCAAGTGTATACGTACACCTTAATAGGTAACAAACTAAAGGAACCAAAATTATTTCTATTAAAAACACACACCTTTTATTAACACAGTTAAAAAAAAAGAAAAAGAGAGATATTCATATTTGATAAAAATGGTGGCCTGCTATTTTTAAAAAGTCAACATGCATTATTTAAAAAAATTAAAAAGTCTTCATAAACAATTTACAATTATTTTACATTGATTAACAGCAATACCCTGAACTACACACTCTGTAATATTTTAATCTGAATAAAAAAGGTAACTCGCATTTTTAGAGTTAATAAATTTATCACTGATATTTTAAATCTGATCGCACCAATTTTTATGATTTGAAGATTTTAACATTTTGAAGAATTTGATTTAAAAAGCATGTATAGGAAAATTTAAATAAATAAAAATAAAAAAAGGAGCACAAAACAGGGAACAACATAAATTGTTGGACAGAACTGCATGATGACAAAATGACTTACCTGGCTTCTAACACAGCTTAACCATGATGAGATGCTAAGGGAAATTTCAATACAATGAGAACATATATCAATACAACACAAAAGCATGAAAAACTACAACAACACAGTGACAATAAAAGGAATGATGCACTTTTTTAAAAAATGAAATGTTTAATATTAACTAATTATGAAATTAAAATTCTTCATTTTCTATCTTCATTACATGTTATTTCTATTTTTTTAACATAGAAATCTGTATCTAATACCAAAATAAGTACTGTTGAATGCTTAATGGGCAAAACTAAATATCTGTATATTTCATTTAAAACACGGAATAAATTTTCGATCAAAATTTTTTTTTCCTGCAAACATTTTAGTTACATACAAATTTGAGTGATCTCATCCATTAAAACATACAATTATCCAAAAATTATAGAAAATCTATCAAATGAGATTAATGATAAATTAAAACTTTAAGATTTTTTTTTAACCCTTTCCTTCTCGCTCCTGTGAAAATGACGGGCTGAAATTTCTTCCTCTATTTCTCGTGCTCGTGATATTTCCGGGCTGGCGTATTCAAAAGCAATACGCCAAAAATATTAAAACAATCTATTTCTTATGCCCATAATCATGTTTATTTCTCAAAATATACGCCAGATGGCTGCCATGGACTATTTGCAATGTTTTTAGAGATAGCTGATTTATTTTTAACTCCACACTCAGTTTTATATAATTTTCTTGAATAAAAAAATAGGCACTTTTATGACAATTTTCTTCAAAATGATGCGACCATTAAGGGGTTAAAGAAAAAAGAAAGGAACACAAATATAATTAGGACACGTAGAAAAATGCCTAAAAGGTCTACAAGCTGCAAGACAATTTAAAAACATGAACACAGGATTGATTCTAAGGATTTTGAAAAACAAGGTAGTAAGCCAAGTCTTTGAAAGCAAATAATTGTAGAAAATTATGCTTAAAATGGGGGAAAAAATGGAATAAAAAATTGGGAAATATTAAAAAAGTTATTCACACACACACAAAAGTCAAATAAGTAATTAAAAAAAAAACAATTTTGTCCATTACTGTTTTAAAAATACATTGGTAATCTTTATTCAGTTTGCCACGCCTGTTTTTATCTTTCTTCCTATCTTAATAACATATTTTTTTACTTATAATGTTGCAATTATCTTTCAATATAGTCATGACTCTTAATTTCAATTAATTGATAATTTTGCACATTTTTTATCTCCTTTCCAGCATTATTTACAAAATAGAATAGTTTTTGAAATTGATTTGGTTTTATACCTATTTTATTCTACTTTTTTTTATTCACTTATTTCTTTCTTATGAGAAATTATATTTCTTTTAATTTCATAATCCATTATAACTTTGTTTAGTTAAGTTTTATAATATAATAATACTTCTTTCTATAAATTTATTCTGTATCTTTTAAAAGTTCTATGGATAGTTAAAGGCACACTAAACATAAAATTATAATTTTTCTACTATAAAATTTAGTTCATACTGCAAAGTTTTCTACAAAGAAAAAGAATGTTATTAAAGCAATTAATACACTCAAAAGCAACTAAATTCCACAAATCTTTCACCGCAGAAACATTTATTTCACTTTATTATTCTATCTTTACTGTGGTACTTCATAACTATACATATATTATTCAACATCAATGCAATTGATCTATTAATATTTATGGAAAGGTAGGTAAATTAAAAAATCTTTCTTATGGACCATCTAAAACAACAATTTAAGTGAAAATTAACTTTAGTTTATTCTCTTTTGCTACATGAGAAGACTACTTTGTTTTAATAGATTAGACATCAACCAGAAAATGCACAAGTTCTATAAACTTACAGCAACTATTGAAAAACTTTCAACCTTTTTTGGAATGAGTCCCTTTTATAAGCAATAACAATCACTCTTCTCTCTTAAACAAATAATTAAAAGTTTCAAGTAAAAAAGATTGAAGGAAAATTCAATGGACGTAAGTAAAAGAGAAGTCATTTGAAAAATGCAAAGAAGATTTAATCAATGCACCTATAATAATCTTGCCTAATAGATCGATCAACAGCTTTATAAATATATTTACAAATCATAAGCCAATTATACTTGCATTTGAACAGAAAAATGACAAAGCATCCAAACAATTAAGACAACTGCAGTATACTTCTCAAATTATTGACAGATATATAATTGTGAAATATAAAATTGTTGCAGACTCAATGTTTAAATATAAATCAGCTTTTGACATTGTTTACGAAAAAAACTCTAAATGAACTAATGAAATAATAAAAGAATTACTAAATAATAATAAAATTTTAAATTTTGTACAACATAAGTACTTTTCTGAAAAATAATCTGGTGTGATGTCTCAGTTCCTAATATTCAATCGTTCATGTTACTACTATTTAGAATGAACATTTTAAAAATATTCATCATTCAAAAAATTCTGGCATCGAATCATCAGTGAAAAATCCTGATTCAGTCAGTAGAAGACTAAGAAAGATGTTAGAGAATGGTTTAAAATTTACATTAGTTACTAGACAAATACAATTATTTGATGCATATATTTCAAATTCAACTTGTTTGAAAAATTTGATAAAAGATTTAGTATAATTTATATTGATATAACTGTGTCCTGATCAGTATTAAATGGGAATAAATATTGCTTAATATACATAGTTATTTGACTTGCTAGCTGGAAGTTAAACAGATAGAAAATATCACCACATAAATCAATCATGAAAGCATTTTATGTAAATTACATTTGTAGCATTGGCATTCATTACAATGAGCTCACAAACAGAGGAAAACTGTTCACATCAGAACTTGTTGAAAATTTATGCATCATTTGTGCAAGTGAAATGCAAATAACAACTTCATATGATCCACAAAGCAATAAAAAAATTGAAAAAGAACACAGAGCATTAAAAGCACCATTAGAACTCATAAATCAATTAAATGGAGTTATTCTTCAACAACAATATTATTTAATATTTAATGGAGCTTTTAACAACTAGTCCATTGCAGAAATGGTTTAAAGCAAATAATTGTAGTCACCACAAGAATTCTTTCATGAATCAAAACTAAATTAGAGCCTGATATTTTCACTAAAGAGCTCATAAAACAAATGGGAAAATTGAAACCAAATGAAAGTTAATGTAAAAGAAAAATTAAGGATTTTGATTCAGATTCGCACATTTTTGTCAAAGTCGACAGTATCAAGAAAACATTAGAATCCCTTATGAAGGACTGCCACAAATGAAAAGTATTATACAATGAGAATCAAAGGAAATGACATTGAAATGAGCTCATTTGTTAGCTTCAGGTAAAAATGAGTCTCAACTCATGACAAATACGCAAAAATGAAACCTCCCCTTAAACAGAACTGGAAATGGGTGAGGATTTAAAATTTAAAACAAAATATAGTGGGATAATAGCTACTAAGTGAATAACTGATTGAATGATTATAAATAGCATTTTACATAAAGTAAATGTAAGTTAACATTAACAATTATTTTTCTCCTTGAGCCATAATGTTGCTTTAGGAGAGGTGTAGTATAACCTCCACAAATCATATAAGCCTTTTTTTAATAACTTAATGCAAATTGAGAATAGAAACTTTATAGTAAAAATATTATATAATTAATAACACTTAAAACAAATGATGTTTTCTGAAAAGTTATTTTTAAAACAAAAAAACATGTTTCTGATGTAGCAACTGCTAGAACAGAAGTTTTGCTATTGAGGGATCGGATGACATAGAAGAGGGATTGGAAAAAAATCAATAATAGACAATTTTGATAAAATCATGGATATGAAGTTAAACCTATATGCTTTAACTGATGTCAAACATAATCAATATTCACAGCCAACCAATTGATCACCTGAAGTGATTAGTATACAAATAAATAAATAAAAACTTCAATTTATTATAATAACAAATCCTATTAAAATCTGAATATTAATTTTTTTTCCTTCTTCATATTTAAAATACATTACTTCATTCAAAAATAAAACCTAAATATTCTTTACATTCCAAATGGCAATTTGTAACTCATTTCAGAAATTTAAAATTAACAAGAAATATTTATTGAAAATATTAGAGCAATAATTTATTTATTTTTACCTGAGAGGTCTTGGTGCTGTTTGCTGCAAAACAAATACATATACATTATTTTTTGTGAATTATCATCACAAAGAAAAACAAATGGTAAACATAGAGATTTGAAATATTTATTCCAAGGATAATTATAAGCAACACAATAAACAGTAACAAATTACAAACAAAAGTGTACAACAAAAAATACAGTTTAAAACATTCTAAAGAGTTTTCATTCAACAGAACATTATACAGAATAAATATTAAATACAGAAGCTTTCAAAACAAAACTTTTTCCTTCTAAATTTTAAAGGATCATATTCAATGCTTAATTGTGATTATTTTTTAAAATACAAAATTATGAAAACTTTTCAAGATGCTTTAAAAAATTTTTTCATTAACAATAAATAATTTCATTACATGTGAAAAATATTTTGAATTAAAAAAAAAGATGGAAAAAAACTTACTTCATCTAAAAACATGTCAAACTGTAAAACAAAATGAAAAATTATTACTTATTATGAAAAATTATTAATTAAAACTGTAATACAAATATTGTATATACAAAATATTAAATATTTTAAACAGAATACTTAAGGAATTGCTAAAATATATTTGAAATATAGATTGCAGTTTTAAGTAATCTATTAGCTTAAACAACATTTTTACTTTTAATTGTAAATTAATTGGTAAAAATAATTAGAAGTTAATTCATTTGTAAATTATAATCCAAACAGAGTATGACCATAAATATATATTTTTGTAAAATCTTACATCAATTAGCCTATCCCGGTCTTCAATGCCAGCATTTAACCTCCAACAACTGCAAAAAATATATATATTTATATATAAAAAATTAAATACTTTAAACATAATTAGTAAAACAAAACACATTTAAATGAATAATAAAATGATCAAGAATTACTAAAGATTTTTACCATAAACAGAATTGAAATATTAGGTTCATATCGATTGCCTCACTCTTACATAATAAATAACCAATTTATGATTTTAAAAAAAATCTAAAAGAAATTTTATTACTGAGTTGTCATGTTATAGAAATGAACTCCAGAGCATCAAAAGTTTAGAGGAATAAAGCTACCTTTTGAATTACTAAAACATAGATTAAGTAATTTCTAACATTACCAACCAAAATGGAATTTAAACAATCCATGAGATTCAAAGTAAATTTACACCTATATAATGATAATCAATTAATCATCTCATATTCAAACCACAATGCTCACAATTTCTAAAATATCTGAAAAGAAACTATACATCAAACATTATGAAAAACTATTATATATATATATATATATATATATATATATATATATATTTGAAAAATATGACACATTCTTCAGCAAAAATATGACACATTCTTCTGCAAAAATATGACACATTCTACACTTGCACAGCATGCGAAATAGACATGGTCAAAATATAAATTATAGATACTGTAATTTGAAGAGAACTTTTAAACCTAATAAAAAAATTTAACACCCCAGATGGTCTTTTGCATGAAAAAAATTCTCATATTAATAAACATTCATCTGAACCATTTCATGAAGGAAACTGATTAAAATTGTTTGGTACTTATTCATTATTGGTGATTCCTTGATGGAAACAAACAAAATGTTTCCTCTAGTTAACTTTGGCTAGTTAGTTTTGGCTTTTGCACTGATAATTAATATCAATTGTTTTAATGAAGAAATTAATAATTAAATCTATGAGGAGAATTTATAATTTTAACACAAACAAAAGATTCAGTAATCCAAGAGTTGAGAGAGTAAATTTTTAAGTAATAAAAATGAATATATATATATATATATATTATTTTCAGTTTATATTTTAAATCAATAACATTGGAGCATCTTGATCAGTAATCTAATATATAGCGAATAATATTGCATCAATAAGTAGAGAAATGAAATAAAGTACAGCAATATTAAAAGTTAAAAAAGAGAAAAAAAAATCCACCAATGTTTATAGTTTAAAAATTTCAGGCAATTGATGTCAAATTATAAAAAACAATTTTAGAACAATAATATCACATTACATACATCTTTTTTCAAATGTTAGTATGAAGGAAACCAGAGACATACCTTAAGCGACTTACTTCTGTATAACATCGAGTCATGCATAAACCCATCTTAATATTTAAATGCATTAAAGCTGGAAAATAAAATTAGAACTAATATTCATTTTTTTGATATCAATGATTAAGATTTCAAACACAGCAAAAATTCCACAACATCAACGACACCATTCGTAGTTAAACACCGGGGAAAAAAGAAAATATGAGTCATTCGAAAAGGCCCAGACGAAAACATTAAAACAAAACAATTGATTAAGTTGCCAGTATCTTTAGTAGAATAAAGCATTTGAGAATTAAGAAAAGAAAAAAAATGAATTTCACTTTGTAAAAACTGATTAGTTTCAAAAGACACTTATGAAAAAATTCCATTTATATTCTCGAATTTTTAATTCAAAGCCTTGAAAATTCTATAATATTGATTATGAATAAAATAAAAATTTTACTCATTTTTTGGAATTAAGATTTGATGTTTTACATAATTGGCAACAAGCACTATTTAAAAAAAAATCTTGATGTGCAGAGACGAAAGTTTTAAATTTAAATGTTTTCGTTTTGTCGCTACATTTTAGAGTGGTATACGATTTACAGTTATCATGAGTTTCGAAAAAAATATAGCAACTAAAATTTTGATTGTTGGTGGAGGTTTAACGGGTAGCGTTGCTGCTAGCTTAATAAAAAACGAAGCAGTTGTAAACATTGAAATATGGGAAAGAATGGATCAAATCGGTATTTTATTTTTTTATAGTAATTTTTTGTAAAGTGATTACTTTTTGCGGTTAATTTATGTTGAATTATCATAAATTAAATATTGTTCTTCTAAGCATTTTGAAGAATTATTCTCATTTCTGCAATTCAGAAATAAAATTATAAAATACTTTTAAATGACATTATTGCTGTAGTATTTAAAAACTATTAATATATGTCCTTCAAATCGCAAATGCTTAATAGAACCACTGCATGGTTATCTATTTGAGTTTTCTTTAAAAACTTTTTATATAATTTTTTTTTTACTTTTATAAAACCAAAGTTAATTTAATGAACTAATAGTCTAGTTGTCTACCTCCCTAAAAATAACTTAATAACAATAAATAACAACCTAACAACTTTAATTAACTTTTTATATGATAATTCTATAAATAATTCCTGCTTATTTTAGGTGGCCGTTATCAAACGTATCGTTCAACCACTACACCGAAGTGCTCTATTGACTGTGGTGCTCAGTATGTTTCAGTATCTTTGGACTTTATTCGCAGCCAAGCAAAGTAAGTCTAACTATCATCTGCTGACTGTTGAGAGGTAGTTGAAAATGAGAAATTGTGTTTTGAGTTTATTGTAACTTCTTTTACTTATGTACATTTTAATCGCAGTTGTAAGAAATTCTCTTTGATTGTCTTAAACTCTGATTGCTGCCACATTAGTTTCTGGTGAATTGTGTAATCATGGAAACATTTTGATTGTTAACTATTAAACATTATATCAGGGTAGCAAGATATCTAACAAATTGGGGATGAAAAGAAGAAAAAAATTGAATTTTATCAAATTATGAAAGGGAAATTAATGGAAATTTTTTTAATTAGGGAAATTGTGGGCAAAAACATTTAATGTCAAGCATTTGTATGGTCAGTGATTTCCTCTTATTTCTCTACAACCAAATTTTAATGTCATAGCATGAACAGTTACAGAGATACCTTTGTAGAGTGAGGTGACTTTTTAGAAATTTATTTGAAGAGAACAATAAGAAGAATCTTAAGTGAATGAATGTTTCATTAGTAGCTCTAATGGAACATCTGGAAATAGGGGCTTTTTTCATTTATCAAAATACTGAGAGTGAATAAATTTCATTCCTGCCTGCTGCAAATCAAAACCTTGCAATAACACTGCCATGAAAAAGTTTCATCATTATTAAAATGATACATTTTCATGGCAGTAGTTATATTGGGAAAGGGTATTTAATCAATAAGGCAGAATATGAAAGACATTGACATTCATTTCTGTAAGAATTGTTTCTGTTAACATTCAAGCAAGCAATAAAATAAGTAATTTTAAATGTGATTAATTGATACACCAAATATGAAGAGAAAAGGAATGGAGCAAAAAAAGAATGAAGCAAAACTTTGGAAAAAAAAACTAGAGAATCTGAGTAATAACTTAAAAAAGGAATAAACAAATAATTTTAAAAGTTGAAGTTATTACAAGCATTAAAAATTTTCAAAAAGAAGTTTTTAACACTTTTCAGTTCATTTAAAACAGATCTTCTTGCATTAACCCCGTAACGGTTGCATCATTTTGAAGAAAACAGTCATAAAAGTGCCTAATTTTTTTATTCTAGAAAATGATACAAAACTGAGTGTATGTACAATATTTGCATTCAGTTTTAATTTTTTAGTTCATTTTTAGCTTGAAATTTAAAAAATAAATCGGAAAAGCCAACATTCAGGGTTATTATGACTGAATGCTAGTTTTCCAACAAAGAGAGAAAATAAAAAAATATGTGTTTTAAAGCATTCAAAGATAATTTTATTGCATTTACACGTAATGTAAATAAATTCTGGAAATTTTTTTCATGTGTGATAAATTTTAAAGCATGAGATGCATATGCCAACATCACAATCAGGACAATAGTACCGAGTTTCCTTTCTGCTCACTTCTAGTTCAAAATAAATAAACTCTCTCTAAAAACATAGCAAAACGTCTAGGGTAGCCATCTGGGGTATATATTGAGAAATAAACATGATTCTGGGCATAAGAAACAGATAGTTTAAATATTTTTGGCGCATTACTTTTGAATACGCCAGCCCGGAAATATCACGGGCGCAAGAAATAGAGGTAGAAATTTCACCCCGTCATTTTCACGGGAGCGAGAAAGAAGGGATTAAACCAAGTATTTAATATTAATATTCTTATAGTTGATATTTCAATTTTTAAATTCTGTTTATAATTTTATCAATTCTGTTTATAATTTTTTTAAAAATTCTGTTATCAATTTTTAAATATTAATTAATAATTCTGTTTATAATTTTTTTATTATGTGAGAACATGATGTTTTTGCTTGACGTTTTTGGAGCCTCAAAAATGTGAAGGCAACAAAATGTTGAAGCCCCTAAATGAGAAGACAACCAAATGTTAAAGCCTCAAAATAGGAAGGCAATAAATTGTTGGTCTCGGAATACCTTTCCAATAAATTAAATAATTACTTGGCAATAAATTTATCCCTTTTTTATTTTGTAGTAAATTTTCACAGTATAGCTTTTGAAATATCTATTGTCTGCTAATGTAGTTTTATTTTGTAGTCAGCTTTCTCCATAACTTTTGAATTATCTGTTTGCTGTTGTAGTATTTTCATTGGAAATCATGGTGTTATGGCCTCATTCGTGCAACTGGTTTTAAAAATAAACCAAACTAGTTAAATTATTATTTGTTTAGTGATAAAGATTGTTGACTCAGGAATAATTCCATCTAACTAAAATAGGGTTATCAGAAAATAATTCAGAAGATTGTCACATTTTGTGATTTATTGCAACTTGATTTCCAAATTATACATTTTCAGAATTCTTCCAAATTGTCTTAATTAAAGTCATTTACCTGTTTAAAATGGTTTGTAACAAACACAAAACTATCAGATTTTGCATCTGGTGTGGAGAGGGGGGGGAGTCAGTCCAGGTGACATCTGACTGTGGTTCAAAATGATGAGGTCCATCCCCAAACATCCCTCATGTTGCTTTAAAACGGGACGTTAATACATCTAAGCTCAACTAAACAGATTTTGCATATGTTGATATATAGAAAAACAATGGGTTTACTTTAATGGGTTCAGAAGCTGCTTTCAAATTTAATGTAAATCTAAAATTACTAAAGAGGATTTCTCATGCATTTTATCAGTTTTGATTTTCTAATACTAAATTTTTAAAATAGAATAATTTTTAATTTTTTAAATAATTTTTATAAAGATTTTTCTTATGTGTGAAACTGTGTTTTGACTGTAAGTAATAGCTGACTCAAAAACAAGATGCCATCATCAAATGTTCACTAAATTTGACCTTTTTTTCTTCAGTAACTGGTTTTAAATTTAATACATTTGAAACCAGTACAGTAATTGCCATTATGTAGCTGGATTCAAGGATTTTTTCTTTTCAGTTTGTTTGCTGCAAAGTACTATGTTTTCGAGTTTTTATGAGCTTGAATTGTGCACTTATCAAAGCATATTATTATTATTCAGGTTTTATGATGAATTATTGGAGAAGGAAATACTTGTGCCTCTTGGACAAAAAATAGAAAATTTCAGGAAGCTATCAGAAACTAAAACAGTTTTTGTTGCTCCTGGTGGAACTGATTCTTTGGTTGCCCATTTTTTGCGAAAAGCTGGTAATGTTATATTTAAAAAATCAGTTATTTGAAATTTGACTGTAAAAACAATTTATAGTATCTTTGTTATTAATTATTGCTTATTTATTACGTTCATATTTATTTTAACAATCCTTTCTTAAGTGCTTCAAAAATAACTTTTTAAATATATTCTTCTTTTATTTATTTTTAAAGATTAAAAATACATTATATATAAACGTTTCACATAATCGTAGATAAAATTATTTTTGAATATAGGATATTTGTATGAATTTAGATTCTATGAAATGTAGGCTATAGAATGTAAATGTTTTTTTTTTTTTAAATATTTTCTGATGTTTATTTCTAATTTTTTAAATAATCGGAATTTTATGTGTCTATAATTATGTTGCTTAACCGTCTAATTTAAAGCTACTAAATTTGGTTATATATAAACTTAGATTTTGTGTATATGTACACCTCCAAGCCATTTTTTATAAATTTTAGCAAAGAACAGCTTAGCAAAGGTGCATAACATATAAAAGTTTATAGTTTGTTTTGCATTTCCGTTATATCATGTTTAAAATTTCATAATTTCAAAGGAATTGTTAAATTATGAATACTATGAAGCTTTGGGGACTTGATTTTGGTTCTAAAATAAACAGTTAAATGTGTAGCATGAAATGAAAATAATTTGAAGTTATATTATTTTTAAATGTGAACTCAAATAATTAAAAAAAAATCTTTCTGTTTAAGTATAATTAGAGAAGTTACTTCTTTCTCTGATTGATAGAAATTATAGTTCATTTTATATAATATTCACATGAATTTGTTTTGAGGATATTTATTAATTTCATTTTATTTCTTTCAAGATTGTTCTGTGCACTTACAGCATGAAGTTGCAGAAATCAGCTTAAAGGAAGAGGAGAAAGCATGGGAAGTGAAAGCTACCAATGGAATAGTTAGAACTTTTGATGTTGTCATTTTAACAATACCTGTGCCTGAAGTCTTAAATCTCAAAGGAAATTTTTTAAGCATAAGCAAGTATACATATTTTATCCTTCTCCTTACAAAGAGTGATATTTGATTAAGATTTCAAAAAAAAATTTTCTTTCCTTTATTTCCTCTTTCTTTGTATATATTTTTTTATTTTAATAATAGTTATTTAATGGAAATAAAATTAAAAATAAAAGGCACTTGTAGTCATTTTTTTAAAGAGTAATTCAGATATTAATTCTAAGTGTTTACCTAATCTTTCTGCCTGATTAACCAATTTTCAAATGGAAATACAAAAAAATGCACTCAAATAAAAAATCTTTCTTTTTTTTTTTTTTTTTTCCAAATTCAAGCTTTTAAAAAATTTAGTTTAGTATTCAATATCTCATTCCCATAGGTTTTTTTTATATCTATTGCTTTTAAATTAATTTTCTTTTGTCAGATTAATAGTCATTTATTTAAAGGCACAAAAAAAGGTTTTCCCCCTTACTCTTTCCTCTTTAAATACAATAAACCTTCAAATGTAAACTTTGTGGCATATTTTTAAAAGCCATCTCAACAATTTGAATCAGTAAGATTGTTATTAGGTGTTTTTTCTTTAATTTTGTCATTTTTTATGACAACTAGACATAACTATTGATTGTGTCTTGAGTTCTACAAACAGAATAGGGATGTTAATATGTGGGAGTTTTCAATCTCCAATTTATTTATGTCTAATCTGTAGGAAGTAGAAAACAGGGGAACATTGAAGAAAAATTATTACTGTTGATTATATCTACTTCTGTTGCTTAAAATGTAAACTAACAACATTTCTGTCATCATCTGCATTTGCTTTAACCCTTATGTTTATTTTGTATAGTATATCATATGTACCACTTTATAAAAATATATGGACACTATAAAATAATTTTTAACCTACATACATCTTGTTTTTCAAAAATTTTCATATCATGATTAAAAAAAAAAAAAAAACTTTTTTTTTGAGGTTTTTAATAACCCAAAGAAGCCACCTATATACTTTTTTTTTTTTTTTGCTTTTCTTCAAAAAAGTAATCTTGCCACAATAAGGGTTAATGTTTTGTGTATGATATACATTTTTACAATGACTTTAAATTGCTATCAATAGTTTAACAAACAGATGAAACTTAAAATGAGTAGGTCAAAAGAAATTTTGACCTGTCTCCTTTTTTGTTCATCTGTCTAAACATATGTTTCATCCTTTTGTAATTGTTGTTCTAATAACATCGTCATTAACTAAATTATTTTATCAAGATAATTTTTTGCATCTTTTCTTGGTTCTTTAAGTAAGTTTCCAGTAAGTTTTAAGTAATTTCCAGTAAGTTTTAAGAATAGAAAATTTTGGGTGAAATATCTATTTAATTTGTATTTAAGAAAACTTAGTTTATTTTATAATTCTAACTTATTTATTATTATTAATTAAAATTGTATTATTAGTGTGGATGTCATTGTAATTTGTAAGTTCGCTTTCAACATTTCTTCAAAAATCTCTAGTAATTTCAGATTAACGCCTAGTTTTCACGTTTACGTCAAGCACTCCCATAGTTTTTATTTATTACAGGCACAAAATGTGCCTACAACTCCAGAGTATTCACAAAATTCACTTATTAGTCACTATGCACGTTTTCGTCCTTTTGGTAATATTTCACTATTACTAGTTTCAATATCAGTATCAGTTAAATATATGCTTATTTTCTGATTTTTCTGAATCAATTTGCTCTTCTTGATCTATTTTACTCTTATTCATTGAGGTGTTTATTTCACTGCATGTTTAGCATTTAGTAAGTCAGATGTTCAAGCTTAATGTTTATTAGAAAGAATGAACGAGTTTATTAGAATGACTGCTAATAGTTTGGCCGTCACTTGTACCAAGACCATTAAACGATGTATGATAGTGATCTATGACATCAACATAAGTAACAAAGTGCCTCTGAATTCAATACAGTAGAAATTTTAAATCAAAGTAATTATTATATTCAACAGTAACTTTAGTCGCATGACGAGTATAGCTTGTCATGCCATATAGCATAATGACGAGTATAGCTTGTCATTGTTTTATATGACAAGCTATACTCGTCATTTTACGATAAGGGGTTGATTTTTAATTACAATTACTATTATGTAAGAATATTGACTTAAATAGTGTTTGGGCTTTTTTTAAAATTATGAGTGTTTTAAATAAATTTATTAATGTGTGGCATGAAAATATTTAGGTCAAGATGATGATATCAAAGTGGCTATGGAACAAGTTAAATATGCACCTCGCTTTGCAGCTGCACTTTTATATGATGAACCTGTCAAATATCTTGAAGATTTGCCAACAGCTATGAAATATTTTCCGGGCGATGACATACTTCATTTTATGTCGGTAGATAATAAGAAGCGAGGTAAGTTGTCTTATTGATAGATTCTATCCATTTAACATCATTGTTATTCATATTTTTTATTGAAACTAGTTATCATTGTCTATTTATTATCATTATTAAAACAAATTATCTTATTTGCATATGAAATTTAATAACGAAATTATTGAATGTGTTACAGTCCCAAGCTTTCATTGTTTTAATGAAATTTACAGCAAATATTTTATTGACATAATAAGTTTCCTTTAAGTTTTTTTAAAATTATGTAATTCTGAAAGTTCTTCAAAATTTTTAAATTTGTAAAATTATTTTTTCACATTATGGAAAGAACATAAAATGTAGATTTAATGTTGCTATATTTAATTATCATTCATTCATATGGAATTTATACAGCCAAGCTAAGTCTGTGCATAACCGTTTCCCTATAACTTTCTTGTGTTCTCTGCTAAAGGTCTTATCCCTCACCTCGTATGTAAAATTGTGTATCTGAAGTAAGCCATGGCTTTAGAAAAATGGCAGTTATGAAATATAAGTCTTTTGTTTGAATCTAGAAATTTAATTTAAGTTAGTGAACTTAGTATGATCTTGTGACAATAACTATAGTCCTAGGGCTGCGGTAGCCTGGTTGGTAGAGTGTCAGTCTAGTAACCGAAAAATTGTGGGTTCTGTCCTAATTTTGGCCAAAGACCGCCGTGTTGGCTCATGGCAGTTGGGGCACATTAAATAGATACTTACTTGTATTGAATTTTATTTGAATAGGTATTTGATTTGAAAAATATTTGTATGTTACAGGGGCCTACATACAACAAATTTAGATTTTTTGTTGCTGTGTACTTTCCGAAAAAAATTGAATAGAAAATATGCGAAAAACATTATAAACGATGCAGTTTTTGGTAGGTAAAAATTAAATTATGTGCTGATATCTACAGGCAATAATTAAAGATAGAATATTATTTTCAATCTTCGGTTTCGCTGTGGAACCAGTGCTCGTTTTGAAATAAACTTTAGAAAATGGTGGTTTCACAGTGAAACCACCACACGTTAAAAAGTTATGAATGTGAATCTGGTCAGCATTTAATTTGTTCCAATGGTGAGGGATGACCAATCAGAGAATGGTCCTTTCTACTGATATTGCACTACAGTTTGATGACAAGGTACTAAATTTAATTTTATTATTATCACCCGACAAGGTTTAAAATTATCACACCTATCCTAAAATATTTGTACTTCTTTGTAAGTTAACATTAATGTAACTAATTTAAACTAGTGATTTGTTTACTTTTTAGAGCAGAGCAAGGACGTACCTGGCATAATTTTACAAAGCACTACATCATTTGCAGAAAAATGTTCCGATCTAAGCGACGATGAAATTAAGCATTTGATGTTAGACCACATTAAGTGCCTTATGCCAGAGCTACCTGATCCTGCTATCGTTAAATTATTCCACTGGACATATTCTATGGTATGTAAACTCTTTAGTCTCCCCCCCCTTTTTTTCTTACTTAGTTGTGTCATTATATTTGCATAATTATGTTATTATAATTTTCACCATTCTATCTTTTTAAAGATTTTTGTGAATTAGTCACTCACTTTTTTTATTTTATATTAATTTAATATGAAATTAGAATATTTTCACCTATTAACAATATAATGAGTTAAGGCATTCCTAAGTTGTATCTCAAAAACATGTTTGATATGAAGGCTGTAATGACTTGATCTCGATAGATCAAAGAATACTCAGAATTTTGTTCACACTTCTTTATTTTACAGCCCTATATATGTACAAAGAAGCACTCATTCTTATCTTGATTAAATAATTTCTGTTTACATCATTACATCACAACAGTCCAAGTTGAAGGGTTTTACATGAAGAACAGTTCTTCATTAAATCGTAAATACAACACCCCTGGGAATTCTCGGGTTGGTCAGTCAGTCATCGTTTCAGGCCGGGCTCGAAATCTACCAGACTCGTGGACGTACTCCAGCTATCTCCCAAAAACCTGTCTCCGTCTTTTATCCCAGAGAAAATCCCCACCTCTCTTTCATCAGTGGCTAATGGTCCTCTCCTCCAGCCAATCATGTCTAGCCAAGGGCATCAGTCTGTCGTCAAAAGGTAATGAAGGTGTGCCAGAAAGTCCTGAACAGGGGTCCACTTACAATAGGGACAATCAGTATCCAGATGTCTGGATGTTCCGTTGTCTCTGAAAGCCCTATCACTGTCTTCTGGGTGAGGAATTTCTACGTGTGTTCTTTCAGCTATAGATGCCTCAGGTCCTGAAAGGAGAACATTTGCAACATCTGGTTATCTAAAGGTATTGAGCAAACACAAAGGCAACACAGCTGGCAGAAATATTTTATCACTAAATTGGGATGGGGAATGTTACGCCAAATATTGTTCTGCTGATATAGCATTGTAATTTGATGGTTTCAGGGTCACTTGAAAAGTTTCAAAATTTTTATACCCATGAGTGATGACAAGGTATCAACTTAACGCTTCTGAGTTAATAATAACTCTTCTGAATCTTTTTTAAATTCTATTTGGGAAATTGTTGCTACTAAAAACAAATTTCGGTGCTTATTAATTAATTGTGAAATAACTTAAACTTGCTAAATGTAGCACCAAACTCGCAGCATTTTGAGACTGTAATTGCAATAATATGAGCTTTGTAAACGAGCTAACATTTCATTTGGTTATTAGTTTGTTTCTGTCAACAAATTGCCAATCCTTCACCATTAAGTAATGTCATAAATTTCAATTACATTTCAGTCCTTCTTTGAATATATTAAGATATCTTATGTTCAAATTTCTGATATTTAGGCTTTTTGTTATAATATGATTTATTAATAAAATGGTATTTATTCATATAATATTTTTTTTAAAAATCCTTTTAAAAATTAACACTGGATATTTTAAGTTTTTATCATATAGCATGCAAAATAAAATTGAAGAACAATATATTGTTCTTCATCTCTGAAAAATTTATGTACTCAATATTGATTGTATTTTATCTTCATTCATTAATAAATCCATCCATTATTATTTGTATTGCATGTTTTTAAAAATATACATTGTACAATAAAATATTATTTGTATAACATGAAATTTCTCTTTCTATATATAGAGGGTAGGTAAGTATCTATTTTATTTGCTATGTATCCTTGTTTTATAAAATCATATTTCTATTGTTATTTTATTTTTCAAATCAAAATAAAATTCACAAATGTGCAGATGCAATCATAATTTTTCTTCTTTATAAATTGAAGGAAAAAAAAATCATATTCTCTCTTTACAGCTTACTGAACCTTATGTTGATACTCCTGGCTGTGTTGTTATTAATGATTATCCATGCTTGATAAGTGGTGGTGACAGTTATACGGAATCCACTTTCAATGGCTGTATAACCTCTGCCGTTGTAATAGTTGAAGAACTTTTGAAAAGAGTCAAGTTCGTGAAAGGTCACCACCAAGGACGTCGAAGGAGTTCGTAGTTCTGCTGTGGTTGAAATTAAATTTGAATTTGCTTTGAAGTAATTCTTAATTTATAAATGGGCTGTTATTATTTCTTCAAGATTTTTTTTAATTGCATATTCTTGACAAATATTTGTTATTCTGAATTATGCTGTATTGAAATAATAGGAGCTTACATTAACTCAAGTGCTTATTTTTTTTTTCTTTACTTTTTCTTTCTGTGTGTGTGTGATTATTAAATCTTTCACACGGTGCTATTTCAAAAGTGCAAATGAATCAATATTCCATATTCTTAGTACACTGAAATAATTTAATTGAATTAATTTTTAAGTATGATAGAATTTAATTTTGAACGGGGATATTTTTTATAAAGTTACATTTTTTTTTTGTTTATCAGAGGCTGTTTGTGAAGTCATATCATTGGGTTAAATAATAGCTCTTGAAAAAAAATAATGATAATAAAATTAATTTATTTCTGATTTCCAAATTTATTTATTTTTAAAAATTTATATAGTTGTTTGATTAATACACTAGATCCTCCTGTAATACTGTTTGATCACTGTACCCTTACAGTACTTCTCGATGTACAGAAGAAATCTTATGAGTAATTTTAGTGATTTTATTAACATCTCAATTAAGGAGAAGTGACATCTGTGATACTTGGTTTAGTTTTTCATTGTTATTATTTATAAATATAATTTTTTTAAAAGCTTGAGCATTAAATGTTTTATTAGTCAGTATGAAAATTTTACAAATATGTTTTATTTCTGCAAACGTTTCTAATTTGAATTTTTTTTATTTAAAAGAATCCATGAATTATAGATGAACCTAATATAGTAACTACTATTTTTATGTTCAGGCAGTGAAATTGTAGTTTTGTAATTACCTTGAAAATAGCAACTGTCACATTTATTATAAACACACTTAAAATGGTGAAGCTAAAAACAATATGTGATTATTGATTCTAGTAGAAAAGTATTTTAATAAATGAATATCTACAGCCTATATCAACTAACAACAACAAAACCAGTGCTATATATTTGTTCATGCTGTTGGTGTTCATTCATAAAAGGGTTTTTATATCTAAAATTTATATATTTATTTATTTATAATGCATAAATAGATTATGATTTTTATTAAATATTTCAGTGAACTTAAGATACATTTATGAGCTTTTAGTAATTCTTTCTCATTTCTCCCCCCCCCCCCCTTCCTTTTCTCATATTTTTAGTTGTGTTAGAAATGAAGTATTTTTGTTATTACATTATTTGCTAAATGTTTTTCGTTCCTGGTGTTCTGATTTGTTATATATGTTACAGTTTTACGTGTTTCATGTGTTTAATGCTATTTTGTATTGAGAAAAAAAAATGAAAGTTTATTATGCTTCAATTACTTTAAGATAAACTATCTTCTAAACTATTTTAGAAATTTTATGCAACTTTTTTTTTCTTTTTAATGCAAGCAAAGATAATTGCTATTCAAAAATATTAATTAAAACATCACAGCTCAACGTCAAATGTAACTTGTTTTGCATCAAAAATAATTATTAAAAAAAAAAGTTTTTTAGAAATTTTGTATAGAATTTTAAAATTTTGCTTTCACTTCAGTTTATGTTTGCAGTAAAGTTGTATTTAATAAATATGTGTGCCAAAATGAGTTTTGATTTTTTAAAGTTTTATTGAAATTTATTGATTATTGTATAGTTTGTAACTTTTTATAGCTGTTATTTACACATTGAAATAAAATCTATTCATTTAACTATATTTTAATGCTCCTTAATATCCGTAAGTATATTTTTCAATTACATTATGTAGATTTCTGGCAAATCGTGCTTCTGTTTAGATTCTGTTTAATATGATGAAAACTTTTTAATTTGTTATTCTTAGAACAATATTATAATTGTCTTAATTCAAAATCTATTTTTTTAGCCTGGCTGTAATATTGATTTAACGCTAAAACTACCGCAAATGGTCAAATGACCATTTCTCAACAGCAGTTTCAATGTATTGGGAAAATACCGGTATGTTTAGTGTTAAGTAATAAATTTTCTAAAGTAATAATTCTTTTTTTAGATTCTAATTGAAACATGAAGAGTTGTATTTATATCGTTTTTCCTATTACTTTAATTAAAGGACCCTCAATAATAATCGTAAGCTGTGCATATGTAAGATAAATTAATCATATAATGTAGTACTGGCTTTTAAATATTTCATTTCTATTTCAACCATTTAAATGATGCAAAAAACTGTTCTTTGGCTGAATAATTTGTGTGAAAAAAAGGATATTTGTGGGAAGTTATTAGTAGGAAGTAATTCACTATAAAATATCTATGACATTATAATGTTTTTTTTAAACAAACGAAATGAATATAATTGGTTGGGGCCAATATCAATGCTGAAATATTGGCCAACAACTTTCATTGTACCAAAATTATAATTCTTAACTAAGATTTTTTTGTAAATATTTTTTTTAAGTGAAAATAGTTTTTTATTGGAGAATTCAAGTAAAACAAAGTCAAGGAAAATTACAACACAATTAATATATACTAAAATAGCAGATATTATTGCATTTCATTATAAAGGTGTTTTCTAGAAATATGGATGATGGAAACTGCAAAAATTTGAAAAAAAATTATTGTTTTTATTTTTGATATTTTTTTAGACTGATGTTTACTAGCCATTAATTAATAAGAATTTGCTCTCCTAAAATATTTTTCTAGGAGAAAAAATGTAATTTTTTTTATTGATATACATGTTATAATATACACTGACCATCAATAAGTGTTTGAACACCTGTGATAGAAAAGAAAAACTACCTTTATTCAAAATCAATAGTTGGTGGAGAATCCAAAAGAGGTCATGACAGCGTGGACCCTCCGGGGCATATGTTCCACTCGGCGTGGAAAAGTTCCTTCACCGATTTGGTACGGGTAGTGCACCCCTGAATTCAGCAATGCCACTCTTCCCAGATTTTCTCAATAGGGTTCAAGTCTGATCAGGCCAGTCCATTCGATGAACTCCATTGGCACCCTACCAAGTCTTGGTGAACGTCAAAACATGACCACTGGCACCTGAAAGTAACAGGGGTTCCACCCGTTCAACTGCCACAAGATCTTGTCACTCTAGTAGAGCTTACCATGAATGGGTCCCAGCCCATACCAGGAGAAATACCCCCAGACCATCATTCCAGATATTGTCATTTGTATAGGTGTCCAAATACGTATTGGTAGTCAGTGTATTTTTTGAATAACTTGTGTGAATTCATAATATAGTGGTATTTGATAGAATGATATTTATGCTCTTGTCTTTAAATTATTGTTTGAAATAGGTTAAACTGCTAGTCTTTTGTAATGTTTAAGTTTTTTACTTCAACATGCTGCTTACCTTACTTTCCTTTTTAAATAATCCAGCCAATAAGCATTTACATTCTGAGGATTTTTTATTGGAAATGCAGTAAAAGCTGTTTATTCGCGGGGTATATGTTCCATAAATATGCCGCGAATACAGAAACCGTGAATACGGAATGATCATTTATGGGGATACGTTCCTAGGTGACAAAATTATATATATATAATTATTTCCTATCTATTCCTTTTTCTTATTCATGTTTCCGTGGATTATTGTATTCAATTGAGTTGTTCATTCTGTATTCGTATTCTTTACTCCAGTCTTTAATCATTTCATTAAAATGGATAAAATAGTCTTTGTGATCTACCTTCTTTGCATCAGATTCAAATCAATCTTCGAAATGAGGCGAGTCCATTTTCATTCCTTAATCATCAGTTCTACCTTATTTCTTAGTCGTTCATTCTACAAATATACTTTATTCATTGATTGATAAAGTTGCTTTCATTCTGTTTACATTCTCAAAAACACTGATCACGGCGAAGGCGACTTATGTCAAAGTCCTCGGCGATATCATTTAACAACATACTTTAGACAAAGTTGTAATAAGATCTATTTTACTTTTTTATTAGTCCATTTGACGGCATTTACGAAAGGTATTGGGTTGGATACCTATTGGAATCCTTTTATTATTTTGTATGTACTTATTAGATCCGCGAATAAAGAAATTTTTAGCCGCGCATATAGGAATTGGGTCGCATTTTTTTTAAATCCGCGAATAGTGAAACCATGAATAAGGAGCTTTTACTGTAAATATTAATAGAATAAGTAAGTTTATATAGTTTAAGTAAGTTCATATAGTTTAAGTAAGTTTATATAGTTTTAGTTATAAGTTAGTAGTTTAGTAAGAATGAATGTTATTTACATAATACTGGGTGTGAATCTTAAATAGAGCTTTAGAGACAAAACATTAATGCTTTTGTGATTTAAAAAAAAGTCAAATATGAAGAAAGGACAATGCCTGGGGTACTGTTTGTATTTGATGAGTCACTAGTGAAGAGTGAGAACAAAAACAATGCCTTTAAATATCTTTTTGCAGAAAAGAATCCAAATTCCTCTCCCAAAATCTCCATTATAAATATTTTTCCACGAATGTAGTAGTAATCGATTTTAACTTGTAGAATATAACGTTACATATTCTTTTGAAGTGCTACAAAATTAAATTCTATTTCTTACATCCATTGATTATCTAAATACAGAAACTATCCTTTAACAGAAAATGTGAAATGTAATGATCATATATTAACCAAGATGTGTAGTTTTGTATAGTTAATAATGTATGTCAAATTTTCCCATGGGAATCAATTCACAACATCAAAAAATATGTTTCAATAGAAAATTTCAAAGTTTGGGCACATTTTAAATATATAAAGTACTCACTACGAAAATTTCAGACTCGACATCTTTTAATATTCATTTCTACTTTTAAAATAACATTATATATATATATTGATTTAAAAACTAAAAACTTTAATTCTTAAACTTGTTTGAATCTGTAATGATTTTTAGTTTCGATTCCGGTTCTGGTTTCGTTTCCGTGGTTTGTGCCGTTTCTGTTTCGTTTACTCAATTATATTAATTATAGTAATTTGGATTTGCTACATTCATTGGTTCTATTTCATTTACCTTTCATTTTGTGAACTTTTAGCGTGTGATTCCGAGTTGAGTTTTAATTTAGATTTCGACCTAGTTGGTTTCGTTTTAATTTTTGTTGACCAGGAAATGGGTTTTAATATTTTTATGATTATATATATGTGTATATATATGTATATATATAATCATCTCGCACAGGATGATCGTTAGCTGAATAAATTTAAGTGACATATCCTCTCTCCCACATGACTATCGTAAGTCTTAGAAAAGTCTTGTGGGGACTGAGACTTTTATAGATTGTCTTAAATTACTTTAAAACCTTTTTAAGTAAAATAAATAAAAGATAAAATTTTTACATAAATTATTATAAAACTTGTCATAATTTTTTTTATTACAATTAAAAAAATGTTTTTTCACTTGTATATGCTTTTTATAATTGTTATCAGAAAATTTTATATTTTTATCCCTCATAGCTCATTGTTTTGGTAAGAATCCTTAACCCCTTGCGTAGCATGTAACCACTAGTGGATACATGCTATGTGTAGGGCAAAATCCCATTGTCACCTCGTGTGGATACGTGGCTTCTTCAGGTGTACGATCAGAGTAACCAGCACAGGAAACATCGTAAGGTAGATTTGCTTTCATTAGGATTATATAAAAACATTTTGGATTCATTTTGTCTGCAGTTAACGGAAGGGTGGAAACAGGAGGGTTACAGAATGTCTGTGTTACAGAAATTTGAAAAAATAGGGAAATTAGAATGACAAATCTTTGTGAAATTTCTCGAAATGTTCCTTGGAACAAAAAGCTTTTCTACATGTGTTACATGAGTGTATTGTCATTTTAGTTTTCTTTTCAACATTTTAGCGCACCCAACAGCGTCGTAACGTCAGGTTCAGTATCCCCAGAAATCTGGGATTTGCGCATGCGCTAGAGAACGCCGCCTGGTACGCAAAGGGTTAAGAATCGAATATAGTTTTATGACATAATGCCATCAATCTATAAACTAGTCAGTGTCTGTTCCAGGTTTGTCTTCCTATTTTTATTAAAACTTTGGATAGTGTTTATTAACCTCTTCAGTCATCAATAATATAATATGCTTACTAATCTCTAATTCTTGAATGGTTGCTTACTTTTGAAGCAAAATTATTTTCGGATTGTGAAAAATAACTTATTCGATATTACATACTGAATAAAAATACATATCTGAACACAAGATGATTGCATTCAATAATTTTTTGATTTTTAAAAAAAAAGTCTTGTCATGTAATTTTTTTTTGTAATGTAAATGTTTTCGTAGATGTAATTGTTCATGTAATTGAAAAGTCGTTTGTTTATGGCAAAATTTTCCTTTTTGTTTGTTTTGAATGTGGGAAAATAGACTGATGTTATATTTAATTTCTATTTTATTCCTTGGAATACTTTTGTTCTGTTGAAATATTGTGTTGTTTTACTTGGGTTCAAAAAATTGATTCATGTATTTCCCCCCTCCCCCTTTGTAATGAATAAATATTTTTAATAGTTGTCGTAAATCAGTAGTTCACTGTTTTGTAAGTAACCCTTTAGAACTTAAGAAGAATTGCATATATTTATATTACAAATGCATACATATATATTACATATACACGGACTACTCATAAGTATTTGGACACCTGTGATAGAAAAGAAAAATTAATTTTATTCAAAATCAATAGTTTGTAGAGCCTCCGCGAGATGTCATGACAGCGTGGACCCTGCGGGGCATACTTTCCACAAGTCTTTGTGTGACAGCTGGTGGTATTTTCTTCCACTCATCTTGGAGAAGTTCCTTCACCGATTTGGCAGTGCACCCCTGAATTCGGCTATGCCACTCATTCCTGAGGTTCAGGTCTGGGCAAGCCAGTCCATTCGATGAACTCCATTGGTACCCTACCAAGTCTTGGTGAACGTTGAAACATGACCACTGGCACCTGAAAGTAACAGGGGTCCCACCCGTCAAACTGCCAGAAGCCCATTGTCATCCCAAAGAGTGCGGTGGGCATCGGAGTGGAGCTTACCATGAATGGGGACCAGCCCATACCAGGAGAAGCACCCCCAGACCATCATTCCAGATATCGTTATTTGCAAAGGTGTTCAAATATTTATTGGTAGTCAGTGTATTATGTTACATCTATCCATAAACTAGTCGATATCTGGCCTAGGTTTTTCTACCTATTTTTCTAAAAACATAGATGCAGTGTTTATCTGACTCTTCAATCATTAGTAATTCAGTTTTTATTTCTTTTGTCTTGCAAATCTTATTTTTGATTTTCTTTTCTGTTTGCTTTTAAAGTAAAATATTAATATTTTAATGTCTTACTTTTTTTCTCTCCTGCAATAAAACTTTTGAAATTTTAATAAAGAATATTGCTTTATATGAATAAATGAATTTGGTATAAAAAGTTTAGTAAAATGTCATTTAGGGGGAAACTGTGCAAGATATGTTAATTTTATTCCCTTGGATATTCAATAACATTTTTCTATTAAATTGTCATGATGCACAAAATTTAAATATGCGATGATTTATTATGTAACGTACATTATGTGGAGTTGGCCACTGAGATTATGATGAATTTAAAAAAAAAAAAAAAATTCATTCCTTGTATTTCATCTAAATCAGTTTCTGTATTTATTTTTTCCCCTTTTATGTTTTAATTGTTATTAAATTTTTGAACAGTTTCCTTTTTTTTCTCAACTTTTTGTAAAGTGTTTAATTTAATTTATAAACAAGTATTTTACTGAATTTGTTTTTTTTTAAATGTTGCATGTACTTTGTAAATGCAATAACTAAAATTTTGCTATGCATGAAAAAGTATGTGTTAGAAATTCTATGTATTAGATACAAGGGAAATTGTTACTAATAAATAGTATTGTAGGCTTTGTTTTTATCAAATCCAGGATACTTTAGCTGAATTTTTTTATAGCAGTTATATGCCTTTTCTTTAGATATTTAATAAATATTAATTTTATAAGATAAATACTAATTGTTAAAGTGATCATGTGTACAAATATATAGTACAAACTAATAATGTATTTACCTAGATGTTCAACTTGTATTTCAGACAAATCTTTCATACTTATGTAAATCTAATTATTGGATATTCAATTGTTTTTATTTATTAGTGCTTATTAAATGGAAGTGCCTTTTCAGTATTGTATTTTGTATTAAATGAATAGGGGACTTGTTTTAATAACCAGTTCCTTACAGATGTAGCCAGTTCCTTACAGATAACCAGTTCCTTACTAGTGTAATATGTTAAACAGTTTCAAATAAACCAAAGCAATTTTCACATGATTTCTTCTTTTTATTTTTTTACCATTGTTTGTTCACAAAAACATGTCATGCATTAGATGCATGCAAACCCAATAAGACTGCTCCACACTTATACTACTGTCCTACTTTCACGAGAAAGACCTCAATAACCCGAAAACTAAGGGTCAATTGGCTTGGAAAGGAGATATTCTATTTCATTTTGGGGGTGAAGGAAAGGGATGTGTTTCATTTGGCGCCAAAAGAGCCGGCTTAGAACCGGATATCTGCATTATGACAAGCGAGATGAATTTCTCGCCTAACGAAGAGCGTTTAGTTCGTCAAATGTTGTGGTCTGTTTCAATGCCTACTGTCATACTGTCAGGAGAAAAATCCTAGCAACCCTAAAAGTAAGGGTCAGTCGGCTTGAAAACGGGATATTCTATTACGTTTTAAAGGTCACGTAAAGGGCAGTATTTCTTTTTGCGCTAAAAGAACCGGCTAGAAGTATCATTTAATTAGAAGAATCGCCGGTTAGAAGTCTCATTTTGCTTTGTACTTCTGTCCATGCTTGACGCTCAAATATATTTTTTATTTTTCTCAATTCTATCTCTTGTTTTGCTATAGTAATCTTTGATCTCTGTTGTGAAGAAGAATCTGTCATTTGTTTTAATTATATTGTAGATTTGCTTTATATTATTACGAACGCTTAGTTTTGCTTTCCTGCTCTGATACTGTCATCGTAAGGAAGAGAGATTTACAGTAATATGTATTGGATAGTGCATGGGTGTAACATCGCTGGTCCCGAGGCTAGGCGACCACTTGGCGACAAAATGGGTAGTATCCGAAATATCAAGAATTTTCCCTATCTGTCCATTAGGAGCCGAGATACATCTGGAATGCTCCTGATTGGTCCAGAAGGCTTTTAGCCCCGCCTCCCACCGGTATATATAAGAGCCAGCCATCTGAAGCGGTGTGTGTGAATCAAGCGAGAAGCATCTCAATTCAAAAGGTTAAGACCTATTTGAGAGGTCTTGAACTGAGGAGTCCTGAACGGCGGACTGCTGTGTGGCCTATACTGACGAAGCCTACGTCGTGTGTCGTAGCCCGTTGTGTCGTCGTCGGGAACGGAGCTGTCCTGAACTGAGGAGTAGTCCCGTTGTGCGAAGTAGTGAGTCGGCAGCGAGGGCAAGAAGAGACAGAAGAATAATTTCAACTTGTCCTGGAGAGACCTACGTGAGCGTAGAAAAGAATCCCTTAAAGATTCCCTCTCCTGCCGAATCCTGTCTGGCCGCTCTATGAGCTGTGGACATTGTCACTTCGGAATTTCTGCCTGTGGACTACTTACTGTTGCTACGGTGAACTGCTTTCTGAAGTGGAGTACTGCTGTGTGCTAACCTGTGTGTTCGTCTCGGCTGTTTGTAGTTGTCTCCTGTACATAGTTGTGTTGTAAATATTTCGTCTGTGTGCTGTCCTGACTGCGTCCTGTCAATAAAAGTCTGTGTTGTGACGTCTACTGAAGGATTGATCATTGTCTGTGTGTCATCATCTCTTCTCTTACACCATACACACCCACTATACAAGGTAAAAAGAACCCGATGGATTTAAGGATAGGAAATCCGTAACAATACAATGACTACATTTAAAAGTGGGAAGACTTAGCATTCTCAAGAGCGCGCTATAGTTCAGAGTGTTACGGTATTTTTCGAACAGGAGGAAAGTGCAAACTCGCTAAAAATATCGATTTCAAATATAATCAAGAGGACTGCAGAAGCAACAGGAATTTCAGCTTCAACAGTTAAAAAGGTTAAACGGGAAGTGAAATCGCTTAATGATAGTGAAGCAAGTATATTATCGACTCCCGGTAAAAACAGAAAAAGACCAGCGTTTCAAAACTGTAATATTGATGATTTCGATCAATGTATCATAAGACAAACTATACAGGACTTTATATAAAAGAAAAAAGTGCTCCATCTTTTGGAAAATTGCTTCCAGTCTTAATGGAAAAGAGAGACGCTGAGGAGAATTCTGCATTCGATGAATTTTCGATGGAAAAAATATATAAGCTCTCGTAGGACTTTCATCGAAAGGTAGGCTATTGTGTTTGGGAGTTGCCGATATTTGAGACACTTTATTCAAAACTAATAAATTCTAGTGTAAAACGGGGGGGGGGGTAGTCTTAAAACGCAAGCTTTCCACTTTTAAAAACCCTTGAATCTTCAAGAGAATATCAAAATATTTTATTATTATCGAATGGTTTTTATTTAATTTACAACAGCCTAAGGTTCTAAAAAAGTCAATACGAAAGCAATTGAATAAATATCGCTAAAGGCTTTCTTATGCAAGACATTATTTAAAAGCTTGAATAACAAGAAATTTCAAAGTTTATCTACCATTTATTTTTATTCGTCACATAAATACATATGTATAAACACAGGCGAAAAGAATTTCTCGCCTAGTGAAGCGCGCTTAGTTCGCCAAATGTCGTGGCCTGCTTTAACGCCTACTTCCTTCCTTACTTAGACTCGTCTGCTACACAGAAACCATGTTCAGGGTTTTCCTCGTGACCATATAACCATATTCTGACAATATAGTATGAATTTTGTGAAAACAAATCCATTGAAATCAGTGATAGCAAACATATTTTATTCATAAACATTTTCTACTAATAACAAATACTTTATACAAGCAATAAATATATACAAAACTTTTAACTTTTGATCGATTTACAATAAAGAGAAAGCCTTTTTGAGTCTCTTATAAAAGACAGGAAGCACGAATGAAGTTCCATGCAGACAACAAGCATTCTATTGTATGTACAAGACAGATCGAACACTAGCTCTGGCCCGCCAGGAAGACAGCAAATTCTGTGCGGAGAGGACGATTGCTTACGGCAGTCACTCTTTCGATCCTCTCGAGTTAGGATTACTTTTGTATTAAATCCCAGACTGGTTTTAACAGCATCATATATGTGATAAATTTTTTTGATAGATGGCTGTATATTTGTATATACAGTAAAAGCTCTTTATTCGCGGGGTATATGTTCCATAAATATGCCGCGAATACAGAAACCGTGAATATGGAATGTTCATTTGTATAAGATTATAGGGGATACGCTCCTAGGTGACAAAATAAAAATAAAAACAAATATTAAAAAATCAATTTAATTGAAGTTTTTGAACATTTTGATTCATTACTTAAGGCTTAGGTAATGGTTTGAATAATTTTGTCATTTTCTCTTGCTTGGCAGTTTTTTAAAAGCTCCTACCGTTCAGACTAATACGCAGCAGTCGCATTCGCAATTTACCTCTTCAAAATAAGACTTCGTTCCATAGATGTTCATAAAGAAGTCGCAAAGCTCGTTTGCCATTCTTAAATCTACACTCAAATTTTTCAAATGAAATGTCACGTTTCCAGTGCTTGTGGAAGCCTCTTCTTCAATGGGCTGTGAATTGAACATTTCGTCCAAGTCGGTTTCAGTCAGATCTTCAACTAGCGATTCAAGCCATTCCTTAATGTCACTTGATTCTATCTGCCCGAACCCATCTCGTCCTATTCCATTCGCGATTTCGGCTATGTTTGCATTTCACGACATACTTTAGACAAAGTTGTCATAAGATCTATTTTACTTTTTTATTAGTCCATTTGACGGCATTTACAAAGGACATTGGGTTGAAATGCTTTTATTATTATGCGTGTACATATTAGATCCTCGAATAGAGAAATGTTTAGGCGCGAATATAGGAATTGGGTCGCATTTTTTAAATCCGCGAATGAAGGAACCGCGAATAAGGAGCTTTTACTGTATAATATGAAGAAAAGAATACAGTATGAAATGTAGAATGGTCGTGGTACAAGAAACAAAAACAACAAATCTTGTAGCATTTTACCATGGCAATCAGGCGTTACTACGATTTTCCAATTTTTATGGCTTGGGAATAGTAGATACTTTTTACATCAATGATTAATAGATTTTAATCCACTCTTGACTGAAATCATTGCACCCCATACACTACCAGGGGTGTTACTCAGGTGTAGCTGTAGATAATGAACTCAATTTTGTGAAGAAAAAAAAAAAAAACACTGGTATGTTCTATATGGAAAAAAAAGAAGGGGTGAGGGGGGAGCACAGGCTGCGCATCGTCATGAAAAGTCCTTAAAAAATGCTTAAATTTGAAAACCATTTTTAAGCACCGTAAAAGTGATTCATTTTGGAAGAAAAGTCCTTAAAAGTGTTTAATTTTTTAGAGAATCAAACAAGATATTTCTTTTTGTTTCCGCAGTCATTAACCCCTTAACGGTTGCATCATTTTGAAGAAAATGGTCATAAAAGGGCCTATTTTTTATTCAAGAAAATGATACAAAACGGAGTGTATGTACAATATTTGCATTCAGTTTTCATTTTTTACTTCATTTTTAGCTTAAAATTATTAAAAAAAAAAAAATCGGAAAAGCCAACACTCTGGGTTATTATGACCGAATGTTAGCTTTCCAACAAAGAGAGAGAAAAAAATATGTGTTTTAAGCATTCAAACATTATTTGATTGCATTTACACATAACGTAAATAAATACTAGTCATTTTTTCTTGCGTGATAAATTTCAAAGCATGAGATGCATAGGCCAACATCGCCATCAGGACCATAGTACCGAGTTTCCTTTCTGCTGACATTTATTTTTAAATAAATGAACTCTCTCTAAAAACATAACAAATAGTCTAGGGCAGCCATCTGGCGTATATTTTGAGTGATAAACATGATTCTGGGCATAAATAGATTGCTTTACTATTTTTGGCGCCTTACTTTTGAATAGGCCAGCCCGGAAATATCACGGGCGCGAGAAATAGAGGTTGAAGTTTCAGCCCGTCATTTTCACGGCAGCCAGAAGGAAGGGGTTAGTACTCAAATTTGCATAACAGACATAAATGTTTGTTTGCTGGATATAGCAAAAAAAAAAAAAAAAAAAAAAAAAAAAAAAAAAAAACCCGACGAAAAGGAAGCATTCGGTGAAGCGATACAAGAATTTTAACCCATGTTAAGATAATGGTTAATGAACTATTTTTTCGCTCATTTTTTCAATGTTGGCCACCGTAGTGAAACATTGGAATGATTTTCCCAAAAGAGAGAAACCTAAAAGATGCCGAACTTGTTGCAACTCGAAAAATGTCTGAATTTTTTTTAAATGTAGTGCTCTAAATAGTTCTCTACTTATAAAAGTTGACTTAAATTTTTGGTAATGATAGTTTTTCATTTCATTTGCATTATCCTTTTGTGTTTTTGTTGAAACCAAAAAAATATCCTTTGTATTTGCAAAAAAAGTCATTGAGCAAATATTATAAAAACAAAGAAATAATTATTAATTTATTAAGTTAAATTACTTTTTAAAGGTTCAAAAAAATTAAACATTATAAAATAAAAAATAAACCTAGGATTTGAAAATATGCAGGTTTACGTATGCGTAAATGTACAAAGGTGCTTAATTTTTTTGGCTATAAGCGCTTAAAAGTATTTAAAAATAAGAAGCTTAAAAAGTGCTTAAAAGTATTTAATATTTGCAGTCCTGACTATGCACCCTGGTATTGGAATTTGTAATGAACACTATTACTATAGCACATTTCAATGAGCTCACTTTTATAGCTTATGCATAGATTATCCCCATACATAGATTAAATCACATCTTATAACCAGTTAGGAAACATTATTATTCTCACCATGTGTTTGATATTGAGCTTGGGGCAACTGCCCCGTATGCCCCTGCCCCTAGTAGCACACAGACATTGTACAGTATTGTATGACATTGATCATTGTCCACAAAATTGTTTAATTTTGTACAATATAGTGCAACAAACTGAGCTACCTGAACCCTAGTAGCACACAAATATTGAACAATATTTATGAC